>QPMI01000101.1:0-354755 GCA_004431415.1 Cyanophora paradoxa | reverse complement strand
TTCTGCGCCTCCGCCTGCACCTTCAAGAGCTCGTCCTGCGCCGAAACGTGAGCCGAGCCTCGCTGAGAAGTGGGGCGGAGGGACCTTGGAGGCCTTGCCGGGCCCGTAGACGGAGCCGCCGCCCTCGTACACGACGGCGAGGCCCTCGCGCAGGAGGACCGCCGCGGGGAGCTCCCCCTTCTCCGTCGTCACGTGCGCCACCACCCGCCCGTACTGGTCCCGCCGCAGCCTGCGCCCACGGCGGAGAGAGTGAGAGGGGAACGGCCAGAGGAGGCGGGCCGGCGCGGCGCGGCGCACAGCTGGACGGAGAGCGTCTGGTCGCCCAGGATCTTGGAGAGGGCGGCGCGGGCCTCGGGGCCGAAGGGCTGCCCCGGGTTGGACCCGTGCGGCAGCTCGGGAGAGTCCACGCCGGCGAGGCGGACGCTGATGCTGTGCTCCGACTTCTTGCCCTTGAAGGGCGTCGCCGACTTCCCATCCGGCGCGTGCCTCAGCCGAAACTGCCGCGCCCCATCGAAAGATCGTTGGTGCCGTGTCGGGGCAGCAGGGCCCCGGGATCAAATTGTCGAACCGTGTCGCCGTCAGCCACCGAGATCATTTTACCTGGATCGTTTTTCAAATGATCATCATATTCTTCATCCAGGTAATTTTACCGTAGATGGTCCCCTGATGCGCCACGAGTTCCGTCGGGATATCGTTCGCAGTCTCGTACAGCTGCTGTGTGAAAGCGCCCCCGACCTGCGCCCCGCGCTCGCCGTCGCTATGGCGCGCCTGGGCTATGCACTTCGGGCTGTATATGCACTAGTACTAAGCACCTGGGCTATGGCGGTGACCGACACAGCGGCCACCAGGGCGCAAAGAGACAAGGTGAACCACGGCTTCTGGCTCTGCTCGGCGATCGGGCGCTCATTCGGGGAGGGTGCCTCGAACTTCGGCCTGCGACGGACGCGTCAACGCCGCCGGTCCAGCAACGGCTCGGCGATCAATTTCGCACCTATCGTTCGAAGCCTCACATGTGAACCGCCTGCCAGCCGACAGCTCCGCCGGCCTTTTGCCGCGGCGAAGGTTCTTGTCATTGCGCACTTTCCGGTCTCCAAGCCTGCAATGCGGGACGAGTCAAGTACTATACGTAGCAGCCTGGGGAGTGTACGCACCATTCGGCAGCATTGCCGGCCACCGGGGGCACCGCTCCAGCCACGAAGCCAGCCATCGCTGCGTACCCCCCTCAGCTGGCCTCAGAGGGCCTCTCTGGCGCGCTGTCGCGGGCGAGCGCTCGGCGAGAGCGGCGGTCGGACAGACTGTACTATCGCCGCCCTACCGCTGCATCATGCTGGGTCCGTGCCCGCATCTGCAGTCCGTAGCTCTCCAGTCCCTTGTCCGCAAGTTCGGGGAGCCGTTCCAGGTTCGCGGCGGCTCTGAATCCAGCGACCGCGTCGCGAAGCGCGCGCCCCGTCGCATCCCGCCCTAACTGGTGTGCAGGAGGAGCTGCGCAACAAGTCGGTCGCCTGTAGCTCCTGCAACACGACGACTCACGACATCTGGGCCTGTCTTCACGTGCGCTAGAACCCCCGGCACGCCACCCCGCCTGACCTGGAATGTGCCTCCCATTACGCAGTGCGATCAGTTCTCGTGTGGCCGCTCGCTCAACAAGCACTCCCTGCACCACTATGAGCAATCCGATAAGGTAGACTTCGCCCGCAGGTCGTCTGGCCGGCGCCCCGATGCCAGCTAACCCCTTCCTGCCTTCAGGCCCACGCGGTTTGCGTGAACATCTACAGCAGGCAGGTATGGTGTTACGGCTGCGACGATGAAATCGTCGAGGATATCGACCACAACGTGGACAACGATCGAAACCGCGCTGTGACCGGCGCCTCGACGAATGTGCTTCTTCTCAAGGAGCTCCGGCTCATGCTCGACCCGTCCAGGGTGCGCGAAACTGCGATTTGTTGTTCAATTGTTCCGCCGTGTGATCTCACGCTCCCGCAGCCGCCCGAGCAGCAAGAGGGCGAAGACGCGCCATCGGACGAGATGAACGACTCTGAAGAGGACGATTCGGAACTGGACGAGGACGAAAGGAGCCAACGCAAGAACATCCGCACGCAGCGGGGTCCGCGCTGCCGGCCGCGATGCGGCGAGTCGGCCATAAGGCGCCTTGCCGCCGCTGACTGCGCCCCTTGCGCGTCACAGGACTTTGCGGCCTCACGAACCTCGGCAACACGTGCTACTTGAACGCGGCATTGCAGGCACTGAGCAACCTGAGGCCACTGAACAAGTTCTTCCGGAAGTACGCGCTGCTGTACGTTCCACGTCAGTCCGACAAGGGCGACGGGAAGAGGAGCGGCATCGTTCAGCATTTCGCGGAGCTCATGCAGCTGATGTGGGGAGGGAAGCAGTGCGCATCCGTTTTTCCTCGGTCTTCTGCCTTCTGCGCGCCCGCCGGCGCTGACCGCGCGCTCCCCGGCAGGCGGACGCTGGCGCCAAACCAGATCGTTCGGGACATCTTCCAGCTGAACTCGCAGTTCCGCGGATACGGGCAGCAAGACTCGCAGGAGTTTCTGCGCTGCCTCCTGAGCGCGTTGCACGAGGAGCTAAAGATGGAGCTGCCGCTGCGACCCGACGAGCCGATGGCCCGTGCGTGCCCCCCGCCTTCCATCCCTTCGCGCCGCGCGTCGCTCAGTCCCGCCGCAGCGCCGTCCGTCACGCCCCTGCTGGACAACTCCTCCAACTCCTCTTCCTCCTCCAGCCTCTCGAGCCTCCAGCGGAAAAGTAAGACGGGGAAGAAGCCATCGTCGGGACTCGGCAACGAGTCACCCACCGACTGTACGCCGTCCCAGCCCCGAACCCCGCCCTCGCGCGCCCCTGCCCGCGCTGATCAACGGGCAGCGGCGAACGGGCGGGGGAACGGGCAGCAGCAGGCGCAGCAGCCGAAGCCGCCGCAGAAGCAGGTCGTGAGCGTCATTTCCGACATCTTCGAGGGGACGATCCTCAGCGAGGTCACGTGCCTCAGCTGCAAGAAGGCGCGGCCGCCGGCGCTCAACCCTGAGGCAAGCGGGAGGCTGAGGGTCGGGGGGCAGGTGTCGGCGAAGGTGGACGAGGTGTACGAGCTGTCGGTGTCGATGCCGACGAAGAAGCAGCGGCAGAAGATCGCAACGGAGAAGGGCAGCACGACGCCGACCTCCTCGATGAGCTCCACCGCCGGCTCGAGCAAGGAGGGCACCCGCGGCACCGGCCTACTCACCACCATCTCCGGCTGGTTTACGTGCGCCCCCGCCCCGCCCCGGGGCCGGCACCTAGGGGGCCCGGAACGGAACGGAGCGGGGGGCGCTAGGCCCGGGCGACCGCACGAGGCGCTCTGATATGTCGTTTCGCCCCTAGGGGATCAAACAAAGACAAGCGCGGGACAGTGGCGGCAGCGCAGTCGGAGGCGGGGGCCGGGGAGTGGGGCGGGGAGGGGGGCACGCTTCCCCCGCTGGGCCCCGCCGCCTCGCCCGTGCGCGGCTCACCACCGTCCCCCTCGTCGCCCCCGGGCCGGGCCTCCTCCTCGGCGTCCTCGTCGCTCTTCGGCAGGGCGGACAAGAACAAGGCGGTGACGCTGCAGGACTGCCTCCACGCCTTCTGCTCGACCGAGGAGCTCACCGGGGACGACAAGTACCGCTGCGAGAACTGCAAGTCCGTCAACGAGGCCACCAAGCGCCTCACCATAGTCAAGCTCCCCGAGGTGCGCACCCCGCCCCGCCCCGCCAGGCCGCCCGCCTCGCCCCACGCTCATCGTCATCGCAGGTTCTCGTCGTGCACATCAAGCGCTTCCGCTACGACTCGCTCTTCGGCTCGAAGCTCAGCAACCACGTCGCCTTCCCCATCGAGGAGCTCGACATGCGGCCCTTCTGCCAGAAGAACACCAAGTGCGCCGCCCCGCGCCCCGCTTCTCTCCCTGCCCGCCCCGCTTTCCGGTCGCGGGGCGGCGGGCCGACGCGCCGCCCTCGCGCGCCACGCAGGTCGACGTCGTTCAAGTACGACCTCGTCAGCATGGTCCAGCACCACGGGATGCTCAACGGTGCGCGCGGCGTCGCTGCCGGCGCCGGGCCGGCGGTGACGGGCGGGGCGCGCCAGGCGGGCACTACACGGCGATGTGCAAGAACTTCCTGACGAACAAGTGGTACGAGTACGACGACAGCCAGGTGCACCCGACGACGCGGGAGGAGGTGGCGCGGGCGGAGGCGTACATGCTCTTCTACAAGAAGCGCCCGGCGACGACGACGACGCGCCTCCGCAAGCGCATCGTCCAGCAGATCCGCGACCTCCAGCAGGAGCCCAAGAACGTCCTCTCCCAGTACTGGTACTCCAAGTTCCTCTCCCTCTGGTCCGCCCCGCCCCCGCCCCGCCCCCCGCCCCGCCCCCCGCCCCGCCCCCCGCGCCCGCCCCGGCCTCTGAGCGGGCGCGGCGCGGCGCAGCGACCCGGGCCCGATCAACAACTACGAATTCCTGTGCCACCACCGGGGGGTGGACCTGCAGCGCTTCGCGGCGTACGCTAGCGAGGAGGACCCGACGGGCGTGCAGATCCTCAAGCAGCGCACCCGCGAGATCCCGCGCTCGGCGTACGAGCTGCTGGCGGCGACGTACGGGGGCGGACCGGCGGTGAAGGAGCTGAGCGAGTGCGTGGCGTGCGTGGAGGAGCAGAAGGCGGTGCGGCGGCAGCGGGAGTACGAGAAGAAGATGATCCAGGAGAGCGACCGGACGTTCATCGACCAGGGCGACTGCTGGTTCATCATCGACGCCCGCTGGCTCAACCAGTGGCGAGAGTTCGCCCTCGAGGCCGACTCGCGCGCCGCCCGCCCCGGCCCCATCTCCAACGAGCGCCTCCTCCTCCCCAACGGGCAAGTCAAGCCCGGCCTGCAGAAGGCCCGCGACTACCGCGGCGTCAACCGGCGCGTCTGGGAGATCTTCCACAAGTGCTACGGGGGCGGGCCCATCATCCCCCGCACCCAGCTCGACATCTACTCCGACCAGCCGTCCGCCCCGCCCCGCCCCCCCGCCCCTGCACCGCGCCCCTCACGCGCGCCGCGCGCAGCTCCAACTACAAGCTGGAGGAGGCAGGCTCCGAGGGCGAGGACTAGGGGCCCCTGCGCCCAGGCGACCCCTCTCCTCCGCCCGCCCCGCCTTCCCCTTCCCCTCCGCCCTCCCATCACCCCGCTTCTCCCCCCTTTCGGCACCCCCTCGCAGCCCCGCCGCTAGCGCTGCTTCCCCCCGTGAGCCGGCCCGGCCACTTGTACTCGTTCTTTGCAGCTTTAGATCTTGTGTAAACTGCAGCTGCTCCCTCGCTTCGACGGCGAATCGATATCGACGCCCGTCGTTCCTCGTTCCGCCGCCGGCAATGGCCCAGCATCGAGAGGCCCATCATGGCATAACTCTTAATGCTTTTATATAATTGCGACGTGCAATTATAATTTGTTTATGATAAAACGTAAACATAAATGTACGTATACGTAGCTTGAAATATATTATTTAATATCTAGCTCTAACTTTAGCTTAATTAATGAATTCGAAGATGGGGTACTTCAGTTTTGGTGGTAAGGGACTCGCGGGAAGCAAGCGCCGGCGAAGCAAAGCTCAAGGCCGCCGACTCGGCGCCGAGCCGGCGCGAGGCTCAGCTCATGCGCATGCGCAGCCGCTGAGCGTTACACTGGGACATGCAGGCTGCAGCGACGTCGACTCTGTGGTACGAGAGCGCTTGCGGCAGCACCGCAGCCGCTTCCCTCGGATCCGGATTTTCCGGCATGAAGCCATGAAGGGGCAACTCGGTTGCAATCGATATCGCGGCGTATGCACAAGCAGCGCGACGCGACTTATGATCACAGCTCACAGCCCTCGTCTCAGAGCGGTTACAGTTCGATTCCGGAATCCCGAGCGAGATCTCACGAGCAGCGCCGTATACGTACGCTGACATCAGCCGCAGCGCAGTAGCAACAGCAGCTGCACAACCGCGGCTCCGGCGCTGCCATACTGGTCACAGCATGTGACCTGCTGCCTCATGGCGATCGCAATTTTGCCGCGCTGCGCTGGTCCGCCTGCAGCTGCGTCGCGGAGATCGCGACTGCAACAGCTCCAGCTCCGGCTGCGAGAGCGGCCTCCATGGATCGGCACCTTGGCTCTCCTCGCGGCGATCTGGCCCCACGTCGGCGCGGCGGTTCTTTTCGGGCAGGTGCGGCCGGGACATATGCACACGGCCTCGAGCTCGATCGCCGCTGACGGCGCGGCGCCGCGCAGTCGGCCGCCTTCTCGGGGGCCACGAGGGACCTCGGCCTCGAGCTGCGGTGCGCCCGCCGAGTCGGAGCCGCTCCCCGCGCGCCCCCGGCCCCCCGCCGAGTCCGACCTCGCCCCGCCCGAGGGCGCAGGCGGGGCGTCGAGGCGAGCTTCGCGCTCGCGAACGCGGAGGGCGGGGCGGGGGCCTTCGGGAACGTGAGCCTCGCGGCGCTGGACGACGGCTACGACCCGGCGCGCGCCGCCAGCAACGCCGGCGCCCTCCTCGCCTCCGGCGCCCTCGGCTTCGTCGCCTGGTCCGCCCGGCCCCCGCCCGCCCCCGGCACCCTGCCCCTCGACGCGGCCCCTGCTCACCCGCGCCCCGCGGACGCCAGCCTCGGGACCCTCCCCGCCGCCGCCGCCCTCGCCGTCGCCTCCGAAGCCGGCGCCCCTTTCTTCGGTGCGCGCGCCCCGGCGCCGCCGCCGCGCCGAGCGGCGCGGTGGCGAGCGGGTGCGGGGCAGGGCCGGTGACGGGGGCGGCGGGGGTGGGGCGGGAGCCCTTCAACGCGCTGGCCGTGCACCTGCGGCCCCGCTACGACGACGAGGGCGAGGCCGCCATCGCGTCCGCCCCCGCCGCCCCCTCCCAAAAGCTGCCCCCTCGGCCAGCGAGAGCCGTGGCCGAGCTTTAAAGCTCGCGCGGCCCGGCCGACCTCGGCTCACTCCGCTCGCGCAGGTTCGCGCTGGACGGGCTGCAGGCGGCGCGGGTCTCGGTCCTCTACCAGGCCGACGCCTTTGGGGAGGCCGTCCTCGAGGCCGCCCGCGCCGCCCTCGCGCGCCGCGGCCTCCGCCCCGCCTCCGCCGCCCCCTTCCCCCGCAACACCGACGACGTCGACGGCGCGGTCGCCCTCCTCGCCGCCGACCTCCCCCAGGTCGTCCTCCTGGGAGCCACCTACGGGGTACGCGCGCCCCCGCGCGCCGGGCACGGGCGGCTCTGACGTCGACGGTGTGCGGGGCGGCGCAGGCGGCGGCGCGGGCCGTCCAAGTCTTCTCCGCCCTCAGCGCCCCCCTCCCGTGGTTCCTCGCCCGTGCCCATCACCCTGCTGCCTCCGAGCCCCGTACCCTCCCCCTCCGAGCGACGCGCGCACCCCAGTCTCGGTGCTGGAGCACCGCGCCTTCTACTCGGCGCTGGCGGGGTACGGCCTGGGCGCCTTCGACCGGGCCTTCGTGACGTCGGCGGTGCCGTCCCCGCTGGACCCCGCCGCCCCCGCCGTCGCCCGCTACGCGGCGGCGCTGCGGGCGCGCGAGGGCCCCGCCGCCGCCCCCTCGTTCCTCTCCTTTGAGGCCTTCCTCGCCGGCGAGCTCCTCGTGCAGGCCCTCCGCCGCGTGCCCGCCGCCTCGGCCGCCGCGGGGCCGGCGGGGGCGCGGGGGGCGCTGCTGGAGGCGGTGTACGCGCCGCTGGGCTTCGAGGGCTCCGGCCTCTTCCGCGTCGGCGGCCTCTCCATCGGGCCCTACTCCCGCTCCTGCCCCGCCGGCGAGCCCGAGCCGCCCGCCCCGGGAGCCTGCCGCCGCAACGAGGGCCTCTCCTCCGTGCACGTCTTCCGCCTGCGCGCCGCCGGCGCCGCCGTCGAGGCGGCCCTCGCGGCCCCCGTCCCCGCCTTCTCCCTCGGGGGCGCCGCCGCGGGGCCCCTCGCCGAGCGCTTCCTCACCGTCGGCCTCACCGCCGACCTGCGCGGTCCCTCCTCCGCCCTCTCCCTCCCTCCCTTCTCCGCTTCCCCCCGCCCCGCCCGCTCACGCGGGCGAGCGCCAGGCGTGCGAGAACCGCAGGGTCGAGGGCACCGCCGTGCGATTCCCGCGCCCCGCCCCCCGCCTCCGTGCGATGCGGGCGGGGCCGGCTGACGGGGCGGGGCGGGGCGGCAGGGGCGGCGGGTCTACGTTGTGGCGCTGGACGACGGGGGCGAGGGCCCGCGGGCGGCGGCCAACGCGCGGCGCCTGGTGGCCGAGTTCGGCGCCGTCGCCCTCCTCGGCGCCACGAGCGACGCGGCGCGCGAGGCGGCCGCCGCCGTCGCCGCCGCTGCCGGGGTGCCCCTGCTGGCGCCCCACGCCGGGGCCCGGGACGAGCCCGACGAGGGGACGGCGGAGGGGGCGCCGCCCCCGCGGCACGTGCTCCACCTCCGCGCCTCTGCCGACGACGAGGTGCGGCCCCCGCGGCTGGAGCCTGCCCGCCCTCTGCCCCTTCCCCGCTCGTGGCTAGCCCAGAGGCTAGAGACCAGTGGAGTGGGGCTAGAGCGTGGCTGGGGGATAGAGGGGCCGCCGCCGCGCCGCCTCGGCGGGCACGCCCGGCGCTGCGCCCCGCCTCTCTCATCTCGAGGCCAGGTGTGGGCCCTGCTGAAGCACGCCCGCTCCTTCGCCGCGGCCGCCGGCGCCCCCGGGCCGCGGCCCGTGGCGCTCTACTCGGAGGAGGCCTTCGGACGGGCGCGGCGCTTCGCGGCGCGCCTCGTCGCGCGCTCTCAGGGCTGGGCCGAGCCCCTCTTCCACCCCGTCCCCCCGGGCGCCTCCGAGGCCGACGCCGCCGCCGCCGTGCTCGCCGCCTCGCCCGCCGCCGGGGCGCCCGTCCTCGTGCTCGCCGCGGCCCCTCGCCCTCCGCCTCGCCGCCGCCGCCGCCGCCGCCGGGGCCGGCCTCGTCCTCGCCCTCTCCCCGCCGGCGAGCCGGCCGAGCTCGCCGCCGCCCTCGCCCGCTCCCCGCGCCCCTCGTGCTCTCGGCCCCCTTGCCGTTCGCCGGGGGCGCGAGCGGCCTCGCGGGGGCGCTCGCGGCCGACCTGGCGCTGCTCCCCGAGGGGGAGCGGGGCGGGGGCACGCAGGCGGCGCTCGAGGGCTACGCCGCCGCCGCGCTCGTGCACGGCGCCGTCGAGCAGGCGCACCCGCGGGGCCCTTGCGGGACGCCGCGGGGCCGTGTACGCCGTCGGCCTCTTCAGCCTCGAGGGACCCCCGTGGGCCCCTTCGTCGACCCCGCCGCCCCGGCCTCGGGCTTCGCGCGCTGCACGCAGGGCCTCCGCTCCGTCGAGCTGCTCGAGGCCCGCGCCGGCCGCCTCGCCCCGCTGCCGGCCCCCGCCCTCGCCGTCCCCGCCTGCGGCGCGCTGCGGGCGCTCCTGCCGGAGACGTGCCCCCCGGGCGCCGCCTGGACCCGAGGCCGGGTGCCAGCCGTGCGCCCCCGGCACCTTCGCCGCCGGCCCCGGGCGCGCCTGCCTGCCCTGCCCCCCCGGCTCCTTCGCGGAGAAGGCCGGCAGCACGGGCTGCGTCCCGTGCGGGTGCGCTCGCGCCTCGCCGCGCCTCGCTCTCTCCCCTCGGCCCTCGCCGGGGCGGGCGGGCTGGGGAGCTTCGGGCGGGCAGCGGGTCGGCGGCGTGCGCCCTCTGCCGCCCCGGGAGCGCCGCCGCCTCCCGCGGCCTCCCGCCTGCCAGCCCTGCCCCCGGCGAGCTTCCAGCACCGCCCCGCCGCCATCCCCTGCCTCGCCTGCCGCCCCAACGAGTACTCGCTCGCCCCGGGGCGACGGGCTGCGAGCGCTGCCCGCCCAACAGCGTCGCCACGGGCGCGGCGGAGGCCTCGGCGGCCCTCTGCGCCTGCGCCGCCGGCTTCTACTCGCGCGGCCCGCTCCCGCTCGCCGCCGAGGGGGCGGCCTGCTTGCCGTGCCCGCGGGGGCGTGGTGCCCCGGGCCCCCACCGCGGGCACGGCCGCCGGCGTGCGCGCCCTCGACGGCTTCTGGCGCCTTCCAGTCCCCCCTCCCCTCCTCTCCTGGCGACGAGGACGGCGAGGCCGGCGGGGAGGAGCCTGCGCTGCCGCCGGTCGGCCTCTCCTTCATGCAGTGCCTCGAGGCGAGCGCCTGCGTCGGGTGCCCCTCGCCGCCGGCCCCGTCCCCGCCCTCCGCCAGCTGCCCGGCCGCGGCGAGGGCGGCGGCGGCGGCTGCGGCGACGGCAGCGGCGGCAACGGCTCGTGCGCCTACGCCGCGTGCGCGCCGGAGGGGTGCGCCCCCGGGTACACCGGCTTCCTCTGCGGCGCCTGCGCCCCGGGCTACTTCCGCGCGCACCACGCCTGCCTCGGCGCGTGCCCCCACCGCCAGCCCACGCCCCCGCCCCTCTTGTGACCCGCTCCCCCCCAGAGTGCCCGGCGCGGGGCTCGGCGGGGTACGCGGGGGCGGTGATGACGGCGCTGGCGTTCGCCTGCGTGCTCCTCGTCCTCCCCCAGCTCGCCAGGGCGCGCCCCCGCGCCCCGCGCCGCGCCGCCCCGCCCCGCCGCCGCGGGGCCGCCATGTGAGGGGGCGGGGGGGCAGCGGCCGACGTCGCGCTTCAGCACGACGGGGAAGATCCTCGTCTCCTTCCTCCAGCTCAACTCCCTCGCCGCCGGTCCGCCCCGCCCCTCCGCCCCCGGCCCCCCGCTTCTCCCTCCCGAACGGGCGGGGCCGGGGCGGGGCGGGGGCAGACATCCCGGACGGGCTGGAGTCGCGGGTGCGGTCGATCATGACGGGCCAGGGCCTCGCCCTCTCCGGCGGCATCGGCGCCTCCCAGCTCAAGTGCTTCCTCGAGCTGTCCGCCCCGCCCCCGCCCCCCCGCCCCCACGCCCCCACGCCCCGGCGGCCTCTGCCTAAGCAGAGCGGGCGGCTCGCGGCGGGTGAGGGGCGGGGCCGGGGGCGCAGGGACCAGCTGGAGGTCCTGCTGGTGTTCGTGGCCCTCCCCTTCATCATCATCGCCCTCTTCGCCGCCGCCCGCCTCGCCGCCGCCGCCGCCGCCGCCGCCCGCCGCGCCGCCGCCGCCCGCGCCCTCTCCCGCCGCGTCGCCGCCTACGCCTCCCCTCGTCCCCGACCTGCGCCACGCCGGGCCCGCCACGACGGCCCGCTCCCTGGCCCCACGGAGTGGGCCCCCCCACGGAGGCCCCGCCGTGCGACTGCGTGGCGTGCGCGGCGGCCGGAGCGCCCCGCGGCCTCCTCGCCTCGCCCCTCTACCGCCGCCTGCGCGCCGAGACGGGTGCGCGCGCGGCAGCCCCGACCCCGTGGCAGCGCAGGGGGCCCCGGCGGCGCCTCGCGCTGGTGCCGACGTGTGCCGGCAGTGATCGTGGTGTTCCTGTGCTACCCGGCCATCTCCCGTCGCGTCCTCGAGGCCTTCAACTGCCTCCAGGTGCCCGCATCCCCGCCCCGCCCTTCCCTCCCT
Source organism: Cyanophora paradoxa (assembly GCA_004431415.1). Lineage (NCBI taxonomy): Eukaryota > Glaucocystophyceae > Cyanophorales > Cyanophoraceae > Cyanophora > Cyanophora paradoxa. The sequence goes on along the minus strand of QPMI01000101.1, from coordinate 343,325 downwards.
TCCTCCTCCTCCTCCTCCTCTTCCTCCTCTTCCCCCCCCCCCTCCCCCCTCTCCCGCCCGAGCTAGCCTCCGTGTGCCGTGCCTCCCGCGCGCGGCCCGCGCCGGCGCCCTCCGACGCCGCCTCGCCTCGCGCCAGCTGGGGGACCCCGGGGCCGGCGGGGCGGCGCTGCTGCGCGGCGACTTCACCGTCTCCTGCGCCTCCCCGCGCTACGCCCTCCACCGGTGCCCCCTCCGCCCCTCCCCGCACCGGCGCCGGCCCCCGAGGCGGGGCGGGGAAGGGCGCTGGTGGCGGGGCCGGCGCTGCTGCTCTTCTGCGCCGGCGTCCCGGCCGCCTCTGTCCTCTTCCTCTGGCGCGCCATGCGTCGCCTCAAGTACGAGGCGCGCGCCCCTCCCTCTCCACCGCCTCGCCCCTCCCCCTCCTCAGCCCAGCGCCGGCTTACGGCCCCCGACCCCCCGCGCGCCCCCGCCCCTCGGCGGCAGGTGGAGCAGACGAAGCGGGAGGAGCTGCGGGGGGCGCTGCGGGAGCGCTTCGGGTTCGTGCTGGGCTCGTACAAGCTGCGCTGCTTCTACTACGAGGGGGCGGTGATGACGCGAAAGCTCGCCCTCGTCGCCGTCTCCGTCTTCATGCCCGGCGTGCCCCTCCTCCAGGCCCGCCCCCCCGCCCCCCGCCCCCGCCCCCGCCCTCTTCCCCTCGCCTCCCTCCGAGCCGGCCCCTCGCCCCCGGCACGCGCGCGCGCAGGCGGCGGCCGGGGTCTGCATCTCGGCCCTCTCCGCGGTGGCGGCCGCCTGGGTGCGGCCCTACCGCGAGAGCCTCGAGAACCGCCTCGGTGCGCCCCCCGCCCCCGCCGCCGCCGCCTGCGCGGGCGAGGGGCGGGGGGCGACTGGGGGAGGGGCGGGCGCAGAGATGCTCTCGTGCCTCGGGGTCGCCTGGACCTACTTCGGCGCCATGCTCGTCGCCCAGGCCCGCGCGCCCCCCGCCCCTCTTCCCCTCACGCGTCCGCGCCCGAGGGAAGGGAGCACGCGCACCTTCAGACCAAACTATTCCCCGAATAAGATCATTTTCAAACTAACCAAACCGAGTTCTTCTTGAGCTATTCTAAGACTGAAACCATTCTCGCCAACTAAATTGCGTTCTTCTCGAACTGAAGCACCCTGAGACGGTTCTGGAACGGAGGGCAGGTGGGGGGCGCGGGGGGCGGGGGCCGGGAGGGGCTGCGCGGGGGCCTCTCGCTCGCGGTGCTGGCGACCAACTGCGCCGTCGCCGCTCTCTTCCTCTCCTTCATGGCCCGCCGCGCGCCGGGCCGCCCCTGCCGACGCCTCTCTCCCTCGCCCCGCCTCGCGCAGCTCGTCGACCTCAACGCGCGGGCGCGCCCCGCCGCCCGCCCCCTCCCCGCCCGCCCCGCCCCGCCCCGCACCTCGCCTTGCGCCGCCTCGCGGCCGGGGCCCCCGCCCCCTCGGCGAGGAGCGCCCGCCCAGCGCCCCCATCAACGTCTGCGAGGGCGAGGGCGAGGCCTGCCCCGGCCCCTCCGCGTGGCGCCCCGGCGCGGGGCCCCGCGCAAGAGCTCCTCGGCGTGCTCGATGGGGGCGGCTCGGAGGCGGGGGGGCGGAGCGGCGCGTGCTCTTCGCCGCCCTCTCCTCGGGCTCGGGCTCGGGCTCGGGCCTCCTCTCCCCGGCCTCCAGCCTCACTCCCTCCCGCCCCGCGCCCGCCGGCGGCCTCGTCGGCGCCGGCACGCCGGGCTCCTCGCGCCGCGCCTCGTTCTCGCTCACGCCGGCGGGGACGGGGCGGCGGGGGAGCGGCGGGGCGCTGCGGCGCATCGCCGCCTCGGCGCGCTTCGCCGTCGAGGTGGTGCGCTCCCTCAAGGAGGCCCCCGCCCCCGACACCGCCCGCGAGGCCCCCGACGAGGAGGCCGGCCCCTGCGCCCCCTCCCCGCCCCGCCCCGCCCCGCTCAGCCCTGGCCTCGCTCGCCACCCCTTCCTAGACTTGTCTGCGGAGGGGGCGCCCAGCCCCGCCCCCGAGGCGCGCAGCCCCGCGCGGCGACGGGCCGGCCCGTCGGCGCGCGGCAGCCCCGCGCAGGCCGGCGACTCGCCGTGGGCCCGCTCGCCCTGCCGCCACCCGCACGGCGGCGGCGGCGGCGGCGGCGGCGTCGGGTCCGGCGAGGCGCAGGTGGGCCCGCAGGACCAGCCCGTTCGGGGCTCGCCGGGGGCGGCGGAGGGGTCGCCCGTCGGAGAGGGGGAGGAGGGGGCGGGGCCCGAGGCTCCATCGACTCGGCCCTCGGCGGGGGCCCGCTCGGCCCGGGGCGCCCCGTTGCCGCCGCCGCCTGCCCCTCCTCGTCCGCCCCGCCCGCCCGCGCGCCCGCCCGCTAGCTCTCGTGGGCTCTGAGGGGGCCGGGGGCGGGGGGCAGGTGCGGCGGGGCCGGTTCGCGGGGGTGCGGCAGGCGGCGGCGAGCGAGAGCCCGATCGTCCTCGGGCACCTCCGCATGATCGCCGAGGCCCGCGCCCGCCCGCCCACGAACAACCCCCCCCCCTTCCTTTTGAGCGAACGTCCGCGGCAGGTGTTCGCGCTGACGCGGGCGTGGGGCCGGGCGGAGCGGGGGGCGCTGGGGCCGAGCTCGGCATGGACGAGGCCGGCCTGCGCGACGAGCTCGCTGCCCTTAGCGCCGGTCCGCCCGCCCCCGCCCCCGGCCCCGGCCCCGCCCCCGGCCCCGCCCCCGCCCGCGGCCCCGCTTTGAGAGAGCCGATCCCGATACTCCTGGCTTGCACGCGGTGCTTGCAATCGAGCCCAACGGCTCGCGCACGCCCCTCTAGCCATCCCCCGAGCTAGTCTTCCAACCAAACCGACAACCCTCCCCAGTCCGAGGAAGCAGTCAGATCTGACCGAAACCGTCGCCCCCGTGGAGAGCTCGCTGACTCGCCTACATTCTGATCCGATCTGATCTGAGGTGATCTGAGCAGCGGGCCTCGTCCGGGAGGAGGGGCGGCACGTCTTCCTCTCCCACCGCGGCCGGTGCGCGCCGCCCGCGACCGCGCCCCGGGCCCCATCGTGGCATCGAAAGTCGAGGCTGCGGGGATGCGCGCGGTGGACGCCCAAGAGAAGCTCGTCGGGGGGGCCCCCGCCCTGGTGTGGTTGTGAGGGGGCGGGGGGGCGGCGGGGCAGGATCATCGCCCTGGACCTGGTGCGGCACCAGCGCGTCCTCCAGCTCTGGTTCGCGGACCGGCCCCGCGAGCACCCCGCACGCTCCGCCGCCATCCAGCGCGAGATCGCCGAGTGGAAGGAGAGGCGAGCCCGCGCCCGCGTCCCGGCCCCGCCCCGGCCCCTCCCCCCGTCCCCTCCCCCCGGCCCCTCCCCGGAGGGCCCTCTGGAGCCCGCTAGCTGGCCTCGTCGAGCTCGGCCAGCGCGCGCCCGAACCATATAGAGCCCAGCTGCAGCTCTGCGCGCTCTCCTCGACCCTCGCTGACGGGGCGGGGGCGTCGCCCCGGGGGGCGTCAGCTTCTCGGGGGCGAACTCACTGGACCTGGAGGAGCGGGTGGAGGAGCTGCTCGCCGCTCGCCCCGACTTCCAGCTCCTCCCCCACGTCGTCGCCCCGCTCCTCCCCCTCCGCTCCGCCTTCCGGTGCGCCCCCGCGCGCGCCCCAAGGAAGGGCGGGGCTTCCGGTCGGGGGGGGGGGGGGGGGGGGGGGGCAGAGAGGGGGGAGGGGGGGGAGAGGGAGAGGGGGGAGAGGGGGGGAGAGGGGGGTGGTGGAGGGGGGGGAGGGGGTGGAGAGGGGTTAGAGGGAGGGGATGGGGGAGAGGTCGCTCTCAGGGGCTGGGAGAAGATTGCGGGCACGGGGTCACGGGGCTCGAGAGAGCTGCTCCGAGGGGGGGGGGGGGGGGGGCAGAGGGGGAGAGGGGGGAGAGGGGGAGAGGGGGGAGAGGGGGGGGAGGGGGAGGGGGGGGAGAGGGGGTGGAGGGGAGGGGGAGGGGGGTGGAGGGGGGTTAGAGGGAGGGGATGGGGGAGAGGTCGCTCTCAGGGGCTGGGAGAAGATTGCGGGCACGGGGTCAGAGAGCTGCTCGAGCCCCTGGGCCCCCAGGCCCCTGAAAGCGCGCGGGGAAAGGGCGTGGGCGGCGCAGCACCCTCCCCGGCCGCCTCCAGCGCCGCCTTCACTTGACGCGCCGGCCCCGCTCCGCGCCGCGCAGGGACTCGTGCGCGACCTGTGCCACCACCCGCGGCGCAGGAGCCGGCGTCTCCCCGGCACCCGTCCCCGTCCCCGCCCCCGTCTCGGACCTCATCCTCCCGCATCCTCCGGGTGGCGCCCTCGATCGCGAGGAGGGTGGCTGTGGCGCTGGCAGTGGCGCTGCCGGCAGCGGCGGCGGCTGCTCGCTCCGCGATTGCGAGCGGCATGGCGAGCCCCGCCGCAAGCCGTCCTTTTTCTGGGCGACCGGTGCGTCGGCCCCGCGCCTCGCTTCTGCTCCCTCTGTTCGCCTCTGAGGCCTCCTTGCCCGCCCGAAGGCCCCAGCGGCGCCGCTCAACTGAGCTCCTCGCACCCCTCCGCAGCCCCCTGCCGCGCATCCCCCGAGCCGCAGCCCGTGCGCGATCCCCCGCACCCCCCCCCCCCCCCCCCCCCCCCCCCTCCCGTCCAGAAGTTTGCCTCACTGGGCCGCTGAGCAGTCGCCGGCGGGGATGGTTGGCGGGGGCGCCTGCGGGCTCCTGGCCTCGCCCAACTCCTCCTCCCTCTCCTCCATCGCCTCGCAGGCCTTGCTGGGGCGGGCCTCGAGGGGGCCATCCCCCCCGGCAGCCCCGCCCCGCGCCCGGGGCCCCCTCCCCTCCCGGGAGCCGGCGCTCGTCCTCCCCCTCCTCCAGCCCCCCCTCGAGACGCCGCGGGCCCCCCCGGAGGCCCCGGCCTCGCCCCACCCCGCCCCCACCCGTACGCCCCCGCGGGGCCCCGCTCCCAGCCTCCCGCCCGGCGCCTTCCGAGCCGCACGCCTGCCTCCGAGGCCGCCCGAGGCCTAGGCGTTGGCCTCGCGCCCGCTGTGCACACCCCGCGCAGCTGAAAGTGAGGCCTCGGGCCTTGTAGCGGACGACGCAAGTCGGTCCCGTGGCTTCTTGCACTGTGTCTAGATTGTTTTTCGAGTCCCATCTCCCTCGCGAGGCCGCAGCATCGGACATGCATCGTTTAATGTGCGAGAAACCCGTCGGCTGAATTCTGCATAGATTTGCTCTGTTAGATCGATGTTTCACGCGCGCAGCTCTATTATATATATGCTTGCAGATACACTCGGTATCCATTTTTCACAGACGGCAGTCCTGCAGCTCCAGATCCTGCAGCTCCACAGTGACAGTCAGTGCACGTGCAACATTACATGTACAGTTTCAAGTTTATGGTCACGCAATACATGCCATGCTGCAATACTCTAGCTCTATAGATCTTGATCATCGTGATCATTTGCCTCGTTATAATTAGCAATATATAGATGATGATCGTGAGCTCGAGTCGAGTAAATCTTGTGATCGAAAGCGGCCCGAGGCCATCGACGTCGATATCAGGCCTGCAGCTGCCATGGCCAGGCAGCATGCGCAACGAAGTCGACTTCTCGTGAGTCCGACGGTCGTGATCATGACGCCGCATTAATATTTTACCCAGCGGCCGAATATAGAAATACTTATGATAGAAGATATATGAACGGAACAGGGACACTGCAGTTGCACTGCCCCTGTTGAAGGGGAAGGACCTCTTAAAGGTTGAGCAGGAAAGTTATAAACCCCTGCGGCTGGTCATGATCACGTTATCTTTGAGCCGAGATATATATAGTGTGGACTCTGATAGCAGCTCGATCATGGGGGGGGGGGGGGGGGTGGGGGGAGGACGAGATCTAGCTCAGCGGAGGACTCTAGCTAGATCTTGAGAAGCGCCGCCGCCCGCCGCGCCTCCGCCGCGGCGCCCCGCCCTGCGAGCCGCGCCGCCCCCGAACGCGCCTCCGCCCTGACCGTCGAGACGCGCCCGTCGAGCCGCTCCGCCGCCCGCAGCGCCTCCCGCCCCGCCCGGCGAGCTGCGCCGCCGCACGCCGCGCCTCCGGTCCGCCCCGCCCGGCGAGCCGCACCGGCGCTGCCGCCCGCCGCGCCTCCGCCCTGGCCGGCGCGCCGCGCCGGCGCCACCGCCCGCCGCGCCTCCGTCCCGCCCGGCGAGCCGCGCCGGCGCCGCCGCCCGCCGCGCCTCCGCCCTGCCCGGCGAGCCGCGCCGCCGCCCGCTACGCCTCCGCCCCCGAGGAGCGGGAGGCTAGGCGCAGCGCGCGGCAGACCTTCCCCCCGCGGCAGATCTAGAGCTCGAGGGAGCGACGAGCACAGCTGTGCAGCATGCGCACCGATGGAACAGATGCGAGTTTGATGCCCAGCTGCAGCTGCGACGTTCGCTGCTGCGTCTCGCGGCCGCGGTCGCGGGAAGTGAGAGGGCGGCGCGGCGGAGGAGGACGGGTTCGTACCTGGTGCGGCCGGAATCGGCGGAGCGTGGAGCGTGGCAGCGCCGACGGCAGCGCCGCGCGCGGCGAGCGCACGAGCGAGTGAGTCTCGAGTGGCCCCGCCCAGGCGCGCAACCTCGCGATCGGCGCGCACTCGGCGGGCGCAGACGCATTCGCACGTAAACGTACCTCGGCGCGCACTCGGCGGGCGCAGACGCATTCGCACCCCGATCGCAGACACATGCCGCGGCCAGCAAGCCGATAGCCGGAGCTCAGCTAGTTGGCCAGCCTGTCGGCTAGCTAGCCGGCTTAAAGCGCGGGTACTGCAACACGATATCGCCTCCATTCCCCCCTGCTCGAGTCTCGAAAAAATCCAACTCGCAGGAGCGATTTTTTTCGGCGCTCGGTACAACAGGTACTTGAGGCGGCCTAGCGGGCCACCCTGTGCCCCTCCGCTCTCGGCATGTATGACATGAATCATCGGGCGTATCAGGCGCATTCAGGCGCACTTGGTCAGGCAGATATACCGCCACCTGGTGAGGCGCTAGGTTGCATTTTTTGAAAACGTGTTATTGCCCATTCCTGGTTGACCGGATATGACCCAGAACTTCCGGCACACGTTTTCGGACTCCTAGGGACATGCCTTGCTAGGATCCGGCGAGAAAACCCGGGTTTTTGGAGGTCGGGACATTTCATTTTGGCCTAGGGTGGGCACCCGAACACCCCAAAGTGGGGGAAGGGGAAGGGGGTCCTTCCCCAATATCATGATCATTTGTTTTTAATCTGAGAGACTGCATGACTGGCCATGGGAACCTGCCTGCCACGTGCACAGTGCCACTAGTACTGGGATCGGCGATGATCATGATTAGCTTAAGCTTGTATACGTAACTGCAATTGCTAGGACCGCTTACGTACGCGTGTACCGTATTACGTATACCGTATACGTAGTACTTATGTAGGACCGTCGTCGATCCGGGATCCGTCTATCGCGATCCGATCGGCGAGCGACGCGCGCCGAGCACTGCGGCATGGATACCGAATCATATTGCCGCGGATATCGATATCAGCTAGAGCTCACTAATATAAGATATGACTTCAAGGCTTCGGCAATTGCATTTCAGACACGACCAACGACATCTGGACTAGCCCTAGTAGCTGTTTGGCTAGCAGTGGGCCGCCGGTCGAATCGTAAGGGCTCAGTCAGATAGGCAAGTGACGTCGAAAATCGAAATCGAATACCGAACTTCGGAAGCTCGAGATCGAAACCTAGGTCTACTTACCCTACGGGCTTAAGATCAAAAGATCAAAGGTGCGGGCCGTGCCCGGATCCGGAGGCTCGCCCGTTCCCGCCACGGACTGGCCGCTAAGGAGGAGGAATGCTGCCCGAGGCCAGGGGGCCGGAACCCCAACGAGCCCCGGACCGGGAGACCGGTACCGGGCCTAGCTATAGGCCTCCCCCGCTCCCGAAGGTGCGTAAGGTGGAGCCGCATCGCGTCGCGTCGGATCGAAGCTGGGGATCCGGAGCTGGGGCCATCGCAATCCGTGCGGATCGCCTGCGTGACGCCGCGCGCGAAATCAAATTAAGTATAGAAAACATACGAAATCGAAGACGAAGGGGGCGCACTGGTGCCCAATGTGAGTGCTGCTCGTCAGCAGTCGCGACAATTGCAAGCGATCGAATCGCTTTCCGAAGTTCGAGCCTCTGACTTAGCCTGGCAGTGAGCTAGTCAATTGCAACTACGTTTACAATTAAGAAACTTAACTAGTAAGATGCCGAGGGATCGGAGTACTACTGTAAAACGAGAAATGTCCGGCGTCACTTTATTTCGGCAAAACCTGAAAAATGCGCCGAAATTGTGGTTCATCGGCATCATATTTTCGGCAACACAGCCAGTCCGCCTAGGCGGCGGGTACATTGATCCCTCTTTCGCCATACATTTGCACAATTCTGGCAGTTTCAAATATTCGGCACCGCGAGGCTATGCCGAAAAGCGCCGAATATTAAGTGCTGCCGGACATTTCTCGTTTTACAGTAGTACGTAGGCGGAACCTGACTCGGTGAAATCAAGTAAATTTGATCAAATTGAAATAACGGGATTTTGCAAATGCATATGCATTGATATATCGTGATCATATGATTCATACCATCGACTCGGCGATATATATCGGCATATGCATACTATAGCTACCGCCGCCTACCGGTAGTAGGCGCCGGGGTAAGTGCCGCGGCAGTGCCGCAGTGCGCGGCGGCACTGCCGCCGCGTACTAACTTTAGTAGTAAAGTAACGTTTTTTAACTACTGTAGAACTGGTTAATTTAGTACAGGAAAATAATTAGTACTTCGCCAAAACTGCCACTTTAGCAGATGGTAAATCTTTAGTAGGTCGGTCTTCGCAGGGCTTTTGTATGGCGGAGACGGGACTTTGGCAGGCGGGAAATATTTAGTAGATCGCCCAAAACTTTTTAGTACTATAAATATGCAGCCCACTAAATATTTCTGGTTCTCCAGTACTAGTAGGCGGCCCAGCTGCGCATGCAGGCTGCAGCGGCTGCTGAGCGGCAGTACTAGTGCAGCGGCACAGTCGCCGCCGACTCGCCGCCGAGTCGCCGGCACTGCAGGCTGCAGTCTGCAGCCTGCGCATGCAGGCGCCGCTGAGGCGCGGCTCCAGTGTTGTCGTTATAACGTCACCGTTATAGCGGATGACGTTATAACGTCACGTTAATAACGCGCTAGCGCTATAACGACCCCAGTCAATATGACGGACAGTCGTTATTAACGAGCTTCACCCCCCCTTAACTCGCGTATTTCGTAGCATTTTAACGCATTTCTGATATGAAACTATGATAGAACAGCTAAGAAGATGTTTGCACATGCAAGGAAGGCTTAGGAAGCTCGCCGGCGCCGGCGTTCACTGGCAGACCGCGGTCACGTACGAGCGGAAGTACCCGTGCAGGAAATGGAATATATTTAATGAATATTTAATATAATAAAATATTCAAAATGACGAAAGTAACGCGTCATTATCCGTTATAACGCGTTATAACGGTCACGCTATAACGACCCGATTTCCGTTAACGTTATAACGACAACACTGCGCGGCTCGCAGGCTCACTGGCTCTGCCAGGCTGCAGCTGACAGTGGCTCAGCCAGGGCCGGGGCCCCATCCAAGTTGCAGAGTCCGACGGTCAATGCAGTCTTTTATGCAGAGTCATTGCAGACTCGGACGTACCATGTCGGATGTCGACTGATGATCCAGTGCAATCATTGAATTGCAAGTTGCAACTTGCCAATTGCAAGCGGCGCCAAGCGGCGAGCGGCGAGCGCTTGCCCGCAATGCCTGGCAACTTGCAATTCAATGATTGGCCGTACGGTCCGTACCGGTACTACCGGCCCCTACGTATACGTACTACGTATACTGTACCTGCGCATGCACGACAAGGCAGCTTCGGAAGCTAAGGGGCCGGAGCGCACATTGTTATTATTTCTCGGATTACGAGCTCATCGGGGGCGGCCTTGAAGTACGTAAACGAAGTATATACGTACGCGCGCGTGCACGTGCATGCAATTATTAAATTAATTTTGAAAATTCACGACTCGGCAATATTAAATTAATGTTGCTGGGGGCCTGCCAGGCTGCATGGGGCGGCAATGCCGCGGCATCGATATCATGGCATTCGGGCCCGGCCCGCCGCCCGGGGGAAGATCTAGAGATCCAGTAGGCTAGCTATAGTGCTAGGCACTGCTAGCTATAGACTCGAGAGTTTCTTAGCCTACTAGGCTAGTAGGCGGCTTTTTAAGTTACTAGTAGACTAGTAGTAGCTATATAGTAGACCACCATATTCAATGATTACAACTTACAAGTTAGGCCTGCTGCTTGGGGTCAAGCATTTGCCTCAAGCACTTGGCTTGACCTCTAGCGCCAAGCATTTGAGGCAGAAAGCCGTGCTTAAAGATACTTGCAAATATTATGGGGGGGGGGGGCAGGGGGGGGAAGGGCCATACTTAGGCACAGCGAAGCAGGCTCAGCCAGGCAGCCAGCAGCAATGCCGCCGAAGGAGAAGGGCAAATTAAAGCCACGCAGTCAGTCATCGGCAAGGACGCGTCCGGCAACATCTCATTCCGTGCCCCCGCGCAGCCCATCGCCGGCTCCAGCGATGCGCCGCGCCTGCAGCTGCAGCTGCGCCAGGGGCGCCTGCAGCAGCGCAAGGGCCGCGCACGGACGCGGACGACTTCGAGCCGATGGACACACAGCGGAACGGCGTTGTATGGCGCCCTATACGCTCAAGTTTAATTTTTCAAGTCAAGTCTATTAGAGCTTAATATATATTTGAAACATATTCAACTTGAAAAATTAACCGGGGGGGTGAAGTCGGGTGCCGTTGGGAAAAAAGTCGTTCGAACTTCGCTCCAGAGCAAATCGAAAACGGCCAGACCGAATCGCGCGCCGGCGCGCCATTGGCCTACCAATCAGCTGCTCTACCGTAGTTTTGTATGGTGGCGCTGGATTTTGTAGAATGAGCGAGCTCGTTGCGCCGCGCGGCGCCGCGACCAAGTCCAAAAGGGGGGTACGTAATTGTTCAAGTCGAGTTCGCCCAGTTTTGCAGTAACGCGAACACGCGATTTAAGTTAACGATTTACATAGAGGACTTTTTTCCTTCAGCGTATATGGCGCCATACAACGCCGTTCCGCTGTGACAGCCACCTCTGGCTTAAGCGGCAGATCCACATTCTCACTTCGTGGGTCTGGCAGGGCGACAAGCTTAAGATCATCCAGGGGAAGCTGCGCATGCGCATGCACGGGAAGAAATTAAAGCAGCGATGTGCCTGCTCACTGAGTCAACAAGGAGAAGCACGGCCGGCAGTTCGCTTGTAAGACAGTGTTCAAAAACATCAGCGCGACATCGAGCATCGCGATCGACAGCCATTTCAATTGCAACACGCAGCACGGGCTGTTCGCGATCGCGCCGACAGATGGCGAATCCGCTCAGCACGCGGCAGGGCAGGCGACGCTCGGCGTATACGTACGCGTACGTGCGTAGCTAGCTAGCGCGCGCCTTAGGGAAGATCTATAGCTAGATCTAGAGGGGAAGAGGGGCGTACATGGGGTACCCCCCCCTCAAGCATTTGACAAATATTTGACCTAGCCGAGGGGCCAAGCATTTGAGCCAGCCGGCTCGGGTGCTTGGCTTGGCCGGACGTCCCGACGGTCCCTAGGCAGGCAGCACTAGCAGTAGTAGTGTTTTAATTTACCTCCCTCTCGTAGACCCTGGGTAGTCCTCTCGGTAGCCTAGTCCTAAGCTAGGCTAGATGTATAGGTAGTAGCTCTCTGCTCTGGGTTAGCTTTGCTTTAGTTTACGTCTCCTTGACTAGCTCCACCCTGTCCGATGGCTGATAGGTTCCCTACCCGGCGTAACCAGTAGGCTCATCTTTCGACTTGACACTTTACGGACTCCTCAGTTCTATCATTAGCCGTATTGTCTCGGTGTGTGCGAATTCACTAACGGGGTGCTTGGCTTGGCTTGACTCCGGAAGGCCAAAATTTGGCTTGGCTTGGCTTGAAGCCGGGGGGGGTCAAGCATCAGGCCTATTACAAGTTACAACTTGAAATGTAGAGTGATGAACGTCTGGCCTTAGCAATTTAAAATTATAGACTCGGCAATTCCAATTTTTGCGAATTCGACAATTTAATTAATTATAAGAACACTGCAATTTTTTAATAACGCCTCAATACACAAAAAAAACACTATACCTTAAAACACAATATTAATGCGCTCAATATTAATGCGTTTTTGGACCCGGACCCCTCGTATGGCTAATAATGCGCCCCCAAATTAATGCGTTTTTACGCTTTCTCGCCTGCATGAGGGGGGTACTGAGTACGTCCTACTATCTCCAGTTTCTTAGCGTTCTGTTATTAATGCGCCCCCAAATTAATGCGTGTTGACGGTAAAAAACGCATTAATTTGGGGGCGCATTAATATTATGCGCGCATTAATATTGTGTTTTACGGTACTAGTAACTGTCGACGTCGCGCTAGCGGTACTAGCGCTAGCGGCGCCGCGCTAGCAAATTTAAAAGCATTGCCGAGTTGAACAAACAATGCCAACCGGGCTTACCCTCCGGGGTATACCGTATACCGTAGTGGGTACTGTAAACGTAAGATCTTCGACAGCGCTAGCGCCCGGCGCCGCTATGCCAGTCACTCAGTGACTGACTCAGTGAGTATATACTGTATGCTGCGAGATCGCGAGACCGTCGGACTTCGAGAGTCACTGAGTCACTGCAGGCTGCAGCTAGCGCTGGGGGGCCAGTGGGGGCCTGGGGCTCGGCGGCCCGGCGGCTCGCTGCTCACTTTACCCTTACTCGGCCCGCACGGGGTGTTACCGGAATAAGCTTTAGCCCAGCCATACAAGCCTAGGCCAAGTAGGCTAATCCCTAGCACCGTAGTAGCACGTGCGCAGTGCCGCAGTGCGGCAGACCGGTGCGGCGGTGCCCGCGGCCGGCGGCCGCGGTGAGCATCGGACTCTCGGACTCCCCGCAGTCACGGCGCAGTGCAGCTTGAGCCTGCAGCCTGCAGGCTGCAGCACGAGCTTCAGTTCAACTTGTAGAGTAGCTTTGGACGTATCATAGTATGCCGTCCGCATATGCATGCGGAACTTGCAGTTGCAACGCCCGGGCCGCGGGCGCCTCGGTCTCCATCATGCGAATGAGGTACATCTGCGATCGAATGTGCAGTTTGCGGCCGATATGTATCGATCTGATTCGATCGTGATATCGGTCAGTGCGTGAACTGGCTGAGGTTCGGTCGATCGCGCGTGCGGCAGCGCCGGACGTCGCCGCGCACGCGCGAATGTCGCCGTTCGACCGGCCGCCGAACCCCGGAGCTCTCGACCCTGATCTGGGCACGTGCACGGCGGAGTTCTCGCTCCTCCGCCGCCAGTTCGTCTCCCTCCAGAGCACCGTGCAGAGCTCCTTCCAGCCCTTCGCTCCGCTTCCCTGGTCGCCCGAGCGCGACAAGAGCGGCCCCCACGTGCACTACCATGCCGTCGTGAAGCAAAGGTCCGCCGCCCGTCCCGGATTTCTAGCGGGCTTGGCAACTGCAGCTGAATTGAATGCTCTTGATCATGATCATGAGCGAATGCAAAGCTTCATAATGAGCTGAGGGCTCGCAGGCTGTACAAGCTGAAGGCGGAGGCAGGGAGCCCGTGGATCGGCCGCCAGTTGATTATCGAGCTCGCCGACTGGGGCGAGCCCATGCCTCCGCCCTTTTGATCTAGAGTTCCCCCGCGCGCGCGGCCGCGCCCCGCCGTGACCAGCGCTCATGATCACGCTGCGAGCGCAGAGTCGGGGGCGGTGTACGCTGGGCCTGCGTGCGTGTGCGGCGAGGCTGCGCAGGCGGCGGCGGCGGCAGCAGCAGCCGCCGCCGCCGGCTTGAGCGTGGGCGCGAGCTCGAGGAGGACGCGAACATCGACCCGGCTCTCTCTCCCGTTCGTGCAGGTGATCGCGAGCACCGTCGCATCCTCTCCACCCCCTAGCTTCAAGTCCCCCTCTCTTTCGGGCTATTTCTGGCCGCTTTCCAGGCCTTGCCGCCCTGCAGGCTGGCCATGGCCTGCCCCGCGCCGGGCTCCCGCTCTCTATATATATAAAGCTACAGGCGGCCTGGTGTCGTCCGCTACCGGTTTGCGTTATTTTGGATAGTTGACGTTGGGGCGTGATCATCTGGACTAGCTATAGCCTGCAGGCATACACATGCGCAGGCCTAGACGACATTATATAATTTACATCGTTTTCTGAGCACTCGCCTTCGAATTTACCGCTCTTTCTTACGCCCCGGCGTCTCTTCGCGCGTCGGGCAGGGGACAAGCGTGGAGACAAGGGTGGACGCGGTGGGAGAGACGGCGTGCTTTGCGCTGGACGCCTGCCGCTGCCTCCGGGACGCCTCTTTCGAGCTCCGCCTTCGCGACCCCGTCACCGGCCATCAGCCGCGGGCGCGCGCCCCCTGCTCCCTCCCCCGCCCCGCTCCCCGCCCAATCCGAAGCGGATGCGCGGGTGTGTGCGCAGGGCCGCATCAAGCTCCAGCTCGTGCGCTGCGGGGCAATGCCCGGGGCGGGATGCAAGGCGGAGCGGGAGAGGGCGACGTCGCAGGCGACGCTGGAGGGCGGGGCCGGCCCCGCATCCCCCCTCCCTCCCCCCGCATCCGGACCGGCGACGCCGCGCCGATCGGGCGCCCTCCCGGCGAAGCACGGCCCCGGGGAGCTCGAGTCGCGACACGGGCATGAGGCGGCCCCGGCCCTCAAGCGCGCTCGCGCCGGACCCCTCGATTTCGCGCCCCTCGCCCTCATCTGGGAGAGCGCCGGGCTCTCCGAGGCGTCTCTCCCCAGCCCGCCGGCCCCTTCCAGCTCCCGTCGCCCCCGCTCCCCCTCCGGACGTCGACGTCGACCGGCATTCGGGACCCCCGAACCGCCGCCCCTCCTCCCGTATCCGCTGCAGCTGCCGCCTCCGCCTCCTCTTCCGCCGGCGCTCCCCGGGTCGAGGCAGGGCTCGGAGGTGCCGGGGGGGCGCGAGGAGGCGGAGGTGCTGCAGGAGGCGGGCTACCTCGACTCGCTGCTCTCCGCCTTCGCGCGCTCGGCCCCCGCGAGGGACCGGCGCTCCGTGGCCGACCTCCTCTCTTCGGCGGAGGAGAAGTTCTGGGAGCTCTTCGTGAGCGCCGAGCTGCGGGGCGAGGGCTCGAGCTCGCGGGGGGCGCCCCCCCCGCCGGCCGTCTGGGGGGTCGCGGTGCCGGCGGAGATGGGGCGGGGGGCGGGGCGGGGGGCGGGGCCGGTGGCGCTCCCCGAGGCGGACGTGGAGGCGCTCTTCGTGAAGCTCTCGAGCCTCGCCATCAACTCCGACGCCCCCGCCCCCGCCCCCGTCCCCCTCGTCCCCGGCTCCCCCGCCCCCTTCGACGAGCCCCCGCCCCCGCCCCCGCCCCTCCCGCCCCCCGTCCCCTTCTCCCCCCCGCCCTACATCCTGAGCCCCCACGAGGAGGACGAGTTCATGGTAACCCCCTGCTGCTCCCACCCCGCCCCGCCGCCTTGCAACCCCGGGCCCGCAGCGCCGCGTGACCGCCGCGGAGGCGGCCGGCGCCGGCTCAGCCCTCGCCGTCCTGTTGGGCGACCCCCGGTACCCCTCCCCGCTCCGCCCCCGGCCCACCCGGCTTCCGAGACTCACCCCATGGAAGCGTCCTGGGTACCCCCCTCTTCCGCACGCTTGCTGGGAGAATACGTACCCGTCATCTCTTCGTGGTGAGCGCCGCATTTCGCCATCCTCCTCGAAGAGCGAAGAGAGCGTTCGCCCAGCTCGTTCGAATCGCTGTCGCCCGCTCCTCTGGCCCCGGGTGGCCCCGCGCCTCCTTCCCTCCCCCTTCGGTCTGCTCGCCGCTTTTTGCAAGCGTTTCTTTACTCCCGCCCGGGGCTCATTATTTTTTAATCCGCCCCCCCCCCCCCCCCCCCTCCCTATGTTCAGTTCGACTCGATCCTTAGCTCCCTCGCACTGAACCTCCTCGCCGGCCCTTCCTCGTATCCCACGCTGTGAGTTCGATGTACCCCCCCCCCACCTTACCCCGTCCCCCTGCCTTCCCCTTCTAATTGTTTTGCTCCAGGGAGGAGGCGGAGCGCGCCTGCGAGAACATTTGGAACTTCGTCATCGTCGTCACCTCGGGTGCGGCCGCGGGAGGCGTACCCCCCCCCCGTAGCTGTCGGCTCCGCCCCCCTCACGTGTGCGTGCCCCGCAGATTTCGTCGTCATATCACCCAACTTCATGCTCCTCCCCTTGGAGGAGGCGCGCCGCACGCCTCTCCCGCCGGCCCCCCTCCCCAATCGCAATTCGACCGGCAGTGGCCTCACGTGCGTACGCTCGCGATCGGCACGCGCAGGTCCTCGCGCTACACGAGCGCGCGATTGAGATTGCAATGGAGGCCGTCGAGAGGTGCGCACGCCCGCAAGAGGCGCCTTACAATCAGCTTACCACACCGGGCGCGCGGGGCCGATCGCGACGGCAGGTTTGGACGGGACGTGCGAACGGAGCTTCTCGCGACGACTGCGAAGGTGGGCGAGCTAACGCCAAAGCGGCGGCTCGAACTGCGCCTGCGGTACGTGTGCGTGATCAGCTGTGAGCGGGTGGCGGGGGCAGGTGCGGGCGGGGTTCAGCCTGCGGCAGTTCGGGCACGTGCGGGCCGCTCTGGAGCTTCAGTTCGAGGTGCGCGCGCGGGGCCGGGCGCGCGCGCCAGCACAGGCCACGGGGTCTCACGTTTCCGACCCCGACACGCCTCCCCCCCCCCCTTTCCCCCCTTCCCCCCCTTCCCCCTCCCCCCCCCCCCCCCCGCCCATACCAGGCCTGGGACGCCCTGCTCCGCTTGCGGGTACGTGCTGCTGTGTTCCGCCCCGCGTCTCCTGCCCCCGCCCCGCCCGGGCGCTGAGCAGCCCGGGGCCCCCGCGTGCGCGCGCAGGTGTACCCCCACCGGCTCGAGTGCGAGGTCCTGCGCGACCTCTGCGAGCTGCACGGTGCCGCCGTACCCCCCCTCCGATGCCCGGCCGGCCGCGCTCACGGGGCGAGGCGCGGGGCTCGCAGTGCAAATCGAGCGGCCGGACCTCGCTCGCCACTTCTCGGAGCGCCTCTACTGGTGCGGGGAGGGCTTGCATTGGGGCCTGCATTGCACGCTGGGAAGCGGCCTCTAGACTCAAATCTAGCGCTGGCGCTCGTTCGCCCGTGATTTGACGTCTACGGTCCCTGCGCGACGCGGCGGACAGGTTCGAGGAGACGGACGACGACACGGAGTTCAAGGCGTCGTGCCTGCAGACCCTCGGCCCGCCCGCCCCGCCCCGCCCTCCAAGGCCCCTCCAGCTGCGCGTCGCTCATCGGAAGGCGCCGCAGCGTACATCGACTGGCACGAGGGCGACCCCGCCGCCGCCGCCGAGGGCTACCGCCGCGCCGCCGACATCGCCCGCGGTCCGCCCGCGCCCCGCCCCCCGTCGCCCCGATCTAGATTCGCGATCTGAACTGCGATCTGATCTGATCGATCCTGATCCTGGCCGAAATACGCGCATCGGCGAACATTATAAAATCAATTCGCTGTGCGTGCGACTCATATGTTGGAGGGCAGAGCTGGCGGAGCGCTCGGGGGGCAACCCCGCCTACGTGATGCGCCTCGGGCGCGCGAGCCGCTCCGCCTCCCTGGCCGAGCTCGCCGCCGGTCCGCCCGCCCCCGCCCCCCTCCCCGCCCTCCCGAACCCTTCACGAGGCCGCCCACGAGAGAGACGCGTGCACGTGAGATGGAGGTGGAGGAGCCGCTAACGCGGGGGGGCGCGGGGCGTGGGCAGGGCTGGTTGCGCGCTGGGGGCGCTCGCTGCGGGCGGGGACGCAGGCGCTCGACGCCGTCTGCGAGGTGACGAGCTCCGACCACGACGACTTCTGCCTCGCCGGTCACCCCCTCCGCATCCCACTCTCGCACCCCATCCACGCGATGCATGGCCCCCGCACACGCCGCCTACTCTTAGCGCGTCCCCGGCAGCGTGCGGCGTCGTGTTCCGCCCCGGCGGCTTCAAGCTCCGCCACGCCATCCGCATCGTCCGCAGCTGCCTCCTCCTCTTCGAGGCGCCCGCCCCCGCCCCGCCCCGCCCCCCTCCAGCCCCCGCAGCCGGCGCCGGCCTGGGGTGTGCGACCGATGCGTGCCCCGGGCTCGGGCGCGCGCAGGCGGGGCTCCACGGCCCGTGGGGCCCCACCAAGGTCGCTTCCGCCCTCTACCACATCGGCCTCCTCTGGTGCGCGCGCCCGCGCGTCAGCGGGACAGAATTCCGAGTTCGGACTCATACTTGAATTCATGGCTATTGGCTTTATATTAACTGCGCACGGGCTTGTACGAAACGGCAGCGCGCTGGACGGGCAGCTGGCGGAGGCGCTGGACACGTTCGTGGCGTCGATGGCCAAGTACACGTGCACGCCCGAGCTCGCCGCCTGCTTCGGCGACTCGCACCCCCGCATCCGCAACCTCCGCCGCGCCGCCACCTGGGTCGCTGCCCGCCTCGGGCGGCCCGTGCCCCCCCAGCTCGTGCACCCGTACCCGTACGACGCGAACGAGCGCCCGCGGGGGCTGGCGGGGCGGATGGGCGGGCTGGGGCTGGCGTGGCGCCCCGCCCTGGACCCCGACTTCTGGGCGAGCCGCGGGATCGACTCCGAGCTGCAGGAGGTCTTCCTGGCCACGTACCCCGCCGACACCGTCCTCCAGATCAGCGCCTGGCTCGCCAACGGGCCCGCCTGAATTCGATCCCGGCCCGCACGTCGACACCCCTGGGCCTCCGGGACCCGTATGTATTCTGCATACGTATACGTCATAATAATGACATCGGATTAAACGCATATTATGACATCGGATTATATATCTACGTAAATGATGACATCGGATTCGGCTCGCGAGGACGCGGGGGATTCGAGGGGTCTGCAGCGGGCCCTCGGGCTTTAGAGGAGCGAGGCGGCGTGGCGGGCGGCGTCGGCGAGGGCCGAGTCGTCCGCGAGGACGTATCCTCTCTCTCCCCCCCCCCTTCCGCCCCCCCCCCCCCCCCCCCCCCCCCCCCCGGCCGCGTCACCCCCCCCGCCCCGAGCGCCTCCACCAGCGCCCTGTCCTCCCATGGCCACCAGAAGGGGGGGGGGGGGGGGGGTATCTCGCACGTCTGCAAGTCTTGTTGAACTCTTTCTCATGATCAAGGCCCCGTACGTGTGCTAGAACGTTTTCAACATTTGGAACTTCGTCGTCGACGTCACCTCGGGTGCGGCCACGGGAGGTGTAAACCCCCTCGAGCGGTGCGTCGGGGGCCCCGGCCCGGAGCTGCAGCTGGGGGGGCGCGCGCCGCGTGGGCGCTGGCTTAATACGCGCATCGAGTATCGGCGATTATTACAAAACTAACTCGCTATACCTGCGATTGGAGCTCAAGGGCAGAGCTGGCGGAGCCTCATGATATCCGATCAGGGCGCCTCGGGCGCGCCAGCCGCTCCGCCCGTCCCCTAGCCTCCGCGCGCCGCCCTCTCCCCTAGCCCTTTAAGCTTGAGATGTGCGTGCAAGAGCTCTTCGTGCATGCACAGGAGGTCTAGATATCGGTCTTCCGAGTTCGAGGAGCTCTAGCGAACGCGCACGCCGCCACGCTGGCCATGATGCGCATGCGCATGCTCTGGAGCTTTGAGGGCCTCGCTGAGTTATGATCTTGCGGGCCCGTCGACGTCGCAACTGCGCATGCCTCTCCGTCCCCTCTCTTCTCAAGACATATGCATTATAGACCATCTAGTCTTTCCGAAGGAGGCCCCTTTTTCCGTTCGCTTTCGAATTCCACAGTCCCGGCCCCGCGGTCCAGGATCTGCGCATGATCATGAGCCCGGCCGGATCCAAGCCTTGAAGTTCAATTGCAAGCCCGCCGCGGGCCGCGATTTCGACCCGGATCGAGCTCGATCTTCCAGGATCTTTTTATCGCGATCGGCTACCATGGCGCCCGCCGCGCCATGCATATGGCCAGTACACGTACAGTTAATACGCAGTATGGAGTATAGTGTTCCCTTTGAGCAGCTGCAGCCGCCTGAGGTGAAGGCTGAAGGGTTAACGTTCCCAAGCCTCAGGCCAATCTTGAGGTCATTTCTCAGCTTCTGTAATTTATTTTTCTAACTAATAATCGCCCCGGCCCTGAACTGCAATGATCAAATGCTCATATGCATTGTATCGATTGGGGATCCGGAGAGGATCCGGAGGGGTATGGGGAAGGATCACGAGCTCGAGGGAGGGGAGGGGTATGGGGAAGGAGGGGGGATGGGGTGGGGGAGGGGGTGCCGGGGGGGGGGGGGGAGGGAGGGGGGGGGAAAGGAAACCTAGCGTGGGGGTGCGCCGGAGGGCGGGCCGGGCTCGCCCCTGCCCCGCCCTGCTCGGCCCCCCCTGCCGCCGCCGCCGCCGCCTTGAGCTCGGGCAGGGCCAGCAGCAGCACGAGCTCCGGCGCCGCGGCCGCGGCCGCGAGAGGCGCGCTTGCGGGGCCTCCGCTTCTCCTGGGCGCGGGTGAGGCCTCCCGCCCCCCACCGCAGAGGCACGTGCACGGAGCGCGGGCACCTGCTCCCAGCCGACCTCCTCCTCGTCCCCCACCTGCTCCCCGCCCTCGAGCTCTGCCCTCCCCGCATCATGAGCGCCGCAGCGCCACGCGGAGCGATTCGAACGGGGGGCGGGCGCACGCGGGGCGTCGGGGTCGGGGCGGCCGGCGGCGGCCGTCGACGTCGCCTCCAGCAGCGACTGCCGCCCCCACCACGATCAGAGGCCCCGAGAGGGCGCGCGGTCAGCGGGCCGGAGACTCCGAAGACTCTCACCGCGAGGCTCTGCAGGCGGGGCGCCTGCGCGGGGCCCCCGACGGGCCCTCCCTCGCCGCCCCCGCCCCCTCCTGCCCCCGGGCCCCGGCCCCGCTCAGGCGGCCGCGTTCGGCGGCCGGGCAAGCTAACTGCAGGCGGGCAGCGGAGGAGACCTCTCGCGGGTGCGCGGTGCGCTATGCCGAGGAAGGAATCGGGGTCGCGGAGGCAGCTCTGCCTCTCCGCGAAGAGCTCCTGCGGGACGGCGAGTGAGCGGCGGCTGCGCGCCCAGGGGCTCCTCTTCGGCGGGGAGGGGCTGGGGGCGGGCGGGCCTCGAGGCGGGCGAGGTGCTCGCGCCAGGCGCGCGCCGCGCCGGCCTCCCGCGAGGCCCGCGCCAGCTCCTCCTCCACGCTCGACGCCTGCAGCCGCAATCGATATCGCGCATCAAGGCCGGCGCCGGCTTGCGCCCCGCAGCCGTCCGCACCGCCTGGCAGATGTCGATGAGCCGATCCTGCGTCCCCGGGTCGCCCTCCGTCACCCGTGCGCGCGCGGCGGATTCCTTTGAAATGTCAGCGGGCGGGAGAGGAGGCGTGGCGGGCCCCGGGCGCGGGGCGCGCGGGGCACCTGGGCGAGAGCGCGGACGCGGAAGCGGAGCTGCTCGCCGACTTCGGCGCAGAATTTGTAGAGCGCATCTCGCGCGCCCACGTTCTCCCAATGCGCCTGCCGAGCGAGGCGCTGCGATCAGAGAAAGGGCGAGATCAGAGATGCGGAGGGGCGCACGGAAGCCTTGGCTCCGGTCGAGTGGCCCGGCTCCTGCGCTACGTTGCACACTGAACAGAGGTCCGGGCGCATCTTGACGCCTGTCTCGACGAGGTGCTTAAGGGTCTCCCTGCGACGGCGGGTTCGGCGGCGGGAGAGGAGGGGGGGGGGGGGGGGGGGGGGAAGGAAACGAAAGGAAACGAGGGAGGGGCGCACGTCACGGCCGCTTCTGCCGCGGCCTCCTCTTCCTCCTGCGCCGCGTCCTGCCCTCCCCACGCTTGGACCTCGAGCTCCCTGCAGGAGACGTCAGCAAGAGATCTAGAGCAGCTCAACAAGCTTAAGGCAGAGGGCGAGCGACGCACCCCGCCGGGACGGGCGCCGGTGCATCGCTGATCTGCTCGCTCATTGATCAGCTAGAATCGAAGCTACCATCGCGAGACGCGCGAATGGCTGCCAGAAGAGAAAGGGGTAAGTGCACGCGCTTGAACTGTTTCCATATAGACGACCTCTGCCTCCTGCTGCACAGGCGCTCTCTCCGCGTGATACCCGTAGTACATTCCCGTGTCTGGGTAGCTGTGGCCCTGCGCCTGAGCGTACGGATTCGCGCCCGCTGCGAGCTGCTGGTAGAGGGCCTGCTGGTAGACAGCCTGCGTGCGATCGTTTCAGAAGGCGCACATGTGCACGATAACTTCGGCAGCGGCGAAGAAAGAAACCTGTTGCTGCAGCTGGTACGCTAGCTGCTGCTGGTACGTATACGCCACCTGCGATGCGTACGCCGAGAGTGAACAAAACAAGGGCGCAGAAGAAAGGATGGGGTGGCGCCTGCTGCTGGTACGCCTGCTGCTGCGCGGCCACGGCCACCGCAGCCGCCTGCTGCTGTTGAAGGATGAGGGACGCCTCCTGAAGCGATGCCGATGGCGGATGCGGCTGTGGCTGTGGCAGCGGCAGCGGCTGCGGCTGCGGCTGCGGAGGAGCGGGAACCGTCGCTGGCGAGGGCGACGGGCGGGCAACCACGGGCGGCTGCTGCGGGGGAGCGGCTGCGGGCGGCTGGGCCTGGGGGGCGGCTCGCGGGCCGCCCCCGCTGTGCCTGACGCGAAGATCTCGAGCCGGAGCTCCTGCGCCCGCCCGCCCTCCTTCCACTCCACCATCACGAGGCCTGCCCCCGCCCCGCCCCGCCATCGGGGAAGGCAGCGCAGGGGTCGCAAGGGGCGCTGCACCGTCCCCGACGGCGGCCCGGCCGCTCCGATCGCCTTGCACGTCGCGTAGAGGTCCTTGGGAAGCTGCGCAGTGGCCGTCAGCTGCGCGGGCCTCGTGGAGGAGGTGCGGGAGGGGGAGGCGCGCCTGGATCTCCCGCGCCTGCTCGCCGACGGCCGCCACGATGCCGGCCACCGTCGCCTGCGACGAGGAGCTGCGGGGAGTCAGCACCCCCGGGCCCGCTCCCTCCGCCCCGGCCCCAACAAGAGAGCCGCGCACGCATCGATATATATCGAGGCCCTCCATCCACCCCTCCTCGTCTTCCTCCTCGTCGCTCTCGCGATCGCCCCCACGCGGCGCCGGCGCTGCGCTGGGTCAGCGGTGGGGAGCGCGCGCTGCGGCGGGCGCCGGCGCGCCCTCGCGGGTGCTCTCCACGGCGATGGCGGGCAGCGGCTCAATGCCCGCGGCCTCGTCTCCGATCTGCGCGGAAGCTCAGCGGACGAATTGCCGACAGATCGAGAGCGCCGAGCGCTGCACCTTGGCGCGCAGGTGCCCCAGAGCGCTGCGCGCCAACGCGGGGTCGATCTGCTGCCGCGGTGTCGAAGGGCCCGCCTTTGCCTCCTCGACCTCGATCCGCTTCGGGGGGCTGGCAGGGGCTGCGCATGCGGCCGCGGGGGCGAGGGGAGTGCTCGGCGCTGGGGACTGCGGGAGGGCGGGCGCCGGAGCGGCCTGGGGCCTCTTGGCGGGGCCCTTCGCCTGGCGCTCAGCATCTGCAAGGCGGTGAGACCGCCTCGACCTCTCCCGGAGCCGCAGCAGAGAAAATTCACACCGGCGAGGAAGGGGGAGAGCTGCCTGTCCTTGCACACTTGGAGGGGCGTCCTGCGGCCCTTGGCCTGCTTCGCAAGGAGCGGCCAGGGGCGCGCGCCCTGCCGCAGTGCGCGCGGCAGCTCCTAAGGAAGCGAGCAAAGTTTCTGAGGCGGCCGATCGCGAGCGGACCAGGTTGAGCACGGCGCGCAACAGGTCGCGGTCCTGCTTCGTGGCCGCGATGTGCAGGACAGTAAACCCGTCCTCGGGGCGGGCGACGTGGATCGCAGCGCCAAGCTCGATCAGCCGGCGCGCCGTCGCGCTCTGCGAGGCGACGCGGTGTCGTTGGCTGCGCTCCCGAGCAGGCAGGGCGAGAGACTGCACCTGCTTCTTTTCTGCAGCGACGAGAAGCGCCGGTACGGGATGATCCTGAGTCACGGTGTCCAATCCCGCACCCAGAGCGACCAGCCGCTCGATTTCTTCGGTTCGCCCAGCAGCGCTAGCCGCGAGCGGCTGCAGCGGCACGCCGGCGAGGCGGGAGGCGAGGCCGGCGGCGCCCTGGGCGCGCGGCAGGAGCGCGGCAAGGCCGACGACGTCGCGGCGGGGGGCGCAGAGAGGCAGCTCCGCCTCCTCGTCGAGCAGCCGGCGCTCGAGCAGCCGGTCCAGGAGCGCGCCGTTGGCCGGCAGGAGGCGCGGCCGCAGGCCCCACCCCTCGACGACGAACTTCGAGACCTCGTTGCGCGATGGGCCCTGCACATGTCCCGCAGGGTCAGCACACGCGCGAAAGACATGCACGAGATCTAGAGGAGATTTGACCTTGCCGATAGTGCGGTGCAGGCACGCGCTGGCAGTGCGCTCGTCGGGCGGGCCCGACGGAGCTCTCCTCGTCAGAGCGGCCGCCTCGGGCTCGGGCTTCGGTGTGGGCTGCAGGACGCCGCAGATGAGGCCCTTGGCCGGCGAAGAACTCGAGGTGCCGGAGCTGAAGGTTGCGACCGGGCCTGGGGCCAACGGGGCGGAGTACGAGGGGGGGTACACGTTGGAGAAGAGCGCGGAGATGAGGCCCTTCTTGGGGATGCCGGGAGCCGAGCTCGAGGCAGGGGCAGCGGCGGCCGGCCGCGGGGGCGGCGAAGCGGCGCGGGAGCTCGAGTCCGGCCCCCCGCGTCGCCCGGCCGCGGATCCGGACCACGCGAGCTGGAGGAACGCGACGTCGCCGCCCTCGGCGGCGGCGCCCAACGAGTCGGCTGCGGCGACCCGTCAACGTCAACGCTAGCGCTGCGGCAGCAGAGCCTTGGGAGGGAAAGCACCGTCGGGGACCGCGCCGGACTCGAGAAGGAGGGCGACGGCGTCGGCGGCGGACGGGTTGGAGTGCGCGCTGCACGTGAGGGCGAGGGGGCGGCGGAGGAGGTCCTGCTTGTTGCTGCGAGGCACCTCAGCGAATCCGAAGTGAAGCGGAGATCTAGAGGAGAACAAGTTTCGGGGCACGCGCCTCTTCGCGGACATGGAGGAGATCATGGCCCGGAGGAGAGGTACGTCGCACGCCTTGGCGGCCACCTCGAGGGGCGTGCACGTGGGGCCGTTCTTGCCTGCCGTCATTGCCGTCGTCAGGCCAGGGTGCGGGCGTGCAGGTGGCGATTGAGGGCGGACCGCATTTGCGCGACGGGTCGGCGCCGAGCGAGACGAGGAAGATGGCGAAGTCGCGGGACTTCTCACCCTCCGAGACGACTCGCTTGAGGATCGAGTCGCCGTCTGCGGCCAGATCTAGAGTCAGAGGGCGAGTTGTGAGTCTGCAGACGGGCCCCACCCGAGTACAAATCTTCGTCCAAAGCCGATGGTGAGTCCTTGCGGCCGCGGGTGGCCTCCACAAGGATCTGGACCTGCGGTGTGGTGAGGAAAGGGCTGGGCGGGGGACCCGGATCGAACCCAGTCGCGCGCACATGGGACCGCTTCCGGAGGCGCACGGCGAGGCGGAGGGCCTGTCCCCGGGGAATCAGAGGGCGTTCGGCGGTGAAGGCTTAGGCGTCCCGCGCACGGATTCCTTCGTCGACTTGTCCTCGAGCGAGACCTGGCTCCAGAGCGGGGGGGCGAGCAGGCGGAGCATCGCGTCGGTGCAGCCGTTCAGGACGGCGGCGTAGAGCAGAGGCCGCCCGCTTGACACCGTGGTGCAGATTCTGAGAGGGCGCGGCGTCGACGTCACAGGTTGCACGTGGAGCAATCAAATCAAAGAGACGGGGGAGCGCTAGCGCTAGCATACCGCTCGCGATCGAGGCGCGGGATCTTCCCGAAGGGCGTCTCGAGGACGCTGCGCGCAGTCAGAGGGCTGTGCGCATGCGCATGCACGCGTGGATGAGGACGAGGACGGAGGCGACGCTCACGCGCGGACAAAGCCCTCGTCGTGGTCGAGGATGGCGTCTACGAGCTCCGGACCCCACTCGGCCCGGTAGTAGTCGAGCAGGCGCCGGCGCTGCTCGCGACCCTCCCCTGTCAGACTCCCGTCCCGCTCGAAGAAGCGCCACTCCTCCCTGCCGTGGTACGCCATCTGCGCGAGCGCCGAGTAGATGACCGCCTCCACGCTCGGATGGTGCTTTGGCATGCCTGCGCGAAGGTGAGCCGCGGGACTCGTGACCAGCTGCAGGAAGCAAGGTTAAAGATCAAGCGGTTCGAGAATACCGGGGTACTTGTCTGGGACGGGGCGGCCGGTGATGTAGGACGCGAAGCCCGACGGCAGCTTCGTCTGCTTCGGGTCGGGCTCGGGCTCCGCCTCCGGCTCCGGCCTCCTCGAGCTCGTGGACTGGCCGGCCTCCGCTTCTTTCTTCTTCTCGGGGCGCTTCGTTTTCTTCTTCTTGGACTGCTCCGCGGCCGCAGCGCCTGACGCGGTAAGGCGTGAGGCGCGGCGCGCGGGCCCCGGGCCGCGGTACCTGGAGAGGGCGCGGACGCACGCGCGGCGGGGACGGACTTCGGCGTGCCGTCCTCGTCCTCCTCGTCCTCGTCCTCGTCCTCTTCATCGGCGGGGAGATCGACGAGGAGGTCGAAAGTGATCTCCTTCGGGCGCTTCGCGGGCGGCGGGCGGGGCGGCGGGGACGGGACGGCGCGCGGCTTCGGAGTCGCGGGGGCGGGGGCGGCGGCAGCCGGAGGCGCGACGGGCTCCAGCTCCTCGTATTCCTCGTCTTCGCCTCCCTCTTCCCAGCCGTAATCCCCCGAAAGCTGGAATCGTGCCCATAGGACCTCTTCGGGCGAAAGCTTGAGATTCGATGCTGATCCTACGGGGCCCAGCTCCTTCAGGACGGCTATCGCCTTATCCAGGTTCTCCATCTCGATGTAACGCTCACCGTGATCAGCAAGGGCCGCCTGCAGCGCGGAGAAGGAGAAGGGGCTCGAGCTCGCCGCGGCCGCGGCTGCAGCTGGCGCCAGCGCGGCGAAAGGCGATGGCGCGGCCCCGGCGCCGTTCTGAGGCGCTGCTGCGCTAGCCGCAGCCGCGACCGGCGCTTGCACTGCGGCTGCAGCGGCATTTGCTGCATCTGCAGCTGCGCGGCGAGCGACGCGCTTATCGTAGGCATACTTGCCGGCCGCGGGGTCGTCGTCACGAAAGATTCCTCCCGCAACCTTCTGCGGACGTCCGCGCGTGGCGCCGCTCCCGCGCCCGCGCCCCCGACCACGGGCGTTCGACGAGTAGCCGCCGTACGTTGGAACATGGGCGTACACGGTCCTGTGGGACCCTCCGGAGCTGTAGGACGGCGCGGCCGCGGGAAATGGCGCTGCACGCGACGGCCGCGCGGGCGCCCCGGGGAGCGATGGCCATTCCTCCCCCTGCCCGTACATCGCGCTGTACCCCGGGTCAGGGGAACCCGGAACTGGAGGCTACCGCAATTCGGAATTCGCGGATCCCAGATGGCGAAGGCGCCAGAGCCGGTGAGCGCCGTAAATGCGGACGCAAACTGGCGTCAACGCATCCGGAGTGAGCTGGACGCCGCGAAGACCTTCGAGGGCACGTACGGTTTCCTGATCAAGGTACTGTTGCTGCTAGCGCGCCGGCCAGAGTGCTGGTAGAGTACAAGCTCACGCGCCGCGACAGGAGCCGCACAAGATGCCACAGATTCCTCCAGAGCCGCCGGCGCCGCACACCAAAGGACGGAGACAAAGGGTCAGCACACCAGAATTGATGACACGGGTGCGCAAGCTATGCTTTTAGTCAAGGGGCAACAATAGCTCGTGCTGCGCCGCCGGGCCGGTTGGCTGCACGGCGCCCGGCCGCAGCAGAGGGCCCTGGCATGCGCAGTTGCGTCGACTCTCGACTTTAAGCCGGCAAGACATTAATCCCGCGCGCCGCACGCCGCGCCCCGCCGCCCCCGCGCCGCGGCGAGCTGACCGCCCCCACGCGCAGCTCTTCCCCAAGGAGATGAACGACAAAAGCCCCACAGAGAAGTACGGCAGCCCGCTGCTGACATCCCACGAGTACGGCTGGAGCTACGGCAAGAGCAAAGGTCCGCTCCGCTGCCGCTGCCGCCGCGCCGCCACGCCGCGCGTCCCGCGCTAACCTCTCCCTTGCATATGCAGCCGCGTCTCTGGACACGACGATGTGCTCGCCCTCGCAATTCGCCGTGAAATCGGCCACCTCTCCCAAGAAGTGAGCTCCAACGCTCGGGACCTGTTTCGGCACAGCTGCAGCCTACAGGACTGCGGCCCCTCTTTTTTTCTCGAAGGGCGGGCCCCCGCCGATTCGGCGAGCTCAAGGGGCCCGCCCTTCTTCGTGAGGCCCCTGCGCAATGGGCCCGCTGGGCCGGCCGGGGCCCGCTCTTCGCCTGCGTTGTTCCCTTCTCTCAGTGCTAGTGCGTGTTTATGACAGATAGACTCAACTACGGTTGTTTGTACAGACTACAGTCCCGAGGCCAAGGCCTGATCATGAGCCACGAAGTTTAAGTTGTGACCATGGCCACCGTGGCACGACCTTGCCAAGCTGGCCTCGCCTCGCCCTCCACTCCCCTACTAGGCTAATTATAAACCGCTCGTGCTCTGCCGCGGGCCGAGTTCCTTACCCCGATTCAGACTTGACAAACCAAAGCTAGACGTCATAGCTAGACTCGGCCCAGCAGCAGGCTCAGGCAGGCTGCCAGCAGAACCCACTGAAAGCACTCGCTCCAAATCCCGGACCACAGCACGAAGCCGGAATCTACAAAACGCGCATATATTCGAGCAGTACAATGCCGCAGCAGCGACAGTACACGCGGGGAGGGCAGGCAAAACCATCCTGCTCGGGAGGGGACAACAGTCAGCGCAGTGAAAGGGCAGGAATCGGGGGCACATAAGTCTAACACGCTCAATGGCAGGCATCAGCGAGCTGGGTTAAATGTGTCCTCAAGAAATATTCAGAGAGTTTTGCGTTGTGAGAATGGTTTTGTCATCTCTTGCCGCTCTTGAACGGGTGCCCGGGAAGGGGAGGGGACGCGAACCGGCCCGGGATGCGCTTCGTGCGTTGATTCCGATCGATGGTCGCGATCTAGAGGGGCGATTTGTGGTCAGCAACAGGCAAGGAGCAATCGGTACGCGAAAGAAAGGAAGGGGCCCGCTAATCCGTCAGAAGTATCTGGAGAAGTCACGTGGGCACTCGGCGGCTCTTTCGCAAGAGCCTGACGGCCGTAGCGCGACGGAGCCCGCTAAGCCCGATGTGCGCCCACGATACCTGAGGATCCACCGCAATGGGCAAGCTCGGTGGCACTCGGCCGTGGGCGATAGCAATTGCTCTGCTTTACATATCTGTGCGGAGATGCTGTGCTTGAGAAAACCCGCTCCATCAAGAGAAAAGCGCGGGGGTTGTGCGCCGACCCGGCGCTGTAGTGCTCGCCTTTATCGCCGACCTTGTGGCTCTTAGGGGACGACCAAGTGTCTAGAGCACGAAAAATCTATGCTCGCATTTACGCCGCGGCGCGATGTCTCATGCGCCGCGGAGAGATTGGCGAGCAAGGGGAGGGCGTCGCGGAGCCGCGCTATGGCACGCCTTGACCAAGGCCTCAGACCTTTTACGGAAGCATCATCCGGAAGGGCCCGCACTATCGCTTCCCCGTGATCGAAAGCAGCGCGCACCATTCGCGAAGAAAATGACCTGCAGCGCCGTCCCTCGTGTCGCTGCGTTTCTCCAGAGCCGCGGGAGCGATCGCTGCGATGTCGCGAACGCGGACGCTCGCTTAAAGCTGATTTTGTGCTCCAAGTCTCGGACGACTGTACCCCAACCAAGCGCGGACGATTACCCCCCCAAGGCGCTCGTAGAGACGCTTCCAAAGCGCCATCCATCGTGCAAGTCATTTCGCGAGCATCCTGCGACCAGCGATATGGAAATCACCGAGCCGCCCGCGCTGCTGGAGCTCGCCGTGGGAGCGCTGGCGCGGCGCCCGGCCCTTTGGGGGTGTCTCAAAAAGCTACCCTCCGAGCTAGCTCACCTCGTCATGCGAAACCTCGTCTTGTCGCGTGCCTTCCTGGAGCCCCTCGACCTGCTGACCGTCGTCGATCTATACGTTTCCAGGGTCCACGTCGCGCGCGCAGCGGCCCCGCCCCATCCCAGCTTGTGCCCACGCGCGTGCACAGCTGGAAATGAGAGCGTATCCCGGCCTGAGCGACGCGTTCTTGCGGAATCTGAGGTCGCACGTCGGGAATCTGACCGGTGCTTTTCTTCCACGGTTAAACGCATTAAAGCTTGGCTCCAATGTGCCGCTGCAGCGCTGGATCTCAGCGAGAACCCGCGCATCAGCGAGGACGGATTTCTCGCGCTACTTGGCGATGGTCCGCTTCCGAATTTGAGGGAGCTGCGCCTCGAGGGAATGCCAAAGTGCGCCGCGGATACGGGCGCGTGCGCTTTCTCTCCTTCTGCATATGAACACCACCGCTGGCGCCCCGCAGGCTGGGCGACGCGACTGTGCAGAGGATCGGGCAGATCCAGGGCCTGCAGACGCTGGTCCTCCGGGGCGCGTCGGTGTCGGAGTTCGCGCCGCTGGCCGCCCTCCGCTCGCTCCGAGTGCTCGACGTGAGCGGCACGGGCTTCTCCGACGCATCCGCGCACCACCTGCTCGGTAGCTCCGCGTCTCCGGCGCCGGCGGCGCGCTTGTGCGCGGCTCAGACGCGCGCCGGCGCAGAGCTGAAGGAGCTGGAGCGGCTGGACGTGTGCGGGTGCGAGGGCCTGGGCGACGAGGGCCTGCTCTGCGTCGGGGAGCTCCCCGCCCTCGCCTCGCTCGCCGCCGACTGGACGCGGGTCTCCACCGCGGGGCCCCTCGCCGGCCTCTCCCGCCTCGCCCGCCTCTCCCTCGCCTGCACCCCGCTCGACGAGGCCGGCGCCGAGGCGCTCGGCTCGATCCCCTCCCTCACCTCGCTCGACCTCGCCGGCACCGCCGCCGGCGACCGCGCCGCCTCCGCCGCCCTCTGCCGCCTCCCGTCCCTCCGCTCCCTCGACCTCTCCCGCACGCCCCTCACCGCTGCCGGCCTCGCCGCCCTCGCCGGCGCGCGCTCCCGCCGCCCCGCCCCGCCCCGCCCCGCCCCGCAGCCCGCCGCTGAGCAGCCGCCCGTGTGCTCGCAGGGCGCCTGCCGGCGCTGGAGTCGCTGTCGCTGCGGGAGGCGGAGGGCATCGGCGAGGCCGCCGCCGCCCTCCTCGGCCCCGAGGCCCGCCCCGCCCCGCCCCGCCCCCAGCGGGTCCCCCCAGTACCCCTCCCAACGCTCTCGCCGCAGTCGTTCCCGGCGCTGACGAGCCTGGACCTCTCTGGGACGGAGGTGGGAGGGGACGCTGCGACGGGGCCCCTCTCGACGATGCGAACCCTCACGTCGCTGGATCTCTCCGGCACGCCCGCGGGGGCCGAGGCCTGCGGGGCGCTGCTCTCGCTGCCGGCCCTCCGCCGCCTCCGCCTCGACCGCACAGAGGCCGGCGACGAGGCGGCGCCGCTCCTGCGCGCCCTCCCCTCCCTCACCGCCCTCTCCCTCTGCGGGACGCCCCTCACGGACTCGGGCGTGGCGGAGCTCGTCGGCTGCCCGCTGCTCGCCGAGCTCTCGCTGGCGCGCACGCACGTCAGCGACCACGCGGCGGCCGCCCTCTCCGCGATGCCCGCCCTTACAACACTCGATCTGTCCGCCACCCTCGTCTCCGACCGCGGCCTGCGCACCCTCGCCCTGCCCCGCCTCGCCTCCCTCGCCGTCTCCGACAACCGCGCCGTCTCCGCCGCCGGGCTCGACGCCCTCGCCGCCCCCTGCCCGGCTCTCCGCTCCGTCTCCGCCCGCGGCACCTCCGCCCCCGCCGACTACGCCTTCCCCCTCTCCCCCGAGGCCGCGCGCTTCCGGGACTCGCCCCTCGCCCGCCCCGTCCACCTACCCGCCGGCGGCTGCAGCCCGCAGCGCCCCTCTGCCTCCTCGAAGCCGACGGCGGCGGCGAGGAGGAGAAAGGGGGCGCTGCGGTACACGCGGTCGGCGCTGCTGCTGCTGCGCTACTCGCCGCTCGCCAACGCGCGCATCCTCCAGCACCACGCCGGCCAGCCCTTCTTCCAGCGCTAGCCTATCCCATGAACCAGCCTCTAGTAGATCTGCCAGCGCTCCTCACGCCCCGAACCTGTTGCACAGAAATCTTCTGATTGCATTGAGCCCTTGAACACAAGTGCATGTTCATGTATAGTCCGACGGTCTGCGACTATCCCTCGCAGCTAGAATGCAGCTGCAGGGGGCGGGGTTGGGTGGGAAGGAGAGAGGCTCTGAGGTAGTTCCAATTGCAAGCCGGCGCCTTCGAGTTCTGCGGGAGGCTGCGGCACTGCGGCACAATATATAATATTGAACCGGTTTGTGAAACCTGGTGATTGTTGAACGTCTGGAACATTTAAATAGTTTATAACTACGATCTAGAATTCGAACAAACTGTTGGATTTAGGATGAGACTCGGCGAATAAACTCGAATTAGTCGTGCCGCTGGTGGTGGTGGTGGGTTTGAGGAGGAGATCTAGAGGAAGTCGTAAGCAGAGCAACGAAAGAATTCATATTTCGGTTCAGAAGGACTCACCGAGTCACGTGCATGTGGCCGCAGGATCCGGAGGCGGAGCAGAACGGAGGTACGCAAGTGCGGCGAACCCCGACTGCCTTGCGTGCTCCGGCATGGCCGTGAGAGGATTGTCGGCCAAGAAGAACGTGCGCGCGCTGAGCTGAGGAAGCTGACCAAGTTCCCAAGGCAGGCTCGTAAGCTCATTCCCGCTCACGGTCAGTTCGTTCAGAAGCGAGAGCTGCCCGATCGCTGGAGGCAGCGCCGTCAGCTTGTTCCCGTTCAGCCACAGCCTCCTGAGCTGCTGAAGCTGCCCGATCTCCGGCGGCAGCTCCTCGAGCCGATTGAAGCCGACGTTGAGGTCCTCGAGGCTGCAGAGGCGTCGTATATCCGGCGGAAGGGCGGTCAGCCGGTTGCTCCTTGCGTCCAGCTGCTCAAGCGCTGTCAGCTGCCCGATCGCCTGAGCTGGCAGCGCTGCCAGATGGTTCTCGCTGACGAAGAGAGCCGTCAACTGGGAGAGCCGCGCGAGCTCCTGCGGCAGCTCGGTGAGCCGGTTCGAGGCGAGCCAGAGGCGCTTGAGGCCCGTCAAGGCTCCGATCTCGGGCGGGAGCGCGGCGAGGCGG
Organism: Cyanophora paradoxa; assembly: GCA_004431415.1. NCBI lineage: Eukaryota > Glaucocystophyceae > Cyanophorales > Cyanophoraceae > Cyanophora > Cyanophora paradoxa. Next base: position 310,186 of record QPMI01000101.1, on the reverse strand, counting down.
TTGCACTCGAGGTGCAGCTCCTCGAGGTTGCGGAGCCTCGCGAGCTCGCCCCCGGGGATGGAGGCGAGCTGGTTGTCGCTGAGGTCCAACGCCCGGATGTTCTCGGGGCCGACGAGCGCGACCTCGTGTACCGGCCACGCCGCCCGCTCCTCCCCCGAAAGGTTCAGCTTGCCCTTGTCGCCAGTCCAGCCCCGCAAGGCCCCCGCGGCGCTGCGAATAGCAACGTCCTGCCCAGGCATGCATTCGGCTAGATCTTCGCCCGCCGCCGCCGCCGCCGCTGCTGCTGCCGCCCTCGCCGCCGCTGCCCCAGCCGCCGCCGCTGCCGCCGCCGCCCCCGCCGCCGCCAGCGCTTCATGATTAGCCGCCGGGGCCGTCGGCGCCTCGGGGGTCGCCTCAGCCGCCGGAGCGGCGGCCACCGTCGCATCCACCGGCGCCGCCGGAGCCGCCGGGGCCGCCGGAGCCGCCGGAGCCGGGGCAGAGTCGGTGGGGGCAACGGGCTCGGCGGGGGCCGCGTCCGACTGGAGGCTCTCCTCGCTGGCGGCGGGGCCCCGGAGCCCGGCGCCGACGTCGCCATTGGCCGCCACCTCTGCAGGTGCGCCGCCCCCGTCGCCAGCGTCCTCCGCATCCCACACCGCCTCCTCCTCGTCCTCGCCCCCGCCGCATTCTTCACGGTCCGTGGGATTGCGCCCGCGAGTCGCCGCGGAGCTCGCGAAGCCGATGGCGCGCCCCAGAGCGCTGAACCAGCCGCGCCACCCGCCCTCGCTGCCGGCGCAGGAGGCATGGTTAGAAACACGCTGCACCGCGGGCTTCCGAGCGCACCCGTACCGGGTCGCGTGCGTGGGGCTCGCAGTGGTGTTCGGGGCGGTGAGGGATGCGGCGGGTCCCTCCACGACTCGCTTCACCTGCGGGCGCGGGGCTCGCCTCCGACGTCGCGGGGCGCGCGTCGCTGGGCGGCTCGGCGCACCAGCATGCGCAGGAGCCGTGGGTAGACCCCCGCCGCATGCGGGGGGAGGGACCCCCAGTCCATCGTGTCGACCTGCTCCGAGGTGGTCGCGTGCGAGCCTCAAGGGACGCGAGGCCTCGGGGAACAAAATGGCGGACCTTTCCAACGAAGATTTCGTGGAGGGGTACGTAGAAGTCGCGGTTGTCAGCGGCGAAGGAACGGATTTCGAGAATCGGACTGCGATTTGGTGGGGGGTACGCCGCCTCGCCGAGGGAAAGGTCCAGGTTCGTCGACACCCAGCTGCGGTACCCCCCATATGGCCGGGCGAGGGGGAAACTCCCGGGGGTACAACGTACCCGGCGAGGGCCTCTGGCGCGGCCCCTGGCTCGAGGTAGCTCAGCCAAATATCTGATGACGGGACGGAGTTTGATTCACGGGGCTACAGTGCGGGGAGAGGGGGGCACGCGAATTGGACCAACGGCAAGGAGAAACACGGCCGGCGAGGACGCCTGGGACATGACCTTCCGAAGGAAACGGCGCAGGGGTACCTACGCGAAGGCGGGGCACGTGCGTCGGAGTAAGGGAGGAAGGGGCGGGGCGGGCCGAGCGCTCGCGCACCCTCACGATTTCGAGCAGCTTAGGAGCGAGGGCGGCGTCGCGCCCACAGGGGTCCGCGATGGCGGGCAGAGTCACGCCCGTGTGCAGGTGCAGCACAAGCAGCTGCGATGGTGTGCGGACGGTCGGTGGACGGAAAAGGGGAGGGGGGTGGGGGGGGGAAGGCGGGGGAGGGCGGAGGGGGGGGGAAGGGGGCGGGTACGCACGCGGACGGCTTCGAGGAGCTCGGGCGGGGGCGGGGCCGGGCTCTGCGGGGCGGGCTCGGGGCTCGAAAAGCGCGGGAATTCGAAGGCGGCGGCGCGCACGTGAGCGAGCCAGCTCCTCACGGCGGTCTTCGTGAAGGCGCGGGCCAGCGCCGCCCTCGGATCCGAAGGCCCGGAGGCCTCCACAAGGGGGGCCGACCCCACGAGATACGCGGCGCGGAGATACGAGGCGAGGATGATGAAGCACGGGCGTGGCTGTCGCGCGGCAGCGCTGGCCACTCCAGGAGGGGCGCATGCACCCGTGCCCCTGGGTGGGCGGCACTGGCGGAAGTGCACGCAGAGGGCAGAGAGGAAAGTCTCCAGAGCCGAGGGGGAAGCGTTGCCGTCCTGCGGCGGCGTGGCGAGGCGAGTCAGCTGCGCGCGCGCGCTCGGGAGCGAGCCACTGGGCCACGGGGGTTGCGAGCGCGGGACGAGCGAAGTGCCTCGATCCTCGTCAGGGAGCTCATGATCGGGCCGTGCGCGTTCATAAGCCGGTAGAGCGCGCCAAGATCCTGCGCTCGAGCGTCAGTTCGCAAGTGATCGCTAGCGGGCCCAGCCTGGCCCGCGACGGCCAAGCTTGGAGCGCTTGCATCGCCTGGGAGGACGGAATCGACCCATGCGCTGCGGGGCGATCAGGCCGAGCTCATTGCAGGCCAGGCCGAACTGCTAGCCAAACAGCTGCTAGGGCTAGTCCAGATGTCGTTGGTCGTGTCTGAAATGCAGGCAAACGCTTCTGGCGAACCTGCGACCCTCGAGCCCGCCGAACAACGCTTGAAGCACTAACGAGGCGTTTGTGGATTTGCCGTCGTCGATGTGGGCCCGCACGAACGCGCAACCCTCAGACACGGTTCCCGTAAAACGCAGCTCGTGGTCTCCGCCGTGCGCTTGCGCTTTTGCCACCTCCATCGGAATCCGGGGCGCTAGCTGGTCTCCGCCGGCCCGCCGGGCGCTAATGGGAGGGTGCAGGTGGCTCAGACCGAGCCGCTCCTTGTACCGACGTTGTACGGTTGTACCCGGCCCGCTCAGGTTCTGAGGTTCGGAGATTCCCCGCGCGGCAGAGGAAGCGGTGCAAGCTTAAGACTCTCCGTGCGTCTCGCAGCAGCGCGTCGAGTTCCGATCCGAAGCGACCATCGGGATCGAAACGTCGCGGTCGGCACGAACCCAAGTCGGGACGACGGCAGCAGAAGCGACGGCGATGGCGTTCGTATCAGTTGCTGCCGCGCCCATCGGCGAACGCAGGCGCGCGCACGTGGCCGGCGCGTGGCGGGGCGAGTTCGCCGGCGCCAGGCTCGGCGACGCGCTTCCTGCGAGCGCACGTCTTAGCTCGCACAGGCCCCGGCCGGCCGCGCTCCATGCGGGCAAGCCGCGGGCGGATGCAGGCGCGGACACGACGGAGCGCGCGCGGCCCGCGGAGAGCTCGAAGCCGAAGGTGAGCATGCGCGGCCGGCGCCACGCCGAGGCAGCCCGGGAGCGCGAGTTTAGAGTTCGCCCCCGCGGGCGCAGATCCCCGAGCCTCGTCGCGTGGCGCTCCCGCCGCGGGGGCCGGCGCTGAAAGCGGGCGACTGGTACGCGGCGCCCTCGGAGTGGCCAGTGCTTGGGAGCCTCGTCTCGTTCAAGACCCGCGGGCTGCTCCCCACGTTTCTGGACGCGTGGGCCGTCAACGGGGACATCTTCCGCACCTCCGTCCCCACCAAGCCGCCCTTCTTCACCGTGCGCGCCCCGTAGATATATACATATCGATCCTGACCTGTGCGCGCTCTGAGGGGTGAGGGGGTGCGCAGCTGGCGCACCCGGAGTACATCAAGCACGTGCTGGTCGACCGCAAGGCGAACTACGTGAAGAAGAACAGCACCAAGGAGCTCTCCCTCGTCCTCGGCCGCGGCCTCGCCACCGCCGCCGAATCCGAGAACTGGCCCTTCAGTGCGCGCTGCCCCCGCGTGAAGCCCCGTCGCCCGCGCCTGCACCTGACGCCCGCGCTCGTGCGCCAGGCCGCCGCCTTATCCAGCCTGTCTTCGCTCAGAAGAGGGCGCGCCCTCCCCCCCACGAGCAGCCCCCTCTTTCCCCGCCTTCCGTCTAACTCATGTACCCCCCAGGTGTCCGATCTCGCTGAGGTGGTCACGCGCGAGGCACACAAGTCCCTCGACGAGTGGCAGGCCCGCGTCACGGCCGCCGGGTGCGCCGCGTCTCTCTTCTGCGGCTCCAGCGCCCCCCGCATTCGACCCGCGCGGCAGGGGTACGACGGTGCTGGATGCGAAGACGGAGATGCTGCGGCTGACGATGTCCGTGATCGCCCGCCTCATGCTCGACGTCGACATCAGGCGCGCCCCGTACCCCCGTCTCCCCAGAGAAAGACATCCGCTGCCTCCCATTCTAAAGATTGGCTACCCCCACAGGACGGACGCGAGCGGGATACACGATTTGCTCGCGTTTGCGTTCGCGTACGCGGGCGACCTTGTCACGAACCCGCTGCAGCCGCCCACCTGGGTCCCTACCCCCCGTAACCGCCGCTTCAACGACACCCTCGCCGCCATCGACAGGCGCACCGTACCCCCCGCACCTCCGTTCCGGACCCCGTAACCCGCCCCGCAGATTTGTGTACGGCATCGTCGACGCCCGCCTCGCCGCTCGGGACGCCACGGGGTGCGCGCGGCCCAACACCCCTCAATCTCAGTCTACCCAGGCCGACCCGTACCCCCATAGGGAGGGGGAGGGGAAGGAGCGCGACTTTCTCGACCTCCTCATCGCCGCCCGCGATCCCGTGCGGCCCGTACCCCCCTCTTCACCCCCCTTCTTTTTAACTTTCGCCGCAGGAGACTGGCGGGGCGCTCACACGCAAGCAGCTCCGTGACGAGGTCATCACCATGGTATTCCAACCCTCTCCCTGTATATATATATCCCCCCTCGCCTCCGCATCCACTTAGGTCCGTGGCCGGCAGGTCGGCGGGGGGTACGAGACGAGCGCGACGACGCTGACGTGGGCGCTGTACGCCCTCGCGAGCAACCCGCACGTCCTCGAGCGCGCCGTCGCCGAGATCGACGACGTCCTGGGGGTGCTTGCTCCCGTACCCTTCTTCCTTATCCCGTACCCCCTGAGATGCTCCTTCTGCAGGGGCGGGAGGCGACGGTGGAGGACCTGCCGCGGCTGGGGTACATGCGCCTATTTATGATGGAGGTCATGAGGCTTTTTCCGACCATCTGGGTGTTCATGCGCGACGCCGTCGAGGACGGTAACCCCCCCCCCCCCCCCCCCCTACGCCCCGTAGCCCCCCCGGCGGTTCATGATCAGGGGGGCCGCAGACGAGATCGGGGGTGTGCCGATCCCGGCTGGCAGCGGGCTTCTGATCTCGACCTTCCTCGTGCACCGGCACCCCCACTTCTGGGAGCGGCCCGAGGGTGCCCGGCCCCCTCTCCCCGGCTCTTCCCCGTTGACTTCTGGAGGGGGCGCACGCAGAGTTCGATCCGGAGCGGTTCCGGGACGGTCCGCCTGAGGCCCAGCACGCGTACATCCCCTTCGGCGCGGGGCCCCGCCACTGCATCGGGAGCAACTTCGCGAACGTAGGCCGCGATGATTAAAGGAATACCCCGTACCCCTTCCGCCTCATCCCCCGTCCTAGGTGGAGGTGGCGCTGTCCCTGGTGGCCATCCTCCAGCGGTTCCGCGTGGGCCTTGAAGAGGGCCACCCCGACGTCCGCTTCGAGTGCGTGCACGTGCCCCCCCTCCCCTCCCTCTGCCGCGCTGACGCGTACCCCCTCCCGCCGACTTCGCTCGCAGGGCCACGACCATGTGCTGGCCCGCCCCCTACGTCCGCATCGCCATCAGCCCCCGCCACTAGGCCGCGCCCTTCCCCCAGGCTCCTCCCTCCTCTAATCAACTGTCAGCGAAAAAAGCACAGCTAAAGAAATTGTCGTCCGTATCTGTATTCAATCTCGAAATAACAAGAAGGCGAATACGAATACATCAGCTGGTCGCGGCGGCGGGGGCGGCGGAGGAGCCGGCGCCGGTGCGGCCCTTCTGGTAGACGACCTCGGTCTTGCCCTCCTTGAGGGCCGCCAGGCGCGCCGCCGTGAAGAGGTAGTCGCTGAGCCTGCTCGAGAGGGTAAGGGTGGGATGGGCGGGGAAGAGGCCGTGCCCGGGGCCGCGGCGAGCGGGAGGGACCGGTTGAGGAAGCGGAGGACGACGTCGTCGACCTCGCCGGCGCGCACTAGGGGCACCACCTGCCGCTCCGCCCGCCGGCACCCCGTCCGCGCCACGTGCAGGAACGCGCTCGACTTGCCCCCGGACTGCGCGGCCCGCCCGGGGTCAGCCCCCGCCGCCCCTCGCTCGCTTTCCACTGGGCGCACGGGGAGGATGAAGTTGCGGAGGGGGGGCAGCTGCGCGTCCGCCTCGTCGATCCACGCCTCCAGCTGCCCGATCCACCCCTCGTCGAACTGCACGCGCGCTGCCGCAGCGCCGGGCCCGTCCCCTCTGAGCGGGGCGGGGGCCGAGGAGGGGGCGAGCCGTGGGCGGGCGGAGAGGGGCGCACCGAGCTTGTGCTCCGCGGCGGACGATTTCGGCGTCGCCACTGCAGAGCCGACGTCGAGGAGCGCCGACTGCAGCTGCGCCGGGCGCGTCAGGCGGCAGCGCCGCGCCGCGGCCAAGGGGAGTGCGCGAGCGGCTGCCTGCTCAAGCTTCTTGTGGATGCCGTTCGCCGCTTCTTCGCAGAATTCGTGCGCCACGCTGCGGAACGCGCAGGCGCGTGAGAGGGGCGCAATCCGGCAGGGACCGGGGTTTACCCGATGGCGGAATTAAGCTCGTCAACGGCGCCGAGCGCTTCGAACACGAGGTCGTCCTTCTCTCTCCGCTCCCCCGTGTACAAGCTCGACGAGCCTGCACCGCGCGGCACGCGCTCAGCTCGCGGGCACCCGGCACGGAAGCGCCGCGAGGCGGGACGGACCCTTGTCGCCCGTCCTCGTGTAGATTTTGAAGCTGCGCGTGTACCGCTGTTAGCCCGTCTCTCCGCGTGTGCCCGGGCTTGCCGGACGACCGCGCACCGAGCGGCGGCCTCGTCCGACATCGTGCTTGCTGTCGGCGAAGCTTTGAGCTGGTACAGTTGCGCGCCGCGCCGCGCCACGCTGCCGAGATGCGTCCTCCTTGCTACGGCCGCCGCACACCGCGCAAGCATCTGAGTGCGCGTACCCCCCGACTCCCGCCAGCCGGCGCCAGGCGGCCAGCCCAGCGACGGAGCTAGCTGATCTAGGCCGGTGCGGTGAGTCGAAGCGAGAGCAGCGCCGGCGGGCGTGAAGCCATGGACTCTGCCCGCTTGTTCGCGTGTCTTTGTCCTCGAAGCAAGAACGATCGACCGACGCCAACGAAAGCAGAACCATCCGCCGCTGACGATGAGCTGCAACGCCAGTCCTCGCCGCGCGAAGAGTGGAGCCCTCGCAGCGGTGGCGGCCTGTCCGCGCGATCGACAGCGAGCGAGGCGCTGAGTGCCGAAAACTTCTATCTGTAATCCCTGCGGCCCCCGCTCCCCCAGCCCCCGCGCAAGCTGCCAACGCCCGCCCCGCAGGCTCGCCAAGACGGTAGACGACCTCAGCACGAAGCTCGCAAGCATCTCGGAGCGGTACCAGTCGGAGATCCAGAGCCTGCGGCGAGCTTCGGAGGAGCTGCGGCAGCGGCTCGACCGCGAGACGGCGCGCACGGCGGAGCTGAGCCGCTCAAAGGACAAGCTCGAAATGGCGCTTGTGCTGGTCGAGAAGGACCTCAACCAGGGTGCGTGCGGCGACTGCCAAGCGCGTCCGCCCGCAACGCCCGGCCGCTGGCACCGTTCGAGCGCGCGTGCACAGAGAAGCGGCACGCGCACGAGGTGGTGGCGCGCCTCAAGGCGCAGCACAAGTCGGAGCTGGCGCGCGTGCAGAGAGAGCTGGAGCAGGCGCACCTCGAGCGCGAGAACATGCGGGCCAAGTGCGGCGGCCCCGCCCCGCCCCGCGATGCAACTGTCCTCGCGCCTGACGCTGCGCCCGCCCGCCCCCCGCAGACTCATGACCTTACTCAAGGGCTTCGGTGCGTCCGTTGGCTCCGATGAGCCCTCCCGGCTGCGCGGGCTGACGCCGCGCTGCAGACGGGTACCGGGAGGAGGCGGCGACGCAGTCGGCGCCGGAGCGGGGCGCGGGGACGGGCCCCTCGGACGGGGGCGCGACGTCGGCGACGCCGCCGCCGTCGGAGAGCGACGCGCCGAGCACGCCGCGGAGCGCGACGCGCTCGGCGCAGCGGCCGCGGGCGGCGCACACGACCGGCTCGAGCCGGCAGCGCAAGCGCAAGTCGCAGCTCGCGCCCTCGCACTACTCGACGATGCCGGCGGCGCAGAGCGCGGGGCGGCCGACGCTGCTGCGCGCCTTCGAGGCGGCGAGCATGGAGGAGCCGGCCACGGCCGCTGCCGCCTCGCCCCAGGAGGAGCGCCCCGCCACGCCCCTCGCGGCGCAGCGGCGCGCCTCGGAGCGGAAGCAGCAGCCGCGCTCGCACCGCAAGGCGGGGCTCGAGGAGGAGGGGTACGGCGAGGGGGACGCCTCCCCGTCGGCGGTCGGCGTGCCCGCCCGCGAGCGCGCCCTCCGGCCCCTCCGCTTCTAGGCCCCCGGCCGCGCCGTGGCCAGGAGCGACCGCAGGCCGCGTGTTCTGCGGTTGTGACGCTTCGTTACCTGAGTTCGGGCCCCCCGAGCCCCGTGGCAGGAAGGCAGAATCCCGCGGCGCCCGCCCCCTCTCGTGCTGGCGCCGCCATCTTTTTCTAGATCTGTACGTATATTTGTCTCTTATTAAGCATATGCATGTTGGTCCAAGCAGTAATGTTGTAAGCCGCCCGGGCTCTGGCGGCGCGGACTCCTAGGCCTGCGCATGCCGGCTTCCTTCGAGGCCCCTGAATCCGGGCTGCGGCGCGATGAGAGTACTGTCGCGCCTAGGCCTGCCGCCGGCCGCCGGCCGCTCGAGCTACTCGAGGGGATGATCAAGCTAAACGGAAGCCGAGGCGGCGGGCCTCCTGGATCTGGTCGGGCGGCTCTGGGCCTAGATCTGGGCGGCCCGGTTGACGAGGCAGCGGAGCGCCGAGTGCTCGTCCGCCATCAGCTCCTCTGCGCCCGGGGGCCCCCGTCAGCGCCTGGCGAGCGGCGAGACGGAGGGGGCGCGCGAGGGACGGCGCGCACCGAACCGGCCCTCCTCCACCACCCGCCCGTCCTGCGCGGGGCGAGTGAGGACGGACGGGCGCGTGTGCAGGCCTAAAGGAAGGGGCGGCCGTCGCGGGGCCGGCGAGGGCGAGCGAGGGGAGGCGGGCTTGGAGGGGGCTACAAAGTGAGGCGTGGCGGGGGGGGGGCGTGGGCGGGGCGGCGCACGCGGACGACGACGGTGCGGTCGAGGCGCTGGATGGTGTGCAGGCGGTGAGCGATCATCAGCGTCGTCCGCCCTGGGGAGAAGATGCTTGAGGGGGGGGGGGCGGGGGGGGCGGCGGGGCGGGGCGGGGCGGACCGCGCATGAGCTTGAGGAGGGCGTCCTCGACGGCCATCTCGCTCTCCCCGTCCAGCGCCGACGTCGGCTGCCCCGCCGCCCCCCGTCAGGCGCAGCGCCGCGCCGGGCGGGGCCGGGGCGGGCCCGGGGCGCAGCACCTCGTCGAGGACGAGGACGGGGGCGTCCTTCAGCAGCGCCCGCGCGATCGCCACCCTGCAGCCGCCCCGCCCCGCCCCGTCCAACCGAGGCGGCGGAGGGGGCGAGGGGGTGGCGCGGAGGAGGCCGAGAAGGGCAGCATCGAGACGGCGGGGTGGATGGGAGGGGATGCAGAGCTCCAGGGCCGGCCGGGGGCGTGGAGAGCGGCGCGCACCGCTGCTTCTGGCCGGCGGAGAGGTTCGCCCCGCGCGCCCCCACGACGGTGTCGTACCCCGCCGGCATCGCTTCGATGAAGCCGGCGGCGTTCGCCTGCGTGCGCCCTTCGGCGTCGGAGGGGCGGGGAGGAAGAGGGGGTGCGGGGGACCTGGCGGGCGGCGTGCTCGACGTCGGCGTCGGAGGCGCCGGGGCGGCCGTAGCGGATGTTCTCCCGGATGGTGTCGTCGAAGAGCACCGGCTCCTGCGTCACCACCCCCACCTGCGCCGCCCACCCCGTCCACGCGCGCCCTCGCGGAGAGAGGCGGGGCCTGCTCTAGCGCCTGGGGGAGCGCGGGCTGGCCGGGCGCGAGGCGGGCGGGCGGGGCGGACCTGCTCGCGGAGCCAGGCGGGGTCGAGCTCGCGGACGTCGGCCCCGTCCATCGTGATGCGCCCCGCCGTCGGGTCGTACAGCCGCGCCAGCAGCAGCACCACCGTGCTCTTCCCGCTCCCGCTGCCCGCCCCCTCGCCGCTTTGCGCGGGGGCGGCCCCGGCGGGGCGGGGTGGGGCGGACCTGGGCCCCACGAGGGCGACCGACTCGCCGGGGTTCAGCGAGAGGTTGAAGTCCTCCAGCACCGCCTCCTCCTCCCCAGGGGCGGGCGAGCCGGCGGCGGCGGTGGAAGAGGAGGGGGGCGAGGGGGCAGGGGAGGGGCTGGCGCTGGGGCGCGACGCGTCGTCGGGGCACCGCGGGCCCGAGGGGCGCCGGTTCGGGTACGAGAAGTGGACCTGCCGAGCGCTAAGAGACGAGGGGAGGGAGAGGAGAGGTCGGGGAGGGTGTACCCCCTCGAAGGCGATGCGGCGGGCGGAGGCGGTGGAGGCCTGGACGCGGGCGGCGGCCGGCGACTGGACGACCGCGGGCGCTGCACAAGAGGAGCGAGTCAAGGGAGAAGAAGACGGGGGCCCGAAAGAAGATAGGGAAGCGGCAGGAGGGGCGAGCAGCAAGAGCGACGTTGAGCTCTGGTTGAAGGCGGGGGAAGGGGCCTCGCTCGCACCGGGCGGGGCGTCGAGCTGGAGGATCTCGAAGATGCGCGTCGAGGCGCCCACCGCCCGCATGATCTCACCGTACGTCCCCGAGAGCCCCCCCATCGCTTCCCCGCGCACGCGGTCGGAGGGGCAGAGGGGGGCGGGGGAGGGGGGGGCGGAGGGGGCTCCCGCACCGTACCCCGTGTTGACGGTGTACATGGCGACAGACGTGAGCTCCCCGATCGAGAGCGCCAGGGCCCCCGTCGTCGTGAAGTACCCCCCTCCCCACAGCACCTGCGCGAGGAAGGGGATCGAAGCGACCCGGGAACGGGCGAGGGGGGTACGTGGGCGGACCGCGAGGTTGGCGACGTACTCGATGCCGGTGATGAAGCCCCAGTAGCAGGCGGAGGCGACGGCCATGGCGGAGCCGGCGGCGTAGACGCGGTCCACGTACGCGGCGTACCGCTCCCGCTCCTGCGCCTCCCGCACGAACAGCCGCACCTGCACCCGCAGCGCGCCGCCTCTCAACCCGGCGGCGGCACTGGAGGGGAGCGGGAGGGGGGAGGGGGCGACGCACGAGGCGGACGTTGGCGATGCGCTCCTCGGCGATGGCGGTGGCGCGGGCGAGGGCGTCCAGCTGCTGCTTCGAGAGGCGCTTGGCCACGCGCCCGTAGACGGCCGCCGCGAGCGAGAGCGACGAGTAGAGGCCCAGCGCGAAAGCCGCCAGGGGCGGCGAGAGCGAGAAGAGCATGTAGGCCCCGCCACACAGCGAGATCACGTTCTGCAGCGCGTACGGGATGTTCTGCGGGCCGGAAGACGGGGGCGGTGTGAGCGGGAGGGGGGCGCGGCTCGAGGGGGAGCCGACGGCGGGGGCGCGGGCCTGGCACATGGAGTTGGTGACGACCATGACGTCGGCGGAGAGGCGGTTGGTGAGCTCCCCCGCGCGGTTGCGGTCGAAGAAGAGCGTCTCCTTCGCCAGCAGCGCGTTGAAGATCGACTTGCGGAAGCGCGCCGCGATCCGCTCCTGCCGCCACCCCTCACACTCTCCGCGAGGCGGCGCAGGAGGCAAGAAGCTCGCAGGGCTCTTAGAAGCTGGGGGAGGGCAGGGCGGGGCCGGCGGTGCCGGGGGCGCGCCGAGGCGAGGCCGAGGGAGAGCTCGCGGGTGCTGTAGGAGAGTACGCCCACGAGGGAGACGCCCAGCATCGCCGTGCCCGCCTGCACGCACGCGCGAGCGATGGTTCAAAGGCCGCCGGGGCGCAAGCTAGCTGGCGAGCTGGGCGAGGAGGGCGCACGCTCTGGAGGGGGCCGAGCCCGTTCGCCGCGTGGTTGGAGACGGCGTCGAGGATCTGGCCCGTGATGCGCGGCATCGCAATTCCGGAGGCCGAGTAGCACGCCAGCGCCCCGATGGCGAGGCAGAGCAGCCTGCGCGCAAGGTCAAGGCGGCAGGCCGCGCCGCGCGGGGCGGGGCGGGGCGGGGCGGGGCGGGCGCGCTTGCTCTCGGGGATGGCCATGCGAAAGAGGCGCAGGATCTCGGCCTTGGTCGGGAGAAGCGGGCCCTCCGCCGGCACCCGCCCGAGGCGCTTGAAGAGGGCGAGGATGACCTGCCCCAGCGGCCGCTCCTCGCGCTCCAGCTGCCGCTGCTCGCGCGCCCGCTCCTCGTCGCTCTCCGCCGGTGGCGAGCGCGAAAGAGCCGGCGCCGTCGAGCGAATCCCGCGGCGGGCGAGCCCAGCGTATACGTAGCTCTCCGGCGCTGTGCTGGGCCGTGACTCCGCCGCCCGCGCGAGAAGGCTGGGTGCGATCCGCAGCGGCCCGGTGCATGGCGTCAGGGAGCCCAGCGCCACGCGATGCGCGTGCGGACTCGACGTCGTGCGCTGCTTGGGCCGCACGGCGGCGACAGGTGTCGCGTGCTTCGCCGATAGCGCGTAGGCGGCGGCGTGGATCGAACGCATCTCCGCGGCGGCTACCCCCTCCCAAATACGCGCAGTCGTCGCGTCGTCGGCGAGCACGCGAACTGGCCCCTCGCGCGCGGTACCCCGGCTTCGTGCGCACTGTGACAGTAGCGGAGGTTCAGCGGCGCAAGGGGCTGGGGCTCCTAATGCGCTGCGAGGTCCGCGAGCTCTACCGGACGCTCCTCTGGCTCGGCCGCTCGTACCCGGAAGGACTCGACGTCGTGCGCTCTAAGGCGAAACGCGCGTTCCTCAAGAACGCCCAGGAAACAGACCCACAGGTGCGAATGCACGCTTGGCATGCGAATGCGCCCCCCCTCGCCGCTGCTGATGTTGCACCGTCAAAGAGAATCACCGACCTCGTGGCGCGCGGGCACTACGTCGCGAAGGAGATCGAGGCCTTCAACAAGTTTCATAAGTATCGCAAGCTGCGCAAGGCATACGGCGTCGCATCGGACTCGGCCCCAGATGCTCCGCCGTCGCTCTAGGTCCTGGGCAGTCCTCCTCCAGATCGCGCTCCTCTGCGCGGGCCTCGCAGCGGTGAGCGCCGCGATGCTTCGCGGATGCCGCGAGCTGATCTGCGCCGCGCCGCGCAGCTCGCGCGCGCAGACGAGCCCGCTTTCCCCGATGGCCTGTCGGCGGCAGCTGCGGCGGTCGACAGCCGGGGGCCGGAGCGCTCCTCGGACTGGGTGAAGGACCTGCTGGGATCGGTCCTCAGCGGCAGTGGCAGCGGGGCGGCCGCCGCCCAGGGGCAGGCGCCACCGGCGGCGGCCGCTGCCGCCGCCGCGCTGGACGGAAGCGACGCGGACACGGAGCGGGTCGTCCTTGACGCGCGGGAGATACCAGCAGGCGAAGCGGGCGCAGGGAGCGCACAGGCGGAGCCGGCCGTCGCGGGAGACGCGACAGAACCGGCATCGGACTCGGAGCCGGCGGCCGCTCCGGAGGCGGCGGCGGCTAGCGCCGCAGAAGCCGGCGATGCGCCGAGGGAGCGTGCGGTGGCAGAGCGCTCCGCGGACGTGGACGGAGACGGGGAGGGCGCGGCCGCCGCGGCGGGCGACGCGGGGGAGGGCGGAGAGGCCCCCGAGGCGCCGCCGGGTGAGCAGCCGGAGCAGGCCGCCGAGGCGCCGGTCGCCAAAGAAGGAGCGACCGCGGTGCCGGCGGCGGAGGCGGCGGGCGAGTCCGAGGCGGGCGCCGCGGAGGGCGCGGCGGCGGGGAGGCGGAGCCGCCCGCCGAGGGCGCGCCGGCCGAGGCCCCTGCGGCGGAGCAGCCGGCGGAGCAGGCCCAGGCGCCAGCGCCCGCCGAGGATCCCGCACCGCCCGCGGCCGAGCAAAAGGAGGAGGAGGGGGAAGCGGCAGCTGCGGCGGAGGAGGCGCTGGCAGCTGCGGCGGAGGAGGCGCCGGCAGCGGCGGCGGAGGAGGCGCCGGCAGCGGCGGCGGAGGAGGCGCCGGCAGCGGCGGCGGAGGAGGCGCCGGCTGCTGTGCCGGAGGAGCCGGAGCAGGCAGGAGCAGCAGTGCCGGAGGAAAAGGCGGCGGCGGCGGGCGTGGATGAGGGGGCGCCGGCTGCAGTGCGCGTGGAGGAGGCGACGCCGGCTTCGGAGGCGCCGCCGGTGGCCGACACCCAGCAGAAGGCACCGCCAGCGGAGCCGGCGACGGCGGCGGCGGCGGCGGCGGCGGCGGCGGCGGCGGGGCCCGGGGCGAAGGGCGAGGGCCGGCGGCTCTTGCCGAACATTCCCGACCTAATCAAGCGCATGCTGAGCGGGCGGGCGCCCGAAGACGAGGCCCCCGGCGCCCCGCCCCGCCGGGCGCGCCGACGCCGGCCGCCCCGCCGGCCCCACCACGTCACCGTCGAGCGCGGCGCCCTCCCGCTCCCCGGCGGCGTCCGCGAGCGCCTCGAGCAGGCGGGGCGCGCCTGGCTGGCGGCGCCCAGCGGCCCCGGGGAGGGCGTGGCGGTGCGCAAGTACCGGCAGCTGCCGGCGGAGAGCGACGAGGCGCCCGTCGCCGTGCCCTCCCAGGCCTCGGACCACCGCGTCCGCCTCCTCGACTTCGACCTCACGATCCGCGAGCTCCACGCCGCCGACGCCCAGGCGCGCCCCCCCTGGCCCCTGCGGGAGGCAGGCAGCTCACGCGCGGCTCAGGTGCGGGCCCTCGAGCAGCGCATGGCCCGCGACCACTACGGCCTCAAGGTCCTCGCCCCGTTTCTACTCCTCGCTTCCTTCCCCTCGGCCCCCGCCCCCCATCGAACCCCCCTGCAGCACGTCGACGTGCGCCCGGGGGACGTCGTCGTCGACGTGGGCGCCAACACGGGCTGGTTCGCCCTCGCCGCCGCCAAGATGTTCCCCCGCGCCACCGTACCCCCCCTGCACTTGCTTCTTCGACGCTCTGCGCGTTTCCTGAGGTGCGGACCAGGTGGTTGCGCTGGAGCCGGTACCCCTCAGCTACGCCCTGCTCCTCCACAACATCCGCGCGAACGGCGTCACGAACGTCATCGCCCTCCACATGGCGCGCCGCGCACCCCCGGGCGCCTTCCCTCCCCTCCATCCCTCACACCCGCCCCCCGCACGCGCAGGGCGTGACGTCGGACGGGCGGGACGTGGCGGTGCGGAGCCTGGTGCCTCCGGACAGCGTGGCGGGGGCGCACCTGGGGCGGGTGGAGCGGGTGCGGACGGCGACGCTGGAGGACCTCTTCCTCTCCTACGTCCCGGACCAGCTCGCCCTCCTCAAGGTCGACTGCGCCGGTGCGGGGGCCCGCCGCGCGCCCCTGGGCCCCCCTCAGCGGGCGGCAGGGTGCGAGCACGAGCTCTTCGCGGAGCCCGGCGTGCTGGGGCGCATCCGCCACATCCGCGGCGAGCAGCACTCCACCTCCTACTACGCGCCCCCGGCCGGCCCGCAGCCGGCCCCGGCGCACGCCCCCGCCCCGGCCCCGGCCGTGGAGACGAGCGCGACGCGGCTGATGCGGTGCCTGGGCCGGAGCCTCGGGGCGGCCTCGCGGGGCGAGGAGGGGGACTTCTGGTGCGACGCCGTCAAGGTGCGGGCCGCGCCGCACCAGGCGCTCGCCGCCCCGCCTCCCCGACCCCGCCCCGCCCCGCCCCGCCAGGGCCCCAAGTCGGAGGAGCGGGACGCCGCGGACAAGGACGCGTCGGCGCTGCAGCGGCCGCAGATCGCCATCCCGCCGCCCCTGCCCGAGGCGGGCCGCGAGGCGGGGGAGGGCCCGGTGGCGGCGCACCGGCTGCCCGGGTACGCCGTCGCCGAGAGCCAGCTGAAGGCGAAGGAGGCGGAGGTGGAGCGGCTCCAGCAGAAGATCGCCTCCCTCGAGTCCAAGGCGCGACATCAAATTGAATCCGAGGCACGCCCTCGCCCTGAGCGCTGTCTTACGCGCGCTCGCGGCAGCTGGCGGCGGCCAAGGCGCTGGCGACGGGTAAGGAGGAGGCGGAAGATCGGGCCTCCACGCTGGAGCGGACCCTCCGCGCCCGCGAGCGCCTCCTCGAGCGCTGCAAGGGCTTCCACTGAGGCTCCCCGCCCCGGCGCCCCGGCGCCCCGCGCCTGCCCTGCACCCTCACGGCCTCGGGGCGCATTTGCCCCGGCCCGAAGGGGCCAGCCAGGTTGTTTAACGGTCTCCATATTGTTATTAGATCCGCCTGCCGCCCGCGGCCCCAGGGTTGCAGCGCTGTTAGTGTTAGCGTTCAAAAGTCGTGCCGAACCTGCGGAAAGAACCGAACTTCAGAATGTACCGATATACGTTAGTACGATCGTTACCATTACGCTCGATCTCGCGCCCGCGCCCAATCTAAAGCAAGAACCCTCGGAGCATTATTGTGCATTATATACTAGCTGCGGACGTCGACGTCGACTACGCAAGAGTTGCATGGCGCTGGCGCTATCCAGCGCTGGCGCCGGCGCCGGCGTTGAAGCGCTCAGCGGCTGGCGGCGCACGAAGTCGCGAGAGGGCAGTACCCCTCAGCCAGCGCAACAACGATCGACTTCGAGCTTTCTCAGCCTTTACAAGACCTTTCTTAGTGTCGAAAAGCGATCGCAGTGGCGAAAACGATACGATCTTAGTCTCGTGGAACGACTAGTCCGGAAGTCCGAACGAGAAGCAGCCCTTCGAGTATGTCGGGACTGGAGAACCTGAACTGTTCTGGAACGGTTCTGGAGCTCGGAACGTCCAGCCCGGACCGGGCCCAGCTCGTCGGCACCACTCAGACCACCGCGAGCCCGCTCTTCAAGCGGCTCCACGTCGCGGAGCTTGATTTGAACCCTCCTAGCCCTCAACAAAACGCGCCTGACGAAGAACTGGACACGCTCGGCGACGCGCCTGCCCGCGAGTCGTCTTATCTTCTGTCCGACTCCATGCAAAAACGCAGACGCTCAGCGTCGGCACCGGCCTCGGAATTGGGATCAGACGTGTCTATCGGCATTGCCGACGTCGAGCAGCTGAGGTCCGCACTGCGGGACGCGAGGGCGGAGGCGGCCGCGGCGCGGGAGGAGGCCGAATCCCTCAAGACGGAGCTGAATGAGCTCCGCGAGCGGCAGCAAGACTCCTCGCGCGTGTATATGGAGATCTGGAACGACCTCCAGGTGCGCCTCCGCCGACCCGCCCCGCACCCGCGCTCGGTAACGCTCTCGCCTCACGTGCACGCGGCTTCGGCGCGCAGCACAAGCTGGTGAACGCGGAGCTGCAGGCGGCGCTGCGCGCGGGGCGGCCGCAGCGGCGGACATCCTCGCTAGGCGGGCCCCGCCTCTCCGCCTCGCCGACCGAGTCGGAGACGGCGACGGCGATGGACATCGCTGCGGACGCCGTGGTGGCGGAGGCGGCGCCGGCGGCGGACGAGGAGGAGGCGGCGGCGGAGGCCGACCCGGAGCAGCTCGCGCGGGAGAACAAGGAGCTGCGGCGGGAGCTGGCGGCCTCGCGAGACCTGTGCGAGTTCCTCCAACAGCAGGTCCAGGCCGTCCAGGAGGCCGGCAGCGAGACCATCGCCGCCCTCGAGAGCCGCGTCGCCGATGTGCGCCCGCGCCGCTCCCGCGCCGCTCCGCCCCGCCTCTGACCCCGCCGGCAGCTGCGGAAGATGCTCACGGCCGCGCGGGCCCAGAGCGCCCAGCAGGACCAGCTCCAGTCCGCTTAGTCGCGTTGAGCTTAAATTAGGTTTTCTTCCAAAGGCCCCCCGCCTCTGATGCCTCCTTCCGCTTCAGCCATGTGCTCGCTCCCCCTGCCCCCCCGCCCCGGACGCCCCGCCCCACCCCACCTGTAAGTTAGCTTCTGGGCGGCGGCCCGGCCCGACCCCCCGCCTTCTTGACCCCGTGCCGCGCGTTGTACATCTCCGTAATGGTTAGGGACCGAACGCAAAAGATCTTGCCTAGTGGAGCGCGAATATACACACTGCGCAATGCTAAAGAGCAGTAGTACCGACTCTAATCATTCTAGCGAGAGAGGCGAATCGAAAATGCTGCGGACATCTAGGGCTACGGCTACGCATGCGTGGGGGAACTCTACAAGGGGCGGGGGGCGGGGGCGGGGGTCACTTGAGGAAGAGGTCCCAGAAGCGCTCGGGGGCGGCGTGGGGCAGGAACTGGTGCTCGTGGTCGGCGAGGAGGTCGCCGCCGAGGTTCACGGGGGTCCCGTAGCGCGAGACGACCTGCACGGGGCCCGCCACCCCGAACGCCCGCCGCGCCTTGGAGAGCAGCTGCTCCTCCAGCGGCCGGCTCGGCGTCACCAGGCACGGCAGGACGCGCCCCGAGGAGCCCTCCGTGAGGAGCCGCAGGCGCACGTAGTAGAGGGCCCCCGAGGCCTCCACCAGCGGCAGCGGCCCCTGCAGGCTCCCCTCGTCCCCGCTCCCCTCCGGCGACCCTGCCCGCCCCGGCGCCGGCTTCGGGTTGGGCGGCCGGCCCCGGCCCCGCTTCGGCGGCGCCGCCGCCGCCATCTCCTCGTCGCTCGGGCCCTCCCCGGAGCCTGCGCGAGGACGGCGGTGAGGCGGGCGAAGCGAGGGGCGAGCGAGGGGCGCGCCGGCCAGCACGCACCGTTGGCGGCGGCCTCGTCGCTGACGGCCGAGACGGCCGAGGCGCGCCGGGCCTTGGCCTCGGCGTGGCTCGGGCCCCGGGGGGTTCTTGCGGGGGCGGCCCCGGCCCCGCCTGGGAGGCGGCGGCGCGTCGGGCGAGCCGTCCGGCTGCGACTCGTTCTCCCCGCTCGCGGGCCGCGTGGGGCGCCCTCCCCGGCCCCCGACCCGGCCCCGGCCTCGGCCCCGGCCCCGGCCCCGGCCCCGCCCGCGCTTCGCGGGGGCGAGCTGCCGTCGCCGTCTGCGCCAGGCGGGCGGGGCGCGTGAGCGCGGGGGTTCGGGGGGAGGCGGGCGGGACGGACACGCACCCTCCTCGGGCCCCTCTTCGTGGGCCTCGTCCCCGAGGTGGTCCTCCGGCCCCGGCCCCGACCCCGGCCCCGGCCCCGGCCCCGGCCCGGCGGCCGCCCCGCCCCGGCCCGAGCCCGGCGGCCGCCCGCGCTTCCGCTTCACCGGCGCTTCGCTCGCGGGCCCCTCGTCGGCTGCGGAGCAGTCAGAGGCGCCCTGCCGGCCCCGCGCGCCCCGTCGCCCACCCTCCCCGCCGCGCACCCTTAGTGCTCCCTTCCTCGTCCGAATCCTCCTCCTCCTCCTCCTCCTCCTCCTCTTCCTCCTCCTCTTCCTCCTCGTCGTCTTCCTCGTCCTCCTCATCGCGGGCCGAGGCCCCAGATCGGTCCGACGCGGATTTGATCCCCTCGTCCTCAGACGGCTCCTCGGACTCCTCCGAGTCTTCCTCCCCGTCCGCTGCTGCCGCCGCTGCCGGGGCCGCTGCCGCCGGCCCCGGCGCCGGCGGCGGGCGGGAGGGCTTGGGGCTTGAGGGGCCGGCGCTGCTGGAGGCCGCGCCGGGCTCCTCCTCCTCGTCGTCGGCCTCGCCCTCCGCGGAGGAGCTGGGCCGGCGGGCGGGGAGCGGCCCCTCGGCGGCGGGGGAGGTGGAAGAGGAGGCGGGGGCGTCAAAGGCGGGCTTGGAGTGGGCGGGGGCATCGGGGTCGGCGTCGGAGGGGGAGGAGTCGGGGGCCTCGGCCTCGGCCTCGGCCTCGGCCTCGGCGTCGAGGTGGCGGCGGGCGAAGAAGAGGACTTCGGTGAGCGCGTCCCGCACGCTCTCCTCCTCCTCCCGCGTGAGGCTCCCCGGGCGCGCCACCTTCTCCGCGATCAGCGCCCGGTACTTCGCGATGGGGTCCTCCTTGAGGAGCCGCTTGAACCAGGGCCGCTCCTTGTACTCGTCCGCGTCCCGCGAGAGCTGCGGCTCCGGCCACTTCTCGCCCTTGCCAGGCCAGCGCCCGGGCTCGGGCCACCGCGCCCGCGCCTCCACGAAGAGCAGCACCTTCGGGAGGGAGGGCGTGAGGAGAGGGAAGAGGGGCGGGGCGGGGGCGGGGGGGGCTCGCGAGCCTTGGCGGCGTCGAGGAGCTCGTGGCCGCGGGCCTCCTCGCGGGCCGACTTGGGCCCCTTCATCCCGTACTCGACGTACTTGACGGTCCCCAGCGCCGTCAGCCGCACCACGTGCGCCCTCTTCCCCACCTTGTACGTCGTCCCCGTCAGCTTCCCCGTCCCCTTCTTCCACCCCGAGAGCAGCTTCTTGAGGCGCAGCGAGCGCCGCGTCTCCTGCTCCTCCCCATCCTTGGCGAGCGGCGTCTCGGGCTTGGGCGTGTCGGGCCCGCCGGCCGAGGGCGCCGGCGAGAGGAGCGACCCCGGGGCCTCCCGCCTCGGCGGCGTCCTGCGCCCCCCGGCCGTTGAGCGCCGGCCGCACAGAGAGGAGAGGAGCCCAGGGGCCCGCACCCGCTCTCCTTCTTGACGTCGCCAGCGGAGGGCGCCCCGCGCGCCCCCTGCGCGGGCGGCGGCGCCGGCCCCTCCCTGGCGCCCGCCTCGCCACCGTCATCGTCGGAGAGCCACCAGCTGCGTACGCAGGTGAGGGGGAGGGGCCCGCGCCGGGCCGGGCGGCACGCACCGCGCGCAGGTCTTGAGGGCTTTGAGGGCGATCCCGCGGCGGCGCGCCGCGGAGACCGACTCGGGAGAGGAGACGTAGCTCTGCGTGCGAGCGAATATATGAGGGCACGGAAGAGCGAGCGGAGCAGGCGGTGGGGTGTACCATCACGTCGGCGAGGTCCTCGGCGGAGAAGGAGGAGTGGCGCTTGAAGGCGCGGTCGGAGGAGAGGCGGGTGAGGAAGCGCCACCAGTCGGAGCCGCTGCTGGCGTGGAGGACGCGGTCGGAGAGCTCGAGCGTCTGGATGTGCTTGCGCAGCTCCTCCTCCTTGGCCGCCGGGTAGCGCTCCATCGGCCCCACGTAGAGCGCGATGCTGGCGGCCCGGTACACCTCGGCGGCCGCCGCGGCGTTGCCGAGCAGCGCCCGCGCCCGCCGCACGTCCTCCCCGCCCTCCGCCTCCAGCGCCGCGGCGAGCTCGCGCGGGGGGACGTCGACGCCCAGCACGGGGGGCACGGCGGAGGCCTCCCCCGCGGAGGCGCCGCTGCCGCCGGGGGCAGCGGCGGGGGAGGGGGCGGGGCCGGACTTGCGCTGGGTGCGGCGGCGGGAGCTGGAGAGCCAGTAGTCGAGGAGGGCCTCGCGGTAGACGTAGACGTAGCGGTCGTCGACGTCCATCTCGCCCTCACCCCGCCCCTCGTCGGGCTCGGGGAGCACCTTCCGCAGGGCCTCGTGCCCCGAGAGGAAGCGGTAGGTGACGGCGAAGAGGCCGTGGAGGATCTGGTAGGCCGAGGTGTGGACCTTGAGGCGGAGCCGCTCGACGCCCCTGTGGCCCAGGTTGACGGCCTCCATGTCCGCGAGCCAGCGCGCGCCCTCGTAGTCCTTGAAGCTCTCCTCGAAGTGGAGCCGGTTCGAGCGGCTCCCGTCCACCGCCCGCCCCTGCATCGCCACCCGGAGCACGTTCGTCGCCCGCCTCGCGTCCGCCTCCACCGCGTAGCGGATCGGCGAGACGAGCGTCGTGCTCATCATCCCGAAGGAGACCTGGTGCCGGTACTTCGAGTTCTCCTCCTCCTCATCCTCCTCCGCCTCCTCGCCCTCGCCGCCGCCCTCGCCGCCCTTCTCCTTGGCCTCCTCCTCGTCCTCCTTCGCACCCGCCTTCTTTTCCTCCTTCTTCACGTCCGCCTCCTCCTCCCCTCCTTCCGCTTCCCCGGCCGCCGGAGCCGCCGCCGCCGCCGCCGCCGCCGGTGCCGTCGCCGCTGCTGCTGACGTCGCCGCCGCGGCCGCCGGAGCCGCCGCCGGCGGCGCAGGGCCGTTGTAGGGGGCGGCGGGGGCCTCGAGAGGTGGTGCGGGGCGGCCCGCCGGGCGCGGGGCTCGGGACGCGGACGACGCGGGAGGGCTGCCCGGCCCCGCAGCGTCCGGGCCGGGCCGGCCGGGGCCGAGTGTGCGGAGGCGGTTGAGGCGACTCCGGAGCGCGGGCCGGGGGTGACGACGGGGACGACCTTTGCCGGCGGCTGGGACAAGGGCGCCGGCGGAGGGGGCGGGAGGAAGGGAGGTGGCATGGCCTTGACCGCGGGAGCCGTGCTGGAGCCGCCGGGCGCAGAAGGAGCGGCCGTTGGCGCGGCAGGGCCTTGGGGGGCGCCGGCCACGGCGGAGGGCGGCGCGGGCAGGCCATTCCGCTGCGCGGGCGCGGCGCTGAGCGCGGCAAGCGGCCCAGGCGGCGCGGGGGGGGGGGGGGGGTCGCACCTGTCCTGGCTCCTGTCGCTTTGCCTCGCGCCCGCCCTCGCTCGGGCGGCGCGCTTCTGACCGCGGGGCTGCCCCGGCCCGCCGCCGCTCGCCTGCGCCGTCGCCGGGCGCGCAGCTGCCGGCGCAGACGGCTTCGGGGCGCGCGTGGCGGCTAGCGCCGGCATCTGCTGCTGCGGCTGCTGCTGCGCGCCCCTGGAGCAGGTAGCGGCGGGGCACCCGGCAAGACCGCAGGCAGCGGGCGCGGGAGCGCCGGGACGGGCGGGGCCGACGCGCCGGCCGGGAAGGAAGGGAAGGCGCGCCGGCCGCAGCGGCCGCGGGGCCGAGGGCCGGGGCGGGGACGGGCGGCAGCGGGGCGGGGGGTGGTAGGAACGACGGCGTGACCTGCGCGAAATGGCCGCCGTGGTTGCCGGAGGGGCCGGGCTGGGAGATGGCGAGGGAGGGCCGGAGAGGTGCTGGGGCGGGAGTTGGGGCGCCTGCGCCTGCGGGGCGAAGGGGGCGGCGCGGGGGCCGCCGCCCGGCGCAGGGGCCGAGCCCGAGGCGGCGGCCGTGCCCGCCGCCGCTGCCGGGGTGGGGGCGGGGGCGGCGCCCGAATCGTCGCCCTCGTCTTCGAGTTCGTCGATCTGCGGCGGGCGCGTCGGTCCCAGACGAGAGAAGGCGGCGGCGGCGAGGGGCGGCGGGCGGTGGGCGGGGCGCGGAGGGCGGCGCACGAAGCACGAGTTGGCGAAGGCGGTCGCGTCCTCGCCGGCAGGCAGCTCGAGGTCCGCTCCCTCGCTGAAGCCGCCCCCGAAGAGGCCCTCCACGGGCGCCGCCGCCTCCGGAGGCGGCAGCGCCGGCGCCGGCTGCGGGGGCGGCGGGGCCGGCGGCGGGTGCTGCGCCTGGACGGGCGGAAGCGGTGGAGGAGCGGGCATCTCCGGGACGGGCAGGCTCGGGGGCAAGAAGGGCCTGGGCATGGCCTGCGGAGCGGCCCCGTAGACCGGGCCCCCCGGCGGCGCTCCGCTGTACATCTGCGCGGCGGGGGCGACCGACGGCGGGCCCATCATGGCGCCCATCATCTCCTCCTGCACGGCCGCCTGCATGGGACCCCGCTGCTGGGGAACCTGCCCCATCGCCGCCGCCCCCGGCCCGCCGAACTGCGCGCCGCCAGCCATGCCCATGCCAGGCACCTGCGCCATGTGGAACCGGGGGTACTGCGGCTGGCTGTACACCCCCGCGTTGCCTTCGTGCGGGCCGAAGTGCTCGCCGGCGCCGCCGGTGACGTACGCCGCGCCGGGCGGGGCGCCGCCGGTGGTGAACTGCTGATACATCTGAACGTTCGGGTAGAAAGGCTGGCCATGATGGCCCTGCGGAGCCCAGCCGGCCGCGCCGCCGCCCCCCAGCGACATCGCCATCTGCCGTAACAATGGCGCCCTTGGTCAGCGGACGAGGACAGATCGATTTGATCCAGCGCACCGGAGATTGGCCTGGAATCGCCCCTTGCATCGAAGCGGCTTGCCGCTGCGCCATGAGGGCCGCGTGGGAGCCGCGGGGAGCGGCCCAAAGGTTGCCAGCGCGGTCTACCATGACGACGCCACCGCTACGCTGTACATTGGCAATCGCTTGTGCCTGTGCAGCATTGCGAGGACCCTGGAATGGTGGCGGAGCCCCCGGAAGACTGTAGCCGGGCGGCCCGCCAGGCACAGCGGCCGGGCCGAAGCCCGGCTGCTGAGGCGGACCAGGCGGCTTCATCTATCTATCGCCTCGTGTCGATCAACGCGGTGCGTTCTGCGGGGCTCGTAAGTTTGGCGGGACGAAAGGCGCGAGGCACACGATACCTGGCTGGCATCACAGCTGAACGCAGAGGTCGCTCAGAGGCTGCAACGCTGAAACGCGGGCGGAAGGTCGGACGCAGAGGTCGCCACGAAACCAGATCCTCGGCTGGCTACGTGTGTGGGCTTGGATAACGAGATGTTGTTGACCGGTAGCCCGTCACGGCGACAACGGCAACGGGCAGGACCGCGCGACGCTGAGTGGGTCCGGGGGTACAGTTAGCATCGATTCTGAAATGCCTCAGGCCGCGCCTACTGCAATCTGTACCCCAATCGCACTTACCCCTCTTCGTCCGCTGCACCGAACGAAGGAGATCTTGATACCCCAAAAGGCGGCAGCGCCTCGGCGGCCAGCTGCCTCGAAATCATTGAGCTCGTAGCAGCATTGCGCATACCAACAAAAGCCAGTGCTAGCCGCGGAACAAAAACAGGAGTTTGTCAACCAGCAGCGAGTTGATGTTTCTAAAGGGCGCAGGCGGTTGATCTGCCTCCCGTAGATGCAAAGCTAAGCGCTGGAACCACCGGGTCGTGCAGCGCTTGCTCTAGCATACTTGGTCGCCGATCCCATGACGGCAGAGGTGAGAAAGCCCGAGGCTGCATTTACCGTGCAGTGGCCGGCTGCAGCAGGGAATGGAGTGAAGCGGAAGGCCACGACCAAGGTAGCGGCTGCCCTCGCAACAGGTCTCCGCTATTCCCTGACGCCCCCGTCCGCAGCGTGCGACGTGCGCTCATCGCTCAGGCGCTGCTGTGAGCGCCAGCTGCTGATCGGGCGCAGGGTCGTGGACGCCCCCGGCCCGCCGGCTGAGGAGCGGCACGCACGGCGGAAGCGGCTGCGGCACTGGATCGGCGGCGACTTCATCTCTGCGCTCTTCTCCGTCAAGCTGCGGCACAAGCTGGCGAGCAGGAAGGGCGGCGCCCCGGCCGAGCCGCCTAGCTCGATGTACGTCTACAGGCAGCGCCTCCGGGTGGCGAACACCTGGACGGCCGGCTGGGCGCTCATCGGGCTCGCGCTCATGGTCGCTCAGGCGCGCACACACACCGCCGCACGCCCGGCGCGCGCGCCTTCCGCCGCCTGAGCCGCCGGCGCAGAACGAGGTGCAGGAGGCGGGGGGCGGTCGCGTGAGCGTGGCGTCGGAGGCGGTGCGCGCGGCCATCTCCGCGTCGACCGTGGCGTGCCTCGCCGCTCTGCACGCCTCCTACGGGTGGCGCCTCGCCATCGCGAAGCTCAAGAACCTCGCGCTCGACGACGGTCCGCCCGCCCGCCCGCTCTCGCGCCCGCTCCGAGCGCGACAGCGGGAGCCGGGCAGAGACGGTGGCCTCGTGGGGGCCCCTCCGGTACCGCTTCCTGCTGGAGGCGCTGGTGCTGGCCTTCCACGTGCCCCCCTACTGCGAGGCCTGGTGGAGCGAGCAGACGGCCCTCGCATCGCAGGGCGCCGGCGCCCCCCGCCCCGAGCTGCCCCGCAACCTCAACTGGATCCAGCTCTTGTACCCCCTCCTCACACCCCTTTTCGACATCGCCTCCGCCCATGCCCCCCCGCAGTATGTTCGCGCGGCTCTACGTGCTGCTTCGCGTCTTCCGGGACTGGTACTGGCGCCACCCGCGTGCGCCTGTACCCCCCACTCCATCCCACCCCCTCTCGCCACCCGGCGCCTCACCGCTCGCCGCCGGCCGGCGCCGCAGTTACGCACTTTTACGCGGGCACGCGCCCCGCCCCCGCCCTCCGCGCCGCGCGCCCCGCCCTGAGGGGAGGGCGCGCGCAGCACTGAACGACATCGAGCTGAGCACGCCCTTCACGGTGAAGACGGCCATGCAGGAGCGGCCCTTCGAGCTCCTCGCCGGCGGCTTCCTCACCGTGCGCCCCCCCGAGCCAGACGAGACGCGCACTCGACCCCAGGCGGAGCCGAGGGGGGTCAAGCCGAGCTTGGCCTTAGCTGCGCTAGCGTCGAGCTCGAGCGTGCTCCGGCGAAGCTGCGCGCCGGCGGGGCCGACGCCCCCGCAGATCTTCCTGACGGCCTCCTACACCCTCTGGTCCTTCGAGCGGGCGGCGGACGGCGACGTGCGCACCTTCCTCGACGCCATGTGGCTCGTCTATGCATCCATAACCACCGTGCGGCCCCGCCTGCCCGCCCACTCCAGCCCCCCGCGTGCTCACCCCTCGTTCCGCAGGTCGGATACGGTGGGCCCCCCGCGCCCTGGCGTCCGCAGCTGCCTCCCGCGCCTCACTCCGCGCCTCCTCTCCGCTCCCGCAGGTGACGTCATGCCTCTGTCCCACGCGGGCCGCATGATTTTGGTACGCGCCGCGGCCCCTCGGCCCCCCGAGCCCCGCGTGCACCGACCGACGCGGCGGCGCGCGGGCGGCAGGTCCTAACCATCTTCACGGGACAAGTGCGCTCGCTTTGAGCGCCTGCGGCCGCGCCCCGCCTCTGGCGTACGAGCTCCCCTAGCCTCCCGAACTCTTCGAATCCCCTAATGCTCCAGTCCTGCAATGCTCGAATGCGGGGCGTCTCACGGGGCCGCCATCTGACGGCGGCGGCGGGGCGTGCGGGCGGGCAGACTGTGATCGCGCTCTTCACGGCGGTGGTGATCCAGCACACGTACCTCACGCGGGGCGAGCGCCTCTTCGTGTACCAGTGCACCAAGGACCGCTGGCGCCTCGCCCTCCAGGAGGCCGCCGCCCGCGCCATCCAGACCATGTGGCGCGCCCACCAGCGCACCCGCGCCAAGGCCCGCCCTCTTCACCTCTCTCTCTCTCTCTCTCTCTCTTATCTCTGTCACCCCGCTCGCCTCTGACCCGCGCGGCAGCTGCGGGAGTTCCACGCGCGGGTGGGGAGCCGCGTCGAGTCGGTGGCGGAGGCGGCGCTGGGCCCGACGGCGACCGCGGAGCAGCGGCGGCAGTACATTCAGGCCCGCAAGAGCGCCCTCCGCGACCGATTTCTCGCCCTCGCCTCCGTCGTCCAGACCTGGAAGGTTCGCCTGCACGTACCCCCCTTCCCCGCCGTCTCTCTTTCCCCCCGCGCGCCACCTCTCTGACCCAACCCTCTTCTAACGCGAAGGTCATCAAGAGGCGGGGGGACCGCCTCTCCCGCGACTACGACGACGTCGCCTCGGCGCTCTCGAAGGCCCGCCTTGGGCGGGCCCGCCTTGGGCGCCCCTCTCTTCGAGCGGCTCTCACGCGCCGCTCCAGCAGGTGCGGGACGACATCGCGACGCTGGGCGCCCGCATGCTGGAGCGCGGCGCCGGCGCCGTCGCCGGCCGCAAGCGCACCGAGGAGGGGCGCCACGTCAGCGGCCGGAAGAAGACGCTGGGCGCGGCCGCCGCCGCCGCCGCCGCCGCGCCCGGGGAGGGGGGACGAGGCGACGGCGCCGGCGCCCGTGCCGGCTATGGCCAAGTCGCCGGCGGGCGGGACGGGCTCGGCCCGGCGGCTCTCGCTGGGCCCCCAGCGCGCTGCCTTCGAGGGGGCGGCGAGGGGGGCCAGGAGCCGGTGCCCTCGCTGCCGGGCCCGACGGGACGCCCCGGCCGGCATCGCCCGTGCGGCAGGCGCCGCCCGAGGGGGCGTGGGAGCGCAGCGGCGGCGGCGGTGCCCCCGCCGGGGCGCCCGGGCTGGGCGCGGCCGGGCGGCGGCCCTCGCTGGGCAAGCCAGCGGCGTCCATCGCGCCTGCCCTCTCCTTCGCGTGTAACCCGCCCTCCCCGCCCCCTCCCACCTGCCCGCCGCGCCCTCCTCCTCCTCGACCCCCCGGCGTTGTCCCCGGCCGCGACCCGCCGCCCCTGACCTCCGCGCCGGCCCCGCCCCCGCCCCCGCCCCCGCCGGCCGAGGGCCCGAGCCCCGCCCTGCCGAGCGCGCCTCCGTCCGGGGCCGCCGGAGCCGCCGCGGCGCGCCCCCCCCAGCCCCTTGTTTCTCCCACGCCGAGCTGACTTGGACGCAGAGCTGACGGCGGTGCAGCTGCTGCGGGACGTGGCGCGGGACGTGTCGATCACGCACGCGCGGCCGCTGGCGAGCCCGCGGCCCCGCCGCGACTCGAACGCCTCCTTCGCATCCGACGCCTCCGCCCTCGAGTCGCTGCTCGGCGAGGGCGCCGGCGGCGCCGGCGAGAGCATGCGCTCCAGGGCGCCCCCCGCGGAGGAGGAGGAGTGGGACGAGGGCTCCTCGAGCGCCTCGAGCGGCGGGGGCGGCGGCTCGGCGGCGGCGGCGGCGGCGCTCGTCGGGCTCGAGCGCCGCGTCGCCGGCCTCGAGGACTCAATGGCCCGCGTCACCTCCATGCTCTCCCAGGTGCCCCCTCTTTCCCCCCGCGCGACCCACGCACCCCCTCACGCTCCCCCCCCCTCCCCCAGGTTCTTTCGATGCAGGTTTCCATACACAACGCGCACCTGCGGGACCGCCAGGGCTCGACCATCCGTCCCGTGACCGTCGCCGCGGCAGCGGCCGCCGCCGTTGTCGCCGTACCCTCGCCATCCCCCGCCCCTTACACCTTCCCGGAGGCCCCGCTCCCCCCCAGCCACCACGTCGAGTTCTCCCCCCTGCACGTCGCGTCCGATCCCAGCGCCCTCCCCTGATCAACGGTGGCGTTAAGTACTGCCCTACTACTAATTACAGTGAAATGTGTGGGAGGGCTACTGCTCGCCGATCTTGCCGCCGGCCTCGAGGTGCTCGAAGACGCTCTTGTCGCCGATGTCGTCCTCGGGCCGCTGGGCGAACTTTCGGGCCGCGAAGATTACTAATCCCGGCGCGAGGGCCGTCAGCAGCGCCTTCTCCGCTCCGGGGCCCAGCAGGTGCAAAAAATGACCCGCCGAGAGAACGGGCACCAGGATCTAGATGGATGGGCCGGCCGAGTCAGGCCTAGGTTCGCGAGAGGGAGGGAGCTCGAGGGCGGGGCGGGCGGACGGTGCCGGCGACGGCCTCGAGGCGGCCGAAGCAGAAGGCCTCCTTGAAGAGCAGGCCGGTGAGACTGACGAAAAACCAGCCCGTGCCGAGCTCCGTCAGCGTGTTCTCGTAGAGCGCCGCCGGCCCGAGCGCCGCCGCCACGGCGAGCGTCGAGCCGACGCCGACCGCCCAGCACGCCTGCAGCGCCTTGTGCAGCGGCTTCATGTAGATGTGGATCGTCCAGAGCGAGACGCCAAGGCACGCCTGCGCCGCCGCGAGCGCCGCGAGCAGCGCCTCCGCCGTCGGGCTCCCTGCGACGGCGCGGCGAGTCGGCCGCTGGAGCGGCCACCGAAGCGGCGCCCGGCGCGCGTATCGAACCCGCGTCTACCATCGCGGCGGCCGCGCAGCAGGCCACCGCAACACCAACGAGTGACGATCGGTAAATCAAGACCTCCCTTCGGTCGTCGTCCGTGACGGTGAAGCTGCCGAACCTGCCCTCGTAAACGGTGTCGGCGGGGGGCATCTGCGTACAAAGGATCCGGATCGGGAGCGGAGACAGCTGCAGCCGCTGGGTGCCAAGGAGTTGTGGCCATGGCCGGGCGAGCCCGGAGGAGACGGGGCGTCCGACGAAAAAGGCTCGGGCGCTGAATGACGTCGCGAGGTGGGCCGCCGAGCTCAGCACTGGCCGCGCGGGGCGCCGCCCGCTGGAACTCAAGTCCGCCGAGCGGGCATGCTGCGTTGCCGGCGACCACGTGGCAGCTGCGGGGCTGCGGCCAGCGCGGATGACTGGAAGCGGCGAGCAAAACGACGTCGACGCCATGGACACGAATTCGATGCCTGTACCCCGGCCGGGGGTTTTTTAGGTCGCGACAGCCCGTCAGCGAACGCCGCGATGTATGCAAGCGGCGGCCGGTCTAGCACCAGCGGATCGCCACCGCGCGGCACGTGGGACAATCGTAACGTGAGCTCCATCGCTTAACGCCCGCGTGCTAGAGTTGCCCTGCCACGCACTCCACTCCGGTGCCGGCCTCGTCCCCCCCCCCCTGAC
Source organism: Cyanophora paradoxa (assembly GCA_004431415.1). Lineage (NCBI taxonomy): Eukaryota > Glaucocystophyceae > Cyanophorales > Cyanophoraceae > Cyanophora > Cyanophora paradoxa. Next base: position 280,192 of record QPMI01000101.1, on the reverse strand, counting down.
GCGCGCTATTGCAGCCTGTCTGGGAGCGCTCCATTCCTGTGCGAACTCCCCCCGCGCCATTGAAGGCGCATCTTGACTCCGCGCAGCCGTACAACGCACTGCTTGACCGGCACTGCCCATGGACCCACACAAAGTGCGTCCGTTAAACAATGCGCGGAACTCGGAACTAGTGTGATTCTGCCCATGCGCGCGTTTTGGCCGCCTATGACACGCCTCCCCACAGCGCCTTCCGCAAGCAGTTCGCAAGGCTGAACGGCTGGCGGTATATTGAGAGCAACGGCCTGGTTTACCTGGGTGCGCACCATGACGGGGGGGCCGCCGGGGTCCCGCGGAACTGCGTGAAGGGATCTAATTCCGTCCGGCAGAGATCCCGAAGGCCCCGAATGCGCAGCCCCCGGTGAACATCAGCGCGAGCTTTCGGGTTCCTCTGACGCATCTCACGTCCGTTGCAGGCGCAGCACTCCACCTTGCCCGCCCTGAGGCCGGGAGGCTCGAACGTCGGCGGGGACGAGCAGTCCTTCAGTCGCACCGCGCCGAACGGGTCTGTCGTTGTTTTGGAAACCGAAATTCGACTTTGTTGTTTCGTCCCTGATCTCCGCTCACGCCGCAGTGTCCCGCATGAAAGCACCACCCCGACTCTGGTGAACGGCCCCGCGCATCGCCTCGCGTGACCGCGAGCGCTGACTTGGCGCGCCTGCCTCTGCAGCCGGACATCAACGGGCGGGGGCGTGCTGGCATGCAGGGCGAGGCTTACCACCAGCCGCAGCCGCAGCAGCAGCAGCAGCTGCAGCAGCAGCGCGGCCCCCCGATGCCGATGCAGTCCAATGACTTCATCTACGTGCCCCTTCCGCCGGACCGGAGGCCCAGCCCGGGTCGCAAGCGCGCCCCGCGCCGCGCCCATCGCTCCCCGGGCCGCGCCAAGCAGCGCCCGCCTCAGCCCGTGGATGAGGCGCCGCCGCCGCCGCCGCCGCCGCCGCCGGCCGCGCAGCAGCCGTCGCCACCAAAGCCGAAGCCAAAGCCAAAGACGGCTCCGGCTCCGGCGCCGGCTCCGGCGCCGCCGCCGAAGAAGGCACCGGCGCCGCCGCCGGCGCCGCCAGCGGGGGAGGAGGCCGACGACGACCGCGCGTACATCGAGTCGCTGCGAAACCGCGCCGAGGCGCCCGTCCTCGGTGCCCGCCCCTCCCCTCCTTCCCCTCTCTTTTGCCTTCCTTTGGCGACCGCGGGGCCGGGCGGGGGTGCAGGCGAGGCGGCGACGGAGGCGGAGCGGCTGATCGACGACGACGAGCAGGCGATCGCGGCCTCGCCGGCGCTCTCGCAGCAGGCCGGCGGCGACCGCGGCCACCCGCTCGCCCCCCTCGACGAGTCCAAGCCGCCCGAGGAGGAGCCGCCGGCGGCCCCCGGGCCGGCGACGGCGCGGGCGCAGGCGGCGGCGGAGGAGGCGACGGAGGAGGTCGTCGCGGCTGCCGCCAAGGCCGCCGCCGGCGAGGGAGAGGGCGAGAGCGAGAAGCCGGCGGAGGAGCCGCAGCTCGAGGACGCCAAGGGCGAGGAGTCCGCCCCGCCGCCGGCCGAGGACTCCCCGGCCGAGGAAGAAGCCAGGCCCGCGGAGGAGGAGGCGGCGCCTGCGCCGCCCGAGGAGGAGAAGATGGAGGCGCCGGCCCCGGCGGAGGAGGAGGAGGCGCCGGCGATGGCCGAAGAGCCGGCCGAAGAGAAGCCGGCGGAGCCAACAGCGGAGGAGAAGGAGGAGGAGGCGGCCCCGGCGGAGGAGAAGAAGGAGGAGGCTCCAGCCCCGGCGGAGGACAAACAGAAGGAGGAGGCGCCGCTGGCGGAGGAGGAAAAGAAGGAGGAGGAGGCGGCCCCGGCGGAGGAGGAAAAGAAGGAGCAGGAAGCGGCGGCCTACGAGGAGGAGTTCGAAAAGGCGGCGGAGGAGGAGGCCAAGGCGGCAGCGGCGGCGGATGAGCCGGCGGTCGACGAGGGGAAGGGCGAGGAGTCCGCCCCGGCCCCCGCCGAGGAGGAGCCCAAGCCCGCCGAAGAAGAGCCCAAGCCAGCGGAGGAGCAGGCCGAGCCCGCCGTGGAGGAGGCCAAGCCGGCCGAGGAGGAGCCGAAGGCGGAAGAGGCGAAGGAGGAGGGGTACGGCGATGATTTCGAGAAGGGGGCGGGAGATGGGGAGGAGGCGGGGCCGGCGCACCGGGAGGAGGAGGCGCCGGTTGAGGGCGAGGCGCCGCCGGTGCCGGACGCGGAGGAGACGCACCTCCCGCCGGCCATCTCGCCCGAGCACCCCGAGAGCGAGCACGGCGACCCCGCCCCGGCGGAGGAGCCCGCCGCCGCGGCGGAGGAGCCGCAGCTCGAGGGGGCCAAGGGCGAGGAGTCCGCCCCGCCGCCGGCCGCGGAGGAGGCCAGGCCCGCGGAGGAGGCGGCGGCGCCTGCGCCGCCCGAGGAGGAGAAGGGGGCGCCGGCCCCGGCGGAGGGGGCAGCCGGGGCGGCAGGGCCGTCGGGGCAGAGGCGGAGACGGAGCGGACGGCGGCGGGGAAGGAGGCGGCGCGGGAGGCGGTGGAGCGCGCGGCCGAGGCGGCGGCAGCGGACGCGGAGCGGCCGGCCTCGAGCGCGACGGCGCGGGCCGAGGCGGCGGCGGCGGTGGCGGCGGAGGAGGCCGTGCTGAAGGCCGCGGCGGCCGCCGCCGAGGAGAAGGGCGAGGGCGGGGAGGAGGCGTACGAGCCGGACTTCGAGGGGACGGGCACCGCCACCTCCGTCCCCGCCTGAGCCCAGCGGGGGCCCGGCCCGCGCAGGGCAGGGTGGGGCGGGGCCCGTTCCGAGGGCCCGCCCCGCCCTCTTTTTCACGTCTTCTTTTTCCTATGTACAGATAGCTGCGCCACGTGTTTGTACCTGCGCGCGGGCCCGGGCTGCCAGGGCGACCTTTTTCAAGCCTCGGTCGCCAGACGCAAACCCGGACCCGGACCCGGAACTAGTGCTCGCTCCGCTTGCCTTCACGAGTTTTTGCAGCCGCAGTGTTGTGCGCGAGACGGATACACAAATATCAATTAACTACATTTGCCGAGTCGATCGGAAGCTCGGATATCGATCGGACTCGGGATATATATAGTTCGCCAAGTTGGTTCGGGACTCGGGAGTCGTTTTTTAATTGTGACCCGCGGGCGCCGGTTATCAGGCTGTCGCAGTGTCGCATGCGCATGCGCTCGCACACGATAATGATATCGATGCCATGGTGAAGGGCCGAAAATTACATATATATGCACAGAAAATTACACTGACACTGTGACAGAAATCGCGCGAGCTCGAGCTCGAATTCAAAGGTGCCATGGCCACGGTGGGCCGTGGTCAGCATGCGCACTACTATATAGCTAGGCTGGAGTATTACTAAGTTAATGTGCATGTTGCTGCACGTCGATGAATCGGAAGCAGCAGAAACAGAAGCCCAAGCCTCAAGAGCCTCTGAAAGTGAAAGTCGAAGTCAAGACGCAATACTATGATAATTCCAATTAAAATCTGCCTCCGCCGCGCGCGGGCCGCCAGGCTCGAGCTAAGGAGGGGAAAGGGTCGCGGCGCCGCTGAAGCTGCGGAAGCAAACGACGACCGCAGTCGCGTTGTCCGTCGAGCGGCACGCGTAGGCCCCTGCGCGACCGAGCAGCGTCACAGGGGCCAGACGCCGTGACGGGCAAGAGCGAGAGGAGGGGGCCCGGGGACGTACGCTCGCAGACGGCGCGGGCGGCGTCGGAGGGCGAGCCGGTGCGGAGGAGGGCGGCCCGCGCCACGCTCACCGCCTCCCTGCGCGCGCGAGCGAGGGGGCGCGTGGCGCTGAGAGGGCGAGGGAGGGAGAGCCCCGCCGCGGGGCGCACTTTGAGGAGAGGCGGTTCCACACTCCGTCGGTACACAGGAGCAAGAATTCCTGCCCCGCCCCGCCACGCGTCGGCCGGGGGCGCCCCGAGGGGGGCGGGGGGTGAGGGGGGTACGCACGTCTTCCTCCGTCAGCGTTGTCTCCCGCACCTGCCCGCGCGCGCGCCGCCTCGGCTCAGCCGGCGGGGGGGCTGTTGAGGGGAGGGGGGGGAGCGAGGCTACATATAAAAGTCCTGGGTCTGGGCTAGGCCCCAACTGAAGCTAGACAAAGGCTCGAAACGAGGGGGGGGGGGGGGGGGGTGTCGAGGGCGAGCGGGGAATTGGGTCTGGGGCACCTCGGGGGTGCTGATCATGACCTCCGGGCCGAGCCTCTCGTTGGGGAAGCAGCCCTCGCGATAGTCCTGCACCCGCCCCCCGAAGTTAGCCGAGGAGGCGAGGGCGGAAAGGAGCTCGAGGGCGGGAAGGAGCCCGAGGGCGGGAAGGGGATTCGCTCTAGAGGGCACGTGGCTCTGTATTCTCAAGCCCGCTTGACTGAGCTCACTCCGAGGCGTGGCCAAAGCTCTAGCTGTACATGTAGCTCGGGGAGAGGCGGGGAGGGGCGGGTTCTCAGCGGACCTTGAGGCAGAGCTCGCCGAGGGCGCGGCTCATGGCGATGTAGCCGAGGACCATGCCGCGCTCGTCCATCCAGCCCCCGCCCCGCTCGATCCGCTCCAGCTCGTCCTTCCGTGTCTGCGGCCGGTGGTCCTCCGACATCTCCTGCCCGCCCCGGGGGGGGCGGCGTCAGCGCCTCGGCCGGCCCGGGCCTCGCACGGGGCCTCCCGCAGTTCGAGCCTCAGCCGGGGGCGCCCCATGCCTCGTCCCACGCCTCGCGCCGGGCGCGCATCTCAAGGCCCTCGCGCACGCACCACGGGGCGGCCCGAGCGGCAGAGGACGCAGCGGCTGTCCCCGACGTTGCCCTGCGCGCCCCCAGCTCGCCATCGGAGGAAAAGGGAACGGAAGGGAGAAGCGCTGGCGGGCCGCGCACGGCCCAGCGGGGGAGCGGGCGAAAAGACCACGGAGGTGAATAACAGCTAACATAACGCATGCTGCCAACTTCGAAGGGAAGCTAGGTGTGCCACTGGTGATGGGCTAGCTGGTTACGGCGTTCAATAATGATCGACTAGAAGCGCGGCACTATATATAGCTAAGCCCACTAAACTCGGCTTGTCACCACATAGGGCGGGGGCGGCGCACGACGCAGAGGGCGGGGCCGGCGATGACGGCGAAGCAGGCCGTCGAGCCGCTCACGTCGTTGTGCTGCTTCGCCTGCGCACCCCGCCCCCGCCACCGTTGGCCGCGAGGGCGAAGCTAGCGGGAGCCAGCCTGGCAGAAGCGGGCGGATGGATCTAGAGGTCCGGCAGGGCGGGGAGGTGCGGGGGGGGAAGGCGGGGGAATGGAGGGGCAGGAAGGGGCGGGAGCAGGTGGGTGGCCCCCAAAGAGGGGCGCTGGCGGGGCGGGGCGGGCGGGTGCCCGCCTTGGAGAGGATGGCGCGGTCCACCTCCTCCACCCCCGCCCGCATCGCCTCCCTTGGGGGGGGGGGGGGGGGGGGGGGGGGGGGGGTGAGCGGAGGGGTGAGCGGGGGGAGGGGGGGGGGGGGGGGGGCACACCGGAGGTTGCCGCCGTTCTGGTCGGCGGCGCGCTCGACGGCGCCCCGCAGCAGGTGCGCCGCGCCCTGCGCCGCCAGCAGGCCCGCTGCCCGCCCCCGCCCCCGCCTCAGCCGCGTCGGCCGGTTGGGGGGGCGGGCGGCGGCAGCGGCGGCTCGAACCGTGCCCGTCGAACACGCCGAAGAATGACTGGAGGGGAATTCGAAGTGAGGGGGGCATGGGGGGGGAGAGCGGTGGGTGGGTCCACGCGCACCCCGACCTTGCCGCCGCCCTCGAACGGCTGCACGACGTACACGTCTTCCTGCGACTGCGCACCCCGCAAACAGCGTCGGAAAAGGGTACGCGGTAGTGGGGGAGGGGGGTGGGGGGCAGCGCACGTCCCGGGGCCCCTGATGATGCGAGATGCCGTGGGGGTACACCTCCCCCGGCGGGGGCGGCTCGACGCGGGGCAGATTCCGCACCACGGCAGCCTGAGTTGGGGTTGAGCGCGGGGGAGGGCGTACCGTAGTACAAGGCCGGAAAGGGGGGTACCGAGCTCGCAGTGGAGTCGAAGAGGCGGGCAAAGCTGGAGAAGAAGCCGACGGGGCGGGCGGCTGGGGCGGGAGGGACCGGCAAGCCGCTGGCTGCCTCGGGCGCCCGCGCCTCGTGCGTCGCCCGCGGCTCGGGCTCGACGGCCGTCGGCGCCGGCTCGACCTTGGCCGTGCCCTCGCCCCAGGCTGCCCGGCCGCGCGCCGAGGCCGGCTCCGCCTTCTCCGTCGGCGGCGGCTCGATCGTCTCCGTGTCGTCCTCTACGGCGGCGGCGGCGGCAGCGGCCTTGGGCGCTGGAGCCGGCGCCGTGTCCCCGGTCTCGCGAGCCGGCGCCAGGTGCAGCGGCGCCGGCGGGCCCTCCTCGACGGGGGCGATGAACACGCGGCCCTTGTGCACCGAGCGCTCGAAGAACGCGGCCCCGCCGTGCGTGCTGCCGTTCGGCGTCCGCGCGAAGTGGCTGCCGCCGCGCAGCGAGCCCTCCCGCGACGCGCTCGCGCTAGCGCTGCCGGCGCCAGCGCCGCGGCCCCCGTGGGCACTCGAGTCGAGCGTGCCCGGCGCGCTGGTCCGCTTTTCCTTATCGAACAGGCCCTTGATGAAATGCAGGAGCGCCGCTTCTCGCATCTCGCCCGCCTGTTGGCGCACAGGTGGAGGGGACGCTTATCGGGCACCAAACTGGGATCGTACAGACGCCGTGGATTTTGATCCAGGGCACGCAGGCGCGCGCGTCTGTTTTCCTGCCGGGCGCCTCCTCCCGGACTGCAGTCGAGCTGGCAGCCACAGGCTGGGAAGGCTAGCTAGAGGCAGTGTAAGCCTGCTGGCTCGCCCGCTGGCTGAGATCGGCTGCTTGCTATTGCTTTGTTGTACCCCCGTACATCCCAACCCCCCAGGTCGAAAAAAGCGCCGTCCACTCGGCGTCGAACGTCGACAGCCGCTGAGTGCGGTCGGGGCAGCGGAGCCCGCATCGCGCCGCGATTCGCGCGCCAGAGTAGGAGCAAAGTAGAGGCAACCGGGAGCTCGAGGTCGCGTTCCTCCCGCGTCAAGTTGCGCGAAGCTTAAGGTGAGGCGAACGCTCGAGCAGGCGAACGCTCGAGGCGAATGCTAGCGCTCGAGCCCAGGCATCGGCGAGATCTAGAGCTAGAAGAACGATCATGATCAGATCCAGCCGGATTGGACGCGCGAAGCCCCGGCCCGCGCGCGTGCACGTGCACGTGGTTATAGCTATATATTGGGCCGGCCCGGCGGCCGCGGGGGCCCGCCGTAACCGGTACCAGATCTAGATCAAGATCTAGATCCGCAGCCGCGGCCGCGCGCGGCCGCGGCGCGCGCGTTGACGTTCTGGCATGCATATGGCGCTCGGGGGCGCCGACGTCGACCATTAATTTGGAATTGCAGGAGAAATGACCACGTGTGCAAAGCACAGCAACAGAGCCTCGATCGATCTGGACGAAGCTGAGGATCCGGAGGAGTTTGAGGCCGCGCGCGTTCATGATCATGATCACGTGGCCATGGAACCCGCGGCGCCGGCCGAGCTCGAGCATGCGCTGGCGCAGGCTTCTCCGGCTGCAGCTGCAGCTCCTCCGATTCCTCGAGATCGCAACCGTCCTCGAGGCGTTGTTCGGGACAAGAGCATTTGGCGAGGCAGGTTCCTGTGGCCCCGGGATGGTAAATATTTCTCGACGGCATCCGCGAGGACTATGGAGGCAAGTTGTTGCTGAAATTGACGCTGCCGCGCACGCCCGAATTCATGATTCAGATTCTCAGGAAGCGGCGGAGTATCGCGAACGCGTGATCTTGTGCTGCCGGTGGCTCGACGAGGAAGAAGACATTAAATCGAAGCGCATTCCAAACGATGAGCTGAACTTTCGCGGAGAGCCTCACAGTGCGCCTCCGGATATAAGAACAGTTCTAGATCTCCTGCACACGCTCACAGAAATTGATTCCTATCGCCTGCAATCACAGAATTTGAGAGAGAGCGGTTCTACATCGATTTACACGCCGGCGAGTTGCGGGCGTACGCGTGCCTTGCCGCCAACCCGATCGCGAAGACTGCCCTTCGCGACGCGATTCGCGATTTCCTCCGCTCTCGCGGAGCCTACCAGACGCTCGTGAGCACATGAGCTGCAACCCCGGGCGTGCTTCATCGGCGTTCACGTCGATGAGTCTGCGCAACGTTGATGCTGATATATCTCGATCTGTCTGCATGCACAGGTACCGGTCGCACACGCGCAGAGCGGCGTCGACGTCGAACAGGACGACAGCAATGGCGAGGAGCCAGCTGCAGTCCAACATGCACATGACAGCGGCGAGATCGATGGGGACGAGCATGACACCGACGACGACGCGTACGACAAAAACGAATTTGAAGTTGCTGTTATGAACGGAACAGGGACACTGCAGTTGCACTGCCCCTGTTGGAGGGGAAGGACCGCTAACGGTTTGGCCGTTGGCCGAGATAGAGCTCTAGCTATAGAGAGTGTTGACTCTGTAGAGCCTGCCGCAGTGCAGCCGCTGATCATGAGCCGCTGAGCTGTGCGAACGCCTGTAATTGCAACTGGGACGGTGGGCCGGCCGCGGGCTCGCGATCGAGCTCGTGGGACCGGAAGAGGACCGGAAGTTCTCGGTCTTCGACTCGCCCCCGCCCCCTGCTCGTGCTAATTCAACAAAGATTTCATTGGTCTAATTCAACAAAGACAGCATCGAGGGGGCAGGCTGCAGCAAATGCTCTCTACGCGTAGACCTGGAAGGACAATTTGCCCTGCGCGCCGCGCCGCCACCCGCCGTGCCTCCCGGATCCGCCCCGCCCGACGAGCGCTAGCCGCGGCGGCCGCCCGCTGCGCCTCCGCCCCGCCCGGCGAGCCGCGCGGCCGCCCGCCTCGCCTCCGCCCCGCCCGGCAAGCCGCGCCGCCGCCCGCCGCGCCTCCTCCCCGCCCGGCGAGCCGCGCCGCCGCCCGCCACGCCTCCGCCCCGCCCGGCGAGCGCAGCCGCGCCGCCGCCCGCCGCGCCTCCGCCCCGCCCGGCGAGCTCGAGCCGCGCCGCCGGCCGCCGCGCCTCCGTCCCGCCCGGCGAGCCTCGGAGCTGCGCCGCCGCCCTTTGGCCGCCGCGCCTCCGCCCCGCCCGCGGCCGGCGAGCCCCGCCGCCGCCCGCGCGCCGCGCCTCCGCCCCGCCCGGCACGCCGCGCAGCCGCCCGCCGCGCCTGCTCTCCGTGCGGCGCGCCGCGCCGCCGCCCGCAGCGCCTCCGCCCCGCCCGGCGACCGCGCCGCCGCCCGCCGTCTGCTGCGGAGCGCGGCACAAATCGAATCTAGCTGTGCACCTTGCGCAAGAGGAGCTGTTCGACGACACGCGTCGGCTTCTGTGCGCGCCCGGCGCGAGATTGCCGGGCGGCGCGCGAGCGCACTTTTCGGCGCAAGAGTGTCGCATCTGCGGACGGCAGGCGCGGCGCAGTCAGAACCAGCGGGCGTCTTCTTCCTGCACTCTTTCACGTTTCGGCGGCCGCGGCCCGGGCAGCTCTGTTGCACCGCGCTAGCCGCTGAGCGATGTCGCCGGTGGAAGCTTGATGCAGCTGAGAACGAAGCTGATGTTTCTTGTACCCGGCAAAAACTCAAACTCGCAGGAGCTTGACGCCAGATCGAGTCTCGGACTGGCAAGTACAAAGGTACTTGAGGCGGCCTAGCGGGCCACCCTGTGCCCCTCCGGTCTCGGCATGTATGACATGAATCGTTGGGCGTATCAGGCGCATTCAGGCGCACTTGGTCCGGTAGATATACCGCCACTTGGCGAGGCGCTAGATCGCATTTTTCAAAAATGTGTTATTGCTCATTCCTGGTCGACCCGACGGGACGCGGATCTCCCGGAACACGTCTCCGGACTCCTAGGGACATGCCTTGCTAGGATCCGGCGAGAAAACCTGGGTTTTGGGAGGTCGGGACATTTCATTTTGGCCTAGGGTGGGCACCCGAACACCCCCAAGTGGGGGAAGGGGAAGGGGGTCCTTCCCCAAAAATGGAAATCAGTCCGTGCACGCCGGCGTCGAAAAAGTGTAATCCTGCCATTTCTGAAAGCGCGCTTGATTTATTGCAGCGGATTTCGAGAGAATGTGGGCCTTCTTGTGGCGCGAGCTTGAGAACCGTGGAAAGGTATACGTGCACGTGTGCAATATTGATCGATATATCGATTGATCTGAATATTAGTGCGGCAGGCGTACATGGACTCTAAAACTGTTTTCATTATGGATGCCAAATTCTACGCCGCCTTCTATCTCGACGACGAAAAAGTGCGCGCTGCCAAATTATTCAGATCCGAAACTGGCCATGGCAGGACGCATGCCTGCCCCTAGGCCTATGGCCTGGATCACGACTTCAAATTAAACTGCGACTGATCTCATGTTCTAATCGCTTGCTCTAGCTCACGAAATCTCTTTCCATATTTTACCAGATTGTTTCCCCTCGACTGAACTCAGCAAAAGATGCATGGAGATTTTACGACCGTTGTCGCATCGCATGGTGCGGCTGCGGTCCGGAGAAGAAACGAGCAAAGCGCCGCCTTCACTACTCCATCGCCGGTATACTTCATGTTTTGATGCTCTAGAATTTGATTCTGCTCCGGCGACGTCTCAGAGTCTCGGCAGATTACAAGAGGGAGTCGTGGTTCCAGAAGCTCTTCACCGGCCCGGAAGCGGAGCGCCCCAAAGTTGGCGCGAATGACCCCACCTGGGATGATTCCGCGACAGCGAAGGCGGACTCCATCAGGCGCGCCGTCGCGTTCGTCGTCGCAGAGGTGCTTGATCGTGAATTTCGCTCGCGACTGCGCAACAAATACCCAACGTTACCTTGCGCGAAACGCCCGATCCGGATCCGGATCATCGGATCGGCCACGATCAATGCGCATGCGCAGCTCGGACTGAGCTACGACGGCGACGTCGACAGGCTGCAGCTGGGTGCAGGCTGCCGTGCGCGTGCAGCTGCAGCCGCAGCACCGGTTTCGAGCGCCAGCGACCCGGACGGCCGCGGCCGGCGCCGCCGCGGGTCGACGCCGAGCGGGCAGCCTGCGAAGAGGCAGAAGAAAGAGCTCGAGCTCGAGGCGTCAGAGATCGATGTCGCGACCGATCGCGAGCGCGGAGGCCTAGAGCCTTTACATGTCCATGTGGATGCCTGTGCTGCTGCGACATCCTCGAATTCGTCCGCATTGAAGGCGCCGGCGCCGGCGCCGCCTGCGGGCGCCTCGAGCTCCAGCTCCGGATCCGCCGGCGCCTTCAACTTCAACGCTTCGATTTCTCCCTCGAGCTCAAGCTTCACGGCCGACGCATCCGGCGCGCTGCCCCCTTCTTCGGTGCACGTGCACATGCACTCGGCTCCGCCTGCTGCAGCTGCAGCTGGGGCCCCGATCGCGTGCTCCACGCCCAAGACCGCCTTCGAAACCGAGATGGTTGCCTCGAGCTCCATGCATACGTATACGTATACGCATACGGTTAGCGGCCCGTCGCACGTGCACGCGACAGCCCCGCGCCGGGGCCGGGCCGACCGCATGCTCTGCAAATTAATATTCGAATTCTGCGTTAACGTTGCCGCAGCTGCAGCCGCTGGCGACCGCGATATCGATGCACATGGCCCCTCCACATCTGCATCCGCCAGCTGCAGAGCATGCAAATGTGCAGATGGGCCCGGCGCCGGCCGCGGCTGCTCCAGATCGGGATCGCGAGCTCGAGATGGCCTCGCATTCCATGGCTGCGGCCACCGGCAACGAGGCTGCACCTGTAGCTGGCGATCCCGCGCCGCCGCCGCCGCCTTCAGCTTCCAGTCTTGCAGCGGCACCGGATGCGGCCCGGGATGCAGTTCCAACGCCGGCGGCTCCCATGGCCATCAACGCTCCATCTAGATCGACTTCCACCCTTGATCCGATCTTGGTTTGCCGTTAACGTTCGAAATCCAACCAGATTAAAATCGAAATGAGAGTCGACGTCGACGTCTAACCTCCCGCGGCCGCCCGCGCAGGTGCTCGAGTGGACCACAGAAGACACTTTGAAATGGTTTGGGAAATGGTCTAAATTCGACCTGCAGCCCGAGGACCCCGTGTGAGTTCTTATGCGGGCGCAATTGCAAGTGACTCTAAACGATCATGGCCTCGATCGCGATCGCGATGTCTGACGCAGGTTCCGTGTCCTGGGGCGGCTGGCGCTCACTGGCCCCACGCTTCTGCTGCTCCCGGCGAGCGAGCTGCGGGCGCGGCTGCCCGAGAAGCTGCAGGAGGAGGTCCCGAATGCAGGAAAGCGCGAGAGGGATCGGCTTGACGTCATTCTCGCGTCCCTTGATCGAATGGTGCGTGGGCTGAAGCTTTGCGCGTTCGATCGAGTTTGACTTTGCGCGATCGTGATCATAACTCGACCGCCCGCCCCGGCCCTCGCCCCGGCCTGGCCTTGCAGGTGGGACTGCTGGTGAAGTCGGCACTGAAGGGGTGCGGGCCCGATCAGACGGAGGCGCGGGAGGAGATCGAGGGCCTCTTCCGCGCCCGCCTCGAAGAGATCGACAAGCTCAAGAATACTGGCGTCTAGGTCTAAATCTTGCGCGTGCACCGGCGCTGGCGCTGCGTTTGAAGTCATTCCGGCATCTGGGACTGCATCATATGCATTGCAGCTATCTGTATCCGGGAGCGCTCTATTTCTGTGCTAGCGCTGGCTCCTTATTGGCCTCAACGGCCGCATCTTGACTCTTGAATTCCCATCCGTTTTGAAAAAGCGCTTAACGGTTACACCACAAATTCGTTGCAGATCTAGAGCGAGCTCCTACGCATACACCGAACTAGTTAGGACTGTCTATCCACCGAACCCTACCGAGTCCCGCGCTGGAGAAAGTCCAACGAGGCAGGATCGCCACCGAAAGGCGCGGGCGAGGGGGGCAGGGTAGGGCGGGGCGAGGGCGGGGCCCGGGGCGGCTAGGCGCGCTGGAGGAGCTCGAACCACTGGCGGAGGGCGTCGGAGAGGAGCTCGGGGAGCGCCCGCAGCTCCCGCAGCGCCACGAAGTAGGGGAAGGGGTACCCCTCCAGGTAGGGCACCACCGCCACCTTGCCCCCCACGAACGTCACGCTCTGCAGCTCCGCGATGCCCCCGGCCGGCCGCCCCGCGGCGGAGGCCGGCGCCGCGGGAGCCGCCGGCGCCTGCGCGCCCGGGGCCTGGGCCGGGGCGGGGGCGGGGGCGGGGGCGGCGGGGAGGGGCGCCGGGGCGTCGAGGAGGAGGAGGGCGACCATGATGCGGCGGGACATGGCCTCGCGGACCCAGCGCCGCACCGCCTCCCGCTCCTCCAGCCGCCCGTCCGAGACCACGAAGAGCAGCTGCACCCGCTCGGCCCCGCCGGGCTGCCGCGGCCCGGCGTGCGCCCCGCCCGAGAGGAGCCCGACGGCGCTCTCGAGGAGCGCCGCCACGTCCGTCCGCCGCTGCTTGAACGTGAACTGCGAGATCACCTGCCGCCCCGACGCCCCCTCAGGCAGGGCGGAGGCCCCGCGGGGCGCGCTGGGGGCACCTTGGCGCCGGCGGAGTCGGTGAAGGGCTCGCCGAGCGGGTGGAGGAGGCGCATGGCGGCGCCGAAGGAGGCGACCCCGATGTCGCCGACCTGCGCCCCAGGGCGAGGCCTCAGGCGAGGGGCGGGGGGCGGGGGGCCGGGGCGGGGGCGCGCGCCTCGAGCTGCGCCATGGCCTTTGCGATCAGCGCCAGCGCCTCGCACGCCATCGGGCCCGACCCTGCGCCCCGCCCCCTCAGCCGCCCCGCAGAGGCCCCAGCGGCGCACGCGGCCGGCGCACCGGAGTCCAGCATCGACTCGGAGTCGTCGATCGCGATGAGGACCTGGCGGCAGCGGCGGCCCGTCAGAGACTCGCGAATCGAACCGGAGAGCTCCAACTCGAGGCCTATGCGAGGGTGGGGACCTGGTACTGCCGCTTGGAGGGCTTGGTGCGGCGCAGCCAGATCTTGTCCTGGCGGAAGCCGCTCGCCACGTACCCAATCACCTGCGCCCGCGCGCGCGCCGCAGCGGTCAGCCGCGCCGCGCTCCGGCACCGAGAGCCGAGGCGGGCGGGCGCGCCTTCTTCATGTTGAGGCGCTTGCCGGTGCGGTAGTCGCCCTGGAGCTTGGCGGCGAGGGTGGGGGCGAGGATGAGGCGCAGCTGCTCGGCGAGGTCCCGCGAGAGGTCCGCCGTCGCGTGCGCGAGGCGGCCCCAGAGCGCCTCCGCCCGCGCCGCGTCTTGCGGGCTCAGCGACTCCCACCCGCCCAGCATCTCCTCCTCCAGGCCCTCCCGCTCCGCCCGCGCCTCCGCCTCGTCCCGCCCCTCCTCCTCCTCCTCCTCCTTCGCCGCCCCCGCGCCCTCCGCCTCGCCCTCCGCCTCGGCGCGCACGTCGCCGCCGGCGCCGGCCCCGCCCTCCTCGCGCAGGCGCCGCCAGTCCCGCTCCGTCCAGTCCTCCTGCCCCGCCCCCTCCGCCTCGGGGCCCGCCTCCTCCGCCCCCTCCTCCTCCTCCTTGCCCTTGCCCCTGCGCCCTCGCGTGAGGCGCCTCCCGGACAGGCGGGGGCGGGGGGGCGGCTCGCACCGGCGCCCGATGCTGCGCCCGAAGCGGCGCGGGGCGTCGGCAGCGCCCTTCTCCTCGGCGGCGGGGCCCTCCTCCTCCTCCTTCCCCTCGGGCTTGCCGTCCGGGGCCTCCCCCTTGCCCTTCTCCTCCTCGTCGGCGGGCTTGCGGTCCTCGCGGGGCCCCTCCGGGGGCCGCTCGGGGAGGTCCTGCGCCTGCTCCGCCGAGGCCGGGGCGAGCGCCTGCCGCTCCAGCGCGTCCCGCTCCCCCTCGCGCAGGTACTCGTGCGCCCCCTCCGCCTCCCCGGGCGCCTCCTCCTGCTGCCCCGGCTCCTCCGCGCCCCCGGGCGCCTTGTCCTCCTCCCCCGCCGCCTCCTCCTCGGCGGCCCGCTGCTCGGCCTCGGGCGGGGCCTCGTCGGCGCCCCGCACCACCCGCAGCCGCTCCTCCCACCGCTTCAGCGCGTCCCCGAGCGAGCGGTACGGGTTCACGTCGGGCGCGCGCCGCGGCGGCTGCCGCTTGCCGCCCTCGCTGGGCTTGGGGCGGCGGTCGGCGGGGAGCTCGCTGGTGGCGCGCCACTCGCCGGCCCCGCCCTCGGCCTCCGTCGCCTGCCGCTGCTGCGACGCCTGCTGCTCGTCCTCCTGCCCCGCCGCCTCCTCCCCGCCCTCCGCACCGCCCCCCTGCGGCTTCGCCTGCCGGCCCGTCAGCCGCCGCCGGAGGGCCGCCGAGCGCGGGGGCGGGGGCGGGCGTGCCTGGGGCTTGGCCTGGGCGTTCTGGCCGGCGCTCTTGGCCGTCTCGACGCCCTCGGGCTGCTTCTCCTCCCCCTCCGCCGCGTACTGCCGCTCGTCTGCGCCCCGCGCCCGCTCGCGCGGCGCCCCGACACGGCCGGCGGGGGCGGGGGGCGGGCGGGGGCGCACCGCGGGTGGCGAACTCGGGCCACTCCTCCTCGGGGCCCTTGCCCTCCTCGCCCTCCTCCTCCGCCTCGGGGCGCTCCTCGCCGACGGCCGGCCCCTCCTCCTCGCCCCGCTCCTCCTCCCCGGAGCCCTCCACCGAGCCCGAGCCGTCCTCCCCGCCCCCCTCCTCCTCCATCCCCTCGTCCGCCCCGGGCGGGGGCGCCCCCTCGGGCTGCTCGGGCGCATCGCGCGCGCCGTCCTCCCCGCCCCCCTCCTGCTCGGGGAACTCGGGGGGCGGCGCCTCGCCCTGCGCCTCTCCCTTGTCCTCGCCCTCCTCCTCGCGGCCCTCGGCCTCGGGCTCGTCGGCGCCGGCCTCCTTCTCCTCCTTCTCGTCGGCGCCGCCGTCGAGGTCCATGTCGTCGGGCAGCTCGAGCTCCCCCGCCTCCTCCTCCGCCTTCGCCTCCGCCCCCTTGTGCTGCTCCTCGTACCTGCGCCCCCGCGCTCGACCGAGGGCCCAGGGGCGGGGCGGTGCGGGGAGGGGAGGGCCCCGCACTTGTCCTCCCCGTCTTCGTTGATGCCGGCCTCGTCGGGGCCCTCCTCGCTGCCCTCCTCCTCCCCGCCCTCCTCCTCCTCGCCCTGCTTGGACTGCTCCTTGGCGCCCTTCTCCTTCTTCGGCTGCTCCTTCTTCCCCTTGTCCGCCTTGTCCTCCTTCCCCTTGGCCTCCTGCGCGCGCCGCCTCAGCGGGGAGAAAAGGGGGCCCGTGGCGCAAGGCGGGGGGACCTGCTCGTCCTTGCCGCGCATCTCGTCGGTCTCCTGCTCGTCCCCGAGGGGCGCGTCCCGCTCGAACTTCTCGTCCTCGCGGCCCTCCCGCTCGTCCTCCTCCTCGTTCCACAGGCGCTCGTCCACCACCCGCTCCTTCCCGGGGTCGATCTCCTGCATCTCCCGGTCCAGCCCCGCCTCCTCGTCCCTGCCGCCCCGTCGGCCCCGGCGCGGGGCCGCGGGGCGCCGGAGCGGGGGCGGGGGCGGGCACCGCTCGCTCTGCTCCTCGTCGTCCTTGCCCTCCTCGCGGTCGACGTCGTGCATCTCCCCGTCGAAGTCGTTCGCCATCTCCAGGCCCTCGTTCTCCTCCTCCTTCTTCTCCCCGCCCCGCTCCCCCTTCTCCTTCTCCGCCTCGTCGCGCGTCCCCTCGACCTGCTCCTCCCGCTCGATCTGGTCGCTCACGTCCTTCTTGCCCTCGCCGGCCCCGATGCCCGTGCCCCCGACGTCGTCCTCGAACTTGCCCGAGCCGTCCCCTGCGCGCCCCCGCCCCTCAGCGGCCCCGGCGCGGCGCGGGCGGCGCGGGGCGGGGCGGGGCGGGGGCGGGGGCGGACCGTCGCCCTGCTCCTGGTCGCGGGGGTCGCAGAAGCCGTGCTCGAAGAGCTCGCCGAAGAGGGCGAGGAGGACGTGCGCGAGCTTGCCGCTCGCCGCGTGCAGCCGCGCGTACTCCAGCGCCACCCGCCGCCCCGCCCCCAGCGCCGCCTCCGCCAGCGCCGCGCAGGCCGCGAGGGCGCGGGCGGCGGCGGCGCCGGCGGCGGGGTCGGCGTCGGCGGCGGCGGCGGCAAGGGCGGAGAGGGCCTCGGCGCGGGCGGCGAGGGCGGGGAGCTCGAGGGCGGCAAAGAGGGCGGCCAGGCGGCGGGCGGCGCCCGGGGCGCTCCCGTGCGCCTCCAGGTCCGACTCGTCCACCTCCTCCTCCTCCCCCGCCCCCGCCCCCTCCTCCTCCTCCTCGGGCGGCGGGGCGGCGCCCTCGGGGGCGTCGGAGCGGAAGGCGGCGGCGGCGGCGCGGGCGGCCTGCACGGCCACCAGCGCCGAGGCGACGAGCTCGTCCAGCGCCCCCGCCATCGGCCCCGCCGCCCCCCGCCGCCCGCCGCCCCCGCCAGCTCCGCCTCCGCCTCCGCCTCCAGCGCCGCCGCCGCGTCGAGCTGCGCGGCGAGCGCGGCGCCGCCGGGCTCCAGCGCGCCGCTCCGGGCCCCGCCGAAGGGCGCGGCGGCGGCGGCGAAGGCGTCGCGGGCGGCGCGGAGGGCGGCGAGGGCGCCGCGGACGGCGGCCTCGGCGGCGGGGGCGAGGAGGGCGGCGGGGCGGTCGGCGGGGGCGTCGGCGAGGAGGGCGGCGCGGGCGGCGGCGAGGGCGGCGAGGGCGGCGTCGAGGGCGACCGCGGTGGCCGGCCACTCGCGCCGCGGGAAGGCCTCGGGCGGCACGACGTCGGCCGGCGCCTCCGCCAGGCCCCGTGCAGCGCCCGGAACGCCCCGAGCGCCTCCGCCGCCCCCTCCGCCGCCTCCAGCGCTCGCGCCGCCCACCGCCCCACCGCCGACGGCGGCGCCGGCGCGGCGGCGGCGGCGGCGGCGGGGTCGGAGGCGAGGCGGCGCCAGGGCTCAAGGGCGGAGCGGAGGCGGGCGCAGGCGTGGGCCATGGCGGCGAGCTCGGCGCGCTGGCGGCCGAGGAGGTGGTAGAGGTGCTCCGCGAAGTTGCTGCACCGGTCGGCCTCGCGCAGCGGCAGCCCGGCCTGCGTCGCCCCCGGCGCCGCCCGCCGCAGCAGCTGCAGGCCCCGCGCCCCGCGCCAGTAGTACGCCTCGGCCCGGGCCCAGGCGGCGCGGAGGGCGGCGAGGGCGGCGGGGGCGCCCGGGGCGGCGGGGGGCGGCTCGAGGCCGGCGAGGTCGACGAGGGGCCCCTCGAACCAGGCCTGCGGGGCCCGCGCCTCGGGCGGCACCGACGAGGGCCGCGCAGAGAGGCCCACGCCCTTCTCCAGCGCCCGCAGCAGGTCCGTCAGCGCCTTCCGCTGCCCCGCCCCGCCCATCAGAAGCGCGCGGCGAGGGGGGAGAGGGGGAGGGGGCGCGGCGGGGCGGGCCTTGGGGCCTTGAGCTTCTCGTTGGCCTTGAGCTCCTTCGCGCGGTGCACGACGGCAGCCGCGAGCGACTCGAGCAGGCGGCCGGTGCGCCCGAGGCGGGCCCCCGCCGCCTCGCCGCACGCCGCGGCGCGCAGCAGCTGCCGGGAGCGGCGCGCGAGCTGCGGCAGCCGCGCCGCGTACGCGGAGCCGGCGAGGGGCCCCGCCGGCTCCGCCCCCTCGGGCACCGCCGCCACGATCGCGGCGTCCGGCGGGAGGAAGGCCGAGGCGGGGACGGGGCCCTCGCCGTCCGCCGCCCCGCCCGCCCGCGCGCGCCCTTGCGCGAGGCCCGCCCCCGCACGGCGCGGCCGGCGCGGCGGCGGCGGCGGCGGCCGGCGGGGCGTCGGGGCGGGCGGGGCGAGGGCGGAGTCGAGGGCGGGGCGGGCGGCGCCGAGGACGTGGGCGGCGGGCGTGTTGAGGGCCTCGTCGAACTGGCGGGCGAGGCGCTGGAGGGTGCGGTGCGACTTCTCCGTCGAGCTCTTCAGGGACCAGTAGTTGAAGTCGTCCCACTTGGCGATGCGGCAGTGCTCGTCCAGCGCCTTGGCCACCGGCCCCCGCAGCGCCTCCAGCCGGGCCCGCACAGCCCCCTCGAACTGCCCGTAGTACGCGCAGAGGTGCCCCAGGAGGCGGGCGAGGGGGGCCGCCGCCGGCGCCGGCTCGGCGCGGGCCTGCGCGGCGAAGGCGCGGAGGAGCTGGAGCCGCGCCTCGTACTCGCCGAGCGGGGCCGACTGGAGGAAGAGGTCGAGGGTGGCGAACTCGTCCCTGAGCGGGCGCGCCGCCCCGGCCTCGCCCTCGCCCTCGGCCTCGGGGGCGGGGGCCTTGGGCAGCTCGGCGAGGGCGGCGGCCGCCTCGGCGCTGGCGGCCGCCTCGGGGCCGGCGGCGGCGCAGCGGACGAGGGCGTGCAGGTGGAACCACCAGGCGAGGGCCCGCTCGCGCGCCGCCCGCGCCCGCGCCTCCAGCACGTTCGGCCAGCTCTGCAGCTCCAGCTTGCGCCAGCGCATGATCAGCCTGCGCGGGGGGGTCGCCGGTCAGACGCGGGCCGGAGGGGCGCGACGGCGTGTGGGGCGGGGCGGACTTGACGAGGGCGTCGGTGTGGGGCTTGAGGGAGACGGCCCGGGAGGCGAAGGCCTCCCACTCCTGCGCCCGCTTCACGAGCATCTCCAGGCCCGTCAGCAGCCGCATCACGGGGCTTCCCACCGCGAACCCCAGGATCCGCTGCGCTGGCGTCACGCGGGGAGCGGGGCGGGGGGGCCGGGGAGGGGCCCGCCTCGCTCATGGCGGCGAGGTGCTGGAGGGTCGGGTGCTCGGGGAACTGCCCCGCGAGCTCCGCCACCCGCTCCACCAGCGCCCGCACCACCGGCAGCGCCAGCGCGACCTGCGCGCCCGCCCCCACCTCAGCCCCGCCGGAGGCTGCATCTGGCGCGAGGGCGGGCGGGCCTCGGGGACGTTGGGGTCCCGGTAGAAGTCGTAGGGCGCCTCGTCGGCGAGGCCGGCCGCCTGCAGCGCCGGCGCGGCGGCGGCGGCGGCGGCGGCGCGGGCGGCGCGGCGCTTCTTGAGGAGGTCGGCGGGGGGCACGATGGCGCCGTGGGCGCCGGCGGCGAGGAGGCCGCGGACGACGGAGGCGGCCTTGAAGAGGTGCGCGCCGGCGGCCGCCTCGTCGAGGCGGCCGGGGGCAGGCGGGGGAAGGAGCGGGCGGCGAGGGCCGGAGGAGGGCGGCGCCGGCGGCGTGGGCGGCCTCGAAGGCGGCCTCGCGGTCGGCGTCGGTCGCCGCCGGCGGCCCCCGGCGGCGTGCAGCGCCGCGTGCACGCGCTGCAGCAGCCGCAGCGCCTCGCCCCGCCACACGCTCTCCTCCTCCAGCGCCCCCTCCCCCTCCTCCTCCGCCTCCTCCTCGGCGGGGGCGGCGGGGAGGGCGTCGGGCTTGGCGAAGTCGGCGGGGGCGCCGGCGAGGTCGGCGGCGCCCGGCAGGTCCGCGAAGTCGCGCTCGTACGAGGGGAACATCCGCCGCCGCTCCGCCGCCTCCCGCTCCTCGTCCGTCCCCACTGCCCCCGCCCCGCCCCGCCGTCAGACGCAGGGCGCTGGGGGACGGGGCGGGGGCGGGGGCGGGGGCGGGGGCGGGGGCGGGGCCACCGTGGTGGGAGCGGAGCTTGTACTCGAAGGCGGCCTCCTCGGCCTTCTTGCGCTCCGCCGCCGCGTCCCGCGCCCGCCGCCACGAGGCCGACGCCGCCCCCGCGACGTCCTCGAGCAGCGCCCGCGCGGCGGAGTCGAGGCGGCGGCGGCCGGCGGCGTGCAGGTAGAGGCGCGAGAGCGCGACGCGGAGGAGGGCCGCCTGGAGCGGGGCCGGCCGCTCGCCGGCGGCGGCGGCGAGGGCCTCGAGGGCGCCCCAGGCCTCGTCGCAGAGCAGCGCCCGCGCCGAGGCGAGCAGCGGCGCGCACCCGCCGGCGCCCTCCTGCGGGAGCGGCACGGCGACGAGGCCGCGGTAGAGCCGCAGGGGCGCCTCGGCGTCGTCGGCCCCCGCCGCCCTCGCCTGCTCCATCACCTCCCCCGCCGCCAGCCGCAGCCCGTGCTTGATCTGCGGTGCCGCCCGCGTGAGAGGGGCGCCGATCGCGGGCGGAGCGGGGGGAAGGGGCGGGCCTCGTAGATGGCGAGGGCGATGGGCTGCGCGACGTCGCGGAAGGGGCGGAAGCGGCGCTGGAGGCGCTCGACGACGCGCGCCGCCGTGTCCTGCCACGCCGCCTCCCGCTTGAGCGCCTCCCCGGCCGCCGCGCCGCCCGCGCGCCCGCCGGCCCGCAGCGCCGCCTCGAGGGCGGAGAGGAGGCCGAGGACGCGGGGCGGGTCGCAGAGCGTCGCGCACGCCTGCGCCGCCTCGCCGTGCAGGTCCGCGAAGCTCGGGCCCGGCGGCACGGGCGGCCGTGCCACGACCTTCTCGGACGCGGCCGCGAGGCGCTCGAGGAGGCCGGCGCGCTCCGCCTCGAGGGCGGCGATCCGGGCGTTCGAGGCGCGCCCCGTCGCGTAGCCCTCGGCCGCCCGCCGCACGTCGATCTCGGCGGACAGGTCCTCCACCCGCCGCTGCAGCGCGGCCGCCTTGGCCGCGTAGCGCGCCGCGGGGTCCGAGGCGGCCGGCCCGACGAGCAGGCGGAGCTTGCCGAGGCCGAGGAGCGCCCAGGCGCGGCCGCGGGCGAGCGAGGCGAGGCCGGCGCGCCCGAGCTCGGGCTCCTCGGAGTGGACGAGGGCGTCCCCCGCGGGGAGCAGCAGCTCCTCGAGCGCCGCCGCGAGCCGCGCGTCGGCGACGCCGCGCAGCTGGAACCGCGCCTCGGCCCAACGGCCCCGCTCCCCGCCCAGCAGCGCCGCCGCCGCCGCCACGAGCGCCCCGGGGGCGTCCGCGAAGGAGCGGCGGTGGGCGGCGAGGGCGCGCAGGAGGGAGGCGGCGGCGAGGGCGCGGTCGGCGCGGGGCAGCGGGGTCGCCGGGGCCGGCCCCGGGCGCCCGCGAGGACGAGGCGGGCGAGGAGGCGGAGCTTCGCCATGCGGGGCCGCCGCTCCCGCAGCGGCACCTCGGTCCAGTCGCAGAGCAGCGCCGCCGCCACCGCCGAGCGCACCGCGTCGCCCAGCCGGAGCGGCCCCGTCGCGACCTCGCCGGGGCCCGGCGGGGCGGCCCCCGGGGCGGGGGCCGGGGCGAGGGGGAGGGCGGCGAGGTCGGCGGCGCCGGCCCAGAGGCGCCCGTGGAAGCGGAAGAGCGCCTCGTGCAGCGCGTCCGCCAGCGCCCCGCCCGCCCCGCCCTCGCCCCCGCGGCCGCCTGCGGCCCAGAGGAGCTGCTGGTAGGGGACGGCGTCGAGGGGCGCGTAGGCGCCGGCGGCCGCCGCGCGCTCGCGCAGCGACTCGAGCGCGGCCCGCAGCGGGCGAGGAGGGCCGGGGGCAGCTCGGCGGGGCCCTCCGCGAGGGCCCCCGCGGCGGCCAGGTCGGCGAGGAGGCGCAGCTCGGCGGCGGCCGCCGCGGCGTCGGCGGCCGGCGCGACGGCGCGCGCCGCCTCCCGCGCGTCGGCGTCGGCGCCGAGGGAGACCGTGAGCTCGCCCCGCGGGGCGCCGGCCCCGTCGGGGGCCCCGTCCATGGCGCCATCCTCGCCGGTCCCGAGGCGGAAGGTGAGGGCGCCCCGCTGCCGCCGCTGCTCCCGCTCCGCCCCGAGCCGCTGCATCCGCTCCCGCAGCGCCGCGGGGGCGGCAGCGAGGGCGGCGAGGAGGGCGGCGGCGTCGGGGGCGGCGGCGGGGCGGAGGGCGGCCCAGGCGAGGGAGCAGAGGGCGTCGACGAGGGTGGCGCGGACCTCCTCGTCCGCCGCCAGCGCCGGGTGCTCCTCCGGCACCAGGCCGGCCCACGCCTCCGCCCCGGGCCGGCGGCGGCGGCGCCGGTGGGCGGGCGGGTCGGCGGCGGCGGCGGCGGCCTCGGCGGAGGCGCGCTCGCGGAGGAGGCGCCAGTCGACGTCGAGGGCGGCGGCGAGCGCGTGCAGCTCCGCCTCCAGCGCCGCCGCCTCCGCCGACCGCGGCACCCGCGGCCGCCCGCCCCGCTTCAGCAGCGCCCCGCCGGCCGGCAGACGCCCCCCGGCCCCGGCCCCGGCGGCGTGCTCGAGGGCGGCGGCGGCGGCCTCGGCGTCGGGGGCGCGGGGGCAGCGGGCGAGGGCGCGCCGGAGGCGGCGCCAGGCGAGCCAGAAGGCCTCGGGCTCGAAGTCGCGCGCGGGGGCCCCAGCGGTGGCCGCCCAGAGCGCGTCCCGCGCCTCCGCCAGCTCCCCGGCCGCCCGCAGCGCCCCTCCGCCTCCTCCCCGCCGCCCCCGGGCGCCGCGGCGGCGTCGAGGAGGGCGAAGCAGAGGCGCTCGGTGGCGGCGAGCAGCGGGTCGAGGGCGGCGAGGGCGCCCGGCGGCAGCGCCCCGAGCCCGGCGCCGGCGCGAGGCGGGGCGCCTGGGCGGGGCGGGAGGCGAGCCAGCGGGCCTGGCCGGCCGGCGGGGCGCGCCCCGAGGTGACGGCGCGCTCGCCGGTGGCCGCCTCGTCCTCGTAGAGCTGCCGCTCCGCCTCGCGCTGCAGCAGGCGCCCCACCAGCAGCCCCGCGCCCCGCGGCGCCGTCCCCTCCACCAGCGACCCCGGCGCCTCCGCCAGCGCCCGCGCCGCGGCGGCGAGGGCCGGAGAGGCGGCCGAGGCGGCCGGGTCGCCGAAGAGGGCGCGGAGGAGGGCCGAGGCGCGCTGAAGGGCGCGGGCGGCGGGCGGGGCGGCGGGGCCCGGGGCGGCGGCTGCGGCGGCGGCGAGGGAGGAGGCGGCGGAGAGGCGCCAGGCCCAGTCGGCGGGGGTCGCCCCCTCCGCGAGCAGCCGCGCCGCGTGCGCCACCAGCGCCCCCACGCGCGGCGCCAGCGGCCGCCCCGCCGCCCCCGCCTCGCCGGGGCTGGGCGGGAGGAGGAGGAGGGCGGGCGGGCGGGCGGCCCCCGCGGGGGCGCAGAGGCGGGCGAGGGCGGCGGGGAGGGCGGCGTCGCGGCGCACGGTGGCCGGCAGCGAGGCCGCCACGTAGTGCCCCGCCTCGGCGGCCTCTCGGGGCCACAGGCCGGGGCCGAGCAGCTCCCCGGGGGCCCCTCGGGGAGCGCCAGGGCGCGCAGCGGGCCGCCGGCCCCGGGGCAGCGGGGCGCGCCAGAAGGAGGCCGGCAGGTGCGCGTCGAGGGCGGCGGCGGCGGCGGGCTCCGAGGGGGCGAGGGCGTAGGCCTGCGCGAGGGCGGCGGCGGCGGCGGGGCGCCAGGGGAGGCCGCGCCGGGCCTGCTCGGCGGCGAGGGCGCCCCAGCGGAGCAGGTGCCGCAGGTTGAAGCGCGGCTCGCGGCGCGGGCCCCCCGCGGGGCCGGCGGAGAGGGCGGCGTGGACGGCGCAGAAGGCGGCGGCGAGGTCCTCGCCGGGGAGGCCGCGGGCGGCGAGGAGGGCGTGGGCGTCGGGCCCGGCGCAGGGGAGGGGGTCGAGGGCGAGCTCGACGCCGCGGTTGCGCATGGCGCGGGAGATCTCCCCGTGGCGGGGGTCCACGGTGAAGAAGAGGCGAAAGTTGGGGTGCGGGGCGACGACCTTGACGCGCCCCTCCACGAGCCCCCGCTCGTTGAGCGCCAGGGTGCCGCCGGGCTCGAGGAGCGGGTTGAGGCGGTCCAGGACGGTGGCCTGGCAGAGGTTCGCCCCCTCCACCAGGAGCCACTCGCCCCGCTCCATCGCCTCCACCAGCGTCCCGTCCATCCACTCGAAGCTCCCCGTCGCCCCCGCCCCGCACATCCGCCGCACCCGCCCCGCCTCCTCGCCGAGCTCGCGGGCCGCCGCGGCCAGGCGCTCGGCCTCGTCGGGGGCGGCGAGGGCGGCGGCCGCCGAGGCGACGCCGGCGAGCAGCTGCGCGATCAGGTCCCACTGCTCCCCGTCCTCCCTGCGCGAGGCTCAGGAAGATCCGAGGTGCAGAGCGCGGGGGCGGCGCACGCGTCGGTCGGGCTGCCGCAGAAGTGGTTGCGCGAGCGGAGGCGCGCCGCCTGCGCCTGGAGCCGCTGGGCCGCCTCGAGGCGGGCCGGGGCCGGGGGCGGGGGCGCGGGGAGGGGGCGGGGGCGGGAGGAGGGCGGCGCAGGCGGCGGCGACGAGGGCGAGGAGGCGGCGGACGAGGCGGGCGGCGTGGCGGGCGAGGTCGAGCTGCTCGAAGCAGCCGAGCAGGTCCGACGTGTCCGACGCCGACGTCACCGCCATCTCCCGCAGGGGCGCCCCCGCGAGGGCCGCCAGCAGCCGCACCAGCGACGTCTTCCCCGAGGCCGGGGGGCCCACGAGGATGGCGAGCCAGCCCATCTCCACGCAGTGCCCCAGCGCCTCCAGCGGCCCCAGCGCGCTCCCCAGCAGCAGCGGGGGCGCCCGGGGCGGGGCCCCGTCCCCCGCGAGGGGCCGCCAGCGCGAGCGCGAGAGGGCGGCCGAGCCGACGCGGAGCTCGTCGGGGGTGACGCGGAAGGGGGGGCGGGGCTCGACGCGGGGCGGGCGCCCGAAGACGGCGGCGAAGAGGGCGGCGGCGGCGGCGCGGTCCTCGGGGGTGCGCAGCCGCTTGGCGTAGGCGAGGTCGGCGAAGTCCTCGGGGCGGGAGCCCGGGTGGCGGGCCAGCAGGTCGCACCAGCGGAACATGTCCCGCAGGTTGAAGTCCCAGGGGGCCCCGAGCCGCCCGAAGGCCCGCCCGGGGCCCGTCTCGTGCTGCAGCCGCGCCCCGTACTCGATCATGCGGGCCAGGTCCCCGGCGTCCAGCGCGGGGTACACGCTCCCGCAGATGAAGCGCAGGTCCGCCTCCTCCAGCGCCTCCACGTACACCTGCGCGCGCGCCGCCCTGAGCGGCCGGAAGGAAGGGGGGGGGAAGGGGAGGGGAGGGGAGGGGGGGACCTTGGAGAAGCGGTTGAGGAAGGAGCGGGGGAGGCCCTTGCGGCCGCCCCCCTGGGCGACGGGGTTCTGGCAGGCGAAGATGCGGAAGGAGGGCGGGCAGGCGAAGGCGCGGCCGAGCTCGGGGACGAAGACCTCGGCGCGGTGGTCGAGGACCGCGTTGAGGCCCTCGAGCACCGACTGCGAGGCGAGGTTCAGCTCGTCCAGCAGCACCCAGTCCCCCGCCTGCCCCGCCCCCGTCAGCCGAGGGCCGCCCCCGCCGGCGGGCGCCCTCCCGGGGGTCACCTTGAGGGCCTGGAGGAAGACGCCGTCCTTCCACACGAACTCGCCCCCCTTGCCGCCCTCCACCGGCAGGTCCGACCCTGCGCCCCGCCCGCCCGCCGCGGCGTCGGCTGGGGAGGCGAGGGGCGGGCGGAGGGCGGGGTCCCCGCGCACCGAGGAGGTCCATCATGTCGGTCTGCTCGGAGAGGTTGATGCGGACGACGCGGCGCCCCGCCGCCGCCCCGATCGCCGACACGAGGCTCGTCTTGCCCACCCCGGGGCTCCCCTCCAGCAGCACCGGCTTCTTCAGCTGCACGGCGCGCAGCAGGCGCAGCACGTTGCGGGCCGTCGTGGGGGCCCCCAGCGCGAAGGCGGCCCCCGCCGGCGGCGGCAGCGGGCCCCGCTCGATGAAGAACGGGTTGACGCCGAAGCGCCCGTCCCCGCTGCACGCCGCCACCGCCTGCTCCGCCGGGGCGGGCGGCGCGGGGCCGTCGAGCTCCATGGGGTCCTCGGGGGGCGCCTCCGGGGCGGGGAGCCAGCGGCGGCGCTCCTCGGGGGTGACGGCGGCGCGGGCGGCCTCCGGGAGGAGGGCGAGGAGCTCGGCGAGGCAGGCGGCGCGCACGTGCCGCGCCGCCCGCTCCGAGAGGCCCGTCCCCAGCCCGAGGCCGTCGAGGAGCGTCAGGGCGGCCCCGTGGAGGAAGGCCTCGTGGGGCGCCAGCGGCGGGCTCGCCCCCGCCATGAACTGGGCCCACGCCAGCAGGTCCCGCAGCGAGAGCGCCGAGCCGCCCCGCTGCCGCCCGCTGCCGCCGGCGGCGCCCTGGACGGCGTGGGCGTGGTGCTCGCTGAACCAGGCGACGAAGCGGAGGAGCGGGGCGGCGTAGTCGCGGAGGCGCTCGGGGAGCGACTCGGAGAGGATGCGCTCGAGGTCGGCCGCGTCCCCCACCGAGGGCACCCAGATCTCCGTGAACCTGCCGCCCCGCCCGTCAGAGGGCCCGGGGGCGGGGGTCAGGGGTGGGGCGGGGGGGCGCGCGCCGGTTGCGGAGGGCGGGAGAGAGCTCCTTCTTGCCGTAGTCGCCGCCGGGGTTCATCGTCGCCACCACGCGGAAGTCGGCGTGGGCGACGATCTCCTCGGCCCCCGCCGCCCCCGCCGCCCCGCCCTCCCCGTCGGCCCCCGCGCCCTTCTCCGCGAGGACGAGGAGGCGGGCCGGCTCGAGGACGGAGTTGACGCGCTCGAGGACCGAGTCGTCGGCGAGGGAGATCTCGTCGAGGAGGAGGATGTGCCCGCCCCGCATCGCCTCCACCAGCGGCCCGTCGTACCACCGGAAGAGCGCCCGGTAGCGCCCCTGCAGCTCCTCCACCTCCGCCCGCAGCCGCCGCAGCTCCTCCGAGTCGCGCCCCGCGTCGGCGGCCCGCGCGCACGCCGCCTCGCAGCGCTCGGCCGCCACCTCGGGGGACTCCAGGGCGGGGCCCTCCTCGCCGCAGGCCCGCAGCAGCTCCGCGGCGCGCTCCAGCAGCTGCGCCCGCACGAGGTCGCGCCCCCGCACGGGCCGGAAGCCGCCGATGAGGTCGGCGGTCTCGGTGCCCTGGTGGCAGTTGACGATGACGAGCTTCTGGCCGCGCACGGCGGCGTGCATCTGGCACACGGTCGTCTTCCCCGTCCCCGTCTCCCCGACGAGCAGCACCGGCTCCGAGCGCTTCAGGCCGCGCCCCACGAGCACGAACATGCGCCGCATCGCCGCCGTCCACACCACCCGCCCGAACGCCCCTTCCCGCAGCAGCCGCTCCCCCTCCACCAGGTCCTGCCCCCGCGCCCCGTTAGGCCGCAGGCGAGCGGGGTTGGAGAGGGGAGGGCCGGACGGGGTTGCGGGCGTTGGAGTAGAGGGCGGGGACGTCGACGGGGGCCTTAAGGTGCTTCTCGAGGGCGCGGCGGACGGTCTCCTTCTCCTCGTCGCGGCGGAGGCGCTCGGCAAGGACGGCGTAGCCCTCCTCGGCGAGCTCGGCGTAGGAGAGGGCCCCGCGGGAGGCCCAGCGGAAGAGGTCGCGCGGCGTGATGAACCCCTCCTTCCCCGCGAAGAGCCGCGACTGCGCCCGCGTCCGCTGCGCGAGAGAGTCGGCGGGAGGCGAGGCGGGCGGGGGCCGGCGGGGGCGGGGCGGGGGCGGGCCTGGAGGTCCCGCATGACGGCGATGAGGCGGGCCGCGTGCGACGGCGCCACCGCGCAGCGCTTCGACACGATCGTCTCCAGCTCCGTGTCCGGGATCTGCGGGGGCCTCAGACAGGCTCGAGCTCAGATTCAGGCGGGCCGGGGGTACGGACCTCGTCGACGTGGACCTCGAGGAAGCGGTTGCGGAAGGCGCGGGAGAGGACCTTGCGGCCGCCGTAGAGCCCCGGCGGGTTCTGCGTCGCGAAGAGCGCGAAGTGCGGGTGCGGCCGCACGACCTCCTGCACCCGCCCCGCGCGTCAGCGGGCCCCGGCACCTCACAGCGGGGCCGGGCGGGGCGGGGCGGGCTCGCCTGCGTCTCGGGGATGAAGAGCTCGCGGTTGTCGTCCAGCAGCCGGTTCAGCGCCTCCAGCACCTGCCCCCACCCGCCCCGTCAGAGGGGGCCGAGAGAAAGGCGGGTGGGCGGGGGGCGGGACCTCGGAGGGGGCGAGGTTCAGCTCGTCGAGGAGGATCCAGTGGCCCTCGCGGACGGCGCGGACGAGGACGCCCTCCTGGAAGACCAGGCGCCCGTCCGCGGTGGAGACGTACTGCCCCAGGTACTCGTGCACGTCCGTGTGCTCGTGGTTGTTCACCCGCACGAAGCGGTGGCCCGTGCGCCGCGCCAGCCACTCGATCATCGACGTCTTCCCCGCCGACGTCGGGCCCTGCAGCAGCACGGGGTACCGCCGCGCCAGCAGCACCCGCGCCACCGAGCGCAGGTTCGCGCGGATCGAGGGCGTGAGGACGTACTCGGCCTCCCCCATCGGCTCGCAGGCGTGCGGCCCGCGCGGCAGGTAGAACTGCTCGACGAGCTCGAAGCGGGCGGCGGCCTCCTCGGGGGGGGCCGGCGGGGCGCGGAGGAGGGAGGCGAGGGGCGCGGCGCCGCGGAGGAGGCGGGAGAGGAGGAGGGCCTCGACGGCGGGGCGGCAGGCGCGCTGCAGCTGGGTCACGAAGGTCATGTGGAAGCCCTCGTAGAGGGCCCGCTGCAGGCCGTACACCGGCGCGATCGCCCGCGCGTAGTCCACCCCCCGCGACAGCGTCCGCAGGCTGTACTGCGGCCGCTGGTTCGCCCCGTCCACCAGGCTCGCCCGCGCCTCCTTCTGCGGGCGGCGTGAGGCCGGCGCCACGGCGCGGGGGGGCGGGCCGGCGGGGGCGCGCACCCGGGCCTCGAGGTAGAAGGCGACGATGTCGTCGGCCGGCGCGTTCGCCACCCCCCGCATGTGCTGCCGCACCACTAGCGCTGCCCCCACGCGTCGGCGGCGGCGGGGGCGGCGGGGGCGCGGGGGCGGGGCGGACCGAGGTCGGCGGGGTCCTCGAGCTCGGGGACGTAGATCTCGGAGAAGCGGGCCTTGAGCTGCGGGGGCAGGTCCTTCTTGCCGGCGTCCGTGGGCGGGTTCATGCAGGCGACGAGGCGGAACTCGGGGTGGCGCTCGACCTCCTCCGCCTCCCCCTTCTCCGTCAGCGCGATCGAGCGCCCGTCCAGCAGCCCCGCGATGCGCTGCAGCGTCTCCGCCGACGCCAGGTTGATCTCGTCGAGCAGGAGCCAGTCGCCGGCGCGCACGGCCCGCACCAGCGCCCCCTCGACGAAGCTGAAGGCGAGGGCGCGGCCCTCGGCGCCCCCGGCCCCCAGCTGCCGCTCCAGCTTCGCCACCCCCTCCGCGAAGGCCCGCCAGTCGGCCCGGAGGGCGGGGGCCAGGGCCGGCTTGGGCGGCTCGGCGCCGGGGGCGGCGCCGGGCTCGCCCTCGGCGGCGCGGCGGTCGGCCATCTGGAGGGCGGAGCGGAAGGCGGAGAGGAGGGCGCGCCAGTCGCGGCGGGCGAAGCGGGCGCGGACGGCCTCGATGAACTTGGCGTTGGCCTTGCGCGAGAAGGTGCGCGGGAAGAGCGCGTCGAACTGCTGCAGCAGCGGGTGCGCCAGCACCGCCGCGTCCACCGGCCGGAAGCCCCCTGCCCCGCCCCCTCGCGCTCAGCGGGGGCGGGGCGGGGGCGGGGGCGGGGGGCGGGGCGGGCACCGAGGAGGTCCTCGGCGTCGCTCTGCTGGTTGAGGTTGAGGACGACGAGGCGGCGCCCCAGGGCCCCCGCCAGCGCCTGCGCCGCGCTCGTCTTCCCCGTCCCCGTCTCCCCCACCAGCAGCACCGGCTCGTTCATCGCCACGCACGCCTGCGCCCCCTCAGCCACCCGCGAGGGAAGCAGCGCGAGGGCCCCGCGCACCGCGACGCGCTCCATGAGGCGCAGCGCGAGGCGCGTGTGGGCGTACGAGTCGGCCGGCCTGGGGCGGTCCCCCGGGGCGACGGGGAGGGTCACGCGGCCGACGGTGAGGGAGCCGGGGGCGGCCTCGAGGGCGGGGCGGTGGGCGGCGGCGTAGTGCTCGACGCGGGCGGGGTCGAGCTCCCAGGCGCGGCGGAGCGCGTCGGCGAGGGCGGCCTGGTGCGCGGGGTCAGCCAGCGGGCTCCCGAAGACGTCGTAGAGCTCCGCGAAGACGTCCTCCCGCAGCGCGTTCGTCAGGAGGCCGCTCGGGCCCACCGGCAGGCCCCGCGAGAAGCTCGCGAGGCGGCGGCAGGCGCGCAGGAAGTCGCGGGCCGTCCAGCGGCGGGGCAGGCCGGCGGCGGCGGGGCGGAGGCAGAGGGCGGCGTAGGTGTCGAGGAGGCGGGGCACGAGGGGCGCCAGGGGCGGGTGCGCCGTCGCCACCACCTCGCCCAGCTCGTCCGGCGGCAGCGCCTCCACCCGCACCGCCGACCAAAGGTTCTCCAGCAGCGCCGCATTCTGCCCCGCCCCCTGCCCGTGCCCGTGGTGGCCCCCGTGGCCGTGCAGGGCGGGGCGGGGCGGGGCGGGGCCCTCCGGGGCGGCGGGGTGGGGCTCGGGGGCGGGGTGCGTGGAGCGGGTGGCGAAGAGGCGGAAGGCGTGGTGGGCGGGGATGGACTCGGCGCGGGCGGGGAGGAGGAGGGTGCGGGTCTCGAGGAGGGGCGCGAGGGCGGCGACGACCTCGAAGGGCGCCAGCTCGATGTCCTCGAAGACAAGCCAGCGGCCCTCCCGCACCGCCTGCCCCGCGCCTCAGCGGGGCAAAGCGGGGCGGGGCGGGGCGGGGCGGGGTGGGGCGGGGGGACCTGGGTGAGGACGCCGGGCTGCCAGCGGAACTCGCCGGGGACGTCCGTGGAGACGTACGTCCCCGTGAGGAGCTTGCTGTCCATCTGGTCGTCCAGGTGCACCGTCGTCAGCCCTGCCCCCGCCCCCGTCAGCTGCCCCGCCCGAGCGGGCGGAGGGGGCGGGCGGGCGGGCCGGAGCGGTGGCCGACGAGGCGGGCGAACTCCTCGACGAGGCGCGTCTTGCCGCAGCCCGGGGGCCCCTCCAGCAGCACCGCCCCGCCCTGCGCGTACGCCAGCGCCAGGCCCCGCATGTTCCGCACCGCCGTCCCCGTCTGCACGAACGGCCCCGCCCTGCGCCGCCGTCAGCGGCCGCAGCCCGGAGGGGCGGGGCGGGGCGGAGCGAAGGGCGGGGCGCACGGGGCGGGCGGCTCGGGCTCGCCGGGTGGGGCGACGCGGCGGGGAAGGGCGATGCCGGCGACGTCGACGAGGGGTCCCCCGGGGCCGGCGCCGCCACGGGCCCGCCGCCTCCTCGCCCTCCTCGCCGCCGGGGCCGTCGAGGAAGGGCGCCGCCCGCTCCACCCGAGCTCCTCCAGCTCCGCCGCCCTGCCGTCCTGCCCCTCAGCGGCGCCCCGGCCGGGCCGGCGCGGCGCGGGGCGGGGCGGGCCAGAGGGGCGGCTCGGCGGCGTGCTCCTCGGGGTTGGGGAGGGCCTCGAGGAGGAGCCGGTGGGCTCCCGCGTCCGGCAGCTCCAGCGCCGCCGCCGCCACGCGCGCCGCGTGCCACCGCACCGCCGCTGAGCGGTGCCGCAGCAGCGAGAGCGCCGGCGTCCAGTCCCACAGCCGCCGGAAGTCCGCCGGCGCGCACCGCAGGAAGCGGTGGCACGTCGCCGCGAGCTCCTCCCACGCGCCGGCCTCCGCCTGGCGCGGCGTGTGGGCCGGTGGCGCGGGCGGCGACGCGGGCGGGGAGGGCGCGCACGGGCGTCTGCTCGGCCTCGAGGGAGGCGGCGGGGACGTGGAGGAGCCGCTCAAAGGGCGGCGGGGCGGCCCGGTAGTAATCCAGCACAAGGCTGCGGGGCGCGCGGCGGGGCGTCGGGGCCGGCTTAGATATGCGATCTCCGGGACCGCCCGCACCTGAGAGCGTGCGGTGCGACACAGAGGAGACGGCTGAGACAGCGGCCGACGACCTCGGGCTCATCGCGACGCGCCGGCCGCGCGGGGCTCCCCGCCGGGTCCCGCAGCTCGCGTACGAGGGCCACGATGATGTGCAGCAGGTGTCTTCGGTACGCACGCGCGATCACCAGCGTCAGCGGCGCCTGCAGGATCGCCTCCGCAAGTGCGCTCAGAACCGCCTCGCGGCTCGGCTGCGCGGCGCCGGCCTGCTTGAGGGGCAAGTTAGCGACGGAAGGTGCGCTCCCGGGGCGCGAACGATGCGCGCGCGGGTGACGCTGCGCACCTCGGTGGTCCTGCGAGCGAGGTCGGCGATCGCGATGTGCTGGAGGCCACATCTTTCCACAGCTTCTTGTACGTCCCGCAGGCGGCGCAGCAGCGCCTCCGCGGACATCCTAGCTGGCTGCAGCTAGCGCGAGAAAAAAACTGTGGACGGGTACAAATACACATAGAGCTCGCCCTGAAGCAAGCGTATGTGCACGCGTTTGAACAGCTAGCTCATCTTACATGCCATCGAACGGCTTGCGGGACGCGTGCGGCGCGTAGCGTGCAGCTTTACCAATTCACGCACCGTGACGGGCGCGGCGAGCGCTTGGAACGCTCGCCCTGCCGCGCGGGAGACTCCGCGACCCCAATCTGCAGGCGCTTCCGCGCGGGGGTCGCGCTGCGCCGAGATCTAGAGGTGCGCTCTTCTTGCTTCTCACCGCATTGTACGCCCTTATCTGATGCGAGGGCTGCAGATGGCAAGCCCTCTCAGGCCAGCCATCGAGCTCCCGAGCGGTACGCGCGCCCTTGAGGCCTAGGTCCTGTCAAGCACACCCTTGATCGGCGCATCGCGTCACGTAAAAACGCAGGGCTCACCCTTCACTTCGACTCGCGGGCGGGATGGATGGCTCCGCTTCCTCCTCTGGACCCGGCGCCGCCGCTGGAGCTCCACTCCGATTCCGATGTAGAGTCGTCAGAAGCCAGCGCCCCCCCTCGTGATCCTGCAGCCCCGTCGCTCCCCAGCCCCGCGCATCGTCCGCGAGCGGGTACGGGCGGCGTCGAGGACGCGGCGCGGCGGGCCTCGCAGCCGGGGCTTGAGATGAACGGGGCGTCGCAGCCGCCGCCGGAGCCGCCGCCGCCTCCTTCGTTCGAGCAGCTGCTGCAGCAGCTGCAGGAGTGCCGGGCGCGGGAGCAGTTGTCGGCGGAGCGGCGTGCGCGGGAGCTGGAGGCGCGCGTCGCAGCGCTGGCGCAGGCGCAGGCGCAGTCGCTGCGGGTGGACGAGAAGCACCTGCGGGCGCTGCCGGCGGCCGAGCTCGACGAGCTCTCCGAGCGGCTGGTGGCGGCGCTGCAGCTCGTGACGGGCCTCTCCAAGGTCGCCCGCCGCAAGGAGGCCCTCTCGCCCCGGGCGCAGGCCGCCCCCTTCGAGTGCCCCGTCTGCCTGGAGGCCCTCGAGCGCGGCAAGCGGCGCGTCCTGCAGCCCTGCGGCCACGTCCTCTGCGAGGCCTGCGGCGCCCGCGTCCTCGCGCTGCAGCCGCAGCGCTGCCCCATCGCCCGCTGCGAGATCTACGCCATGAGCCCCGTCTACGACTAGTCGCGAGTCCCTGCTTCGGCGGCTTTCTGCTTCATTCGCTCGGAATGCGATCTTCGCATTATCCGCGCGGCCCGATTTTGGGCCTTTGACTCTCGGTGGCTTCCAGCTACGTATACGTATACCGTGCCATAACCGTGATGGCTGCTGAGAGGCTCCGGGCTCCGAGGCATGCCTTCCACGTTTGATCGATGGCCCTAAAATATCCCATCTCCGCGCGATGAACCCGCAAATAATAGATAGTTGGTTTGCCGGCGTCGCCGCAGTGCCGCTAGCACCTCGTTATTGTGAACGATTGAATGCCAGCTGCAGGACCATGTGCACGATATGAAGCATGAAACATTTACAAATCACGAGTCTCTGTAGCCGGAGCTCGATCAATTGGGTAGCCCGCGCCGACCGGGCGTTCAGATGCCGGAGGAGGCGTGGGAGGGGCCGAGGGCCGACGCGGGCAGCGAAGGGGTGAGAGGCGGCGAGGTGCCGCCCCACGCGGCCTTGAGGGGGATGCGCAACGTCGCGCTGTCGTCGTAGTCCTGCTCTGCGGCGGCACTCTAAGAGGACGCTCAAGGCAGGAGGGAAGGCGGGGCCTACCGGGGACGTCGGGTGGGGCGGCCTCGTCGGGGACCAAGGAGGGCTCTCCGTAGACGGTCTCCGGCCCCGCCGCCCGCCGGCCCTCCTCCGCCCCCTGCTCCGTGCTCTCCCGCCCCCGCGGCGCCCTCGCCTCTTCGCCGAGCTCCAGGTCTGCGGGGGACGCATCAGCCGTCCGCGGCACCGACGGGGGCACGATAGTCGTGCCACTCTAAGGGACGGCGAGCTCAGCCACTGGTCTAGCATCTCATCAGCAGCGGCCCGGCCCGCGCCACCGCGCGAGCGGATTGCGCTGGCCAGCCTAAGCGTGGAGCGATTATGTTGCTTGGGCTCATCACGGTTGCCGTCGGGGCGGGTCCGGGCGGGCGGCGCGTGCGGAGCGGACCGGGAGGCGTTCTCCACTGTGTAGTGGGAACCATGGGTGCATCCCTGTCTTCGGGGCGCCGCCTCTTCACGTCTCGCTACCGCCGTGTCCCCTCTTCCGGGCCCGCCTGCGCCTGCAGGCGGCGTGGAGCTGCCGGCGGATCCACACGAGCTCGGCCTCTAGCGCGGCGATTCTCCCTTGGGCCGCACTCAGTGTTGGTCTTTGCTGGCGCTGTCCGCGGCTACAGGATCCGGGGCAACTGTCCTCACGACGACAGCGCCAGGCACCGGCCGCGCGGGCGGCGGGGCAGGTGCAACGGGCGCTGCAGAGGAAGTCACCGAGGCGGCACATGGCGGCGAGCTCGAGCGCGATGTCATCAACCCTGAGCGCCCCCCCTTGACCCTGGAATAGCCTGCGCACGCAACGGTATGACTAACTTAAGCAGCGGTCGGTGAGGGCGGGCGGCGCACTCACTTGAATCCGTGCAAGTCCACACATTGCCGCTCTAAGCCAAACTTCGGAGAAGCGCACCCTCGTGAGGCGATCGAGAGCGCGCCCGGAGTTGAGCGCGCGCCGAGCCCAAGCGGGTGCGTCTGCGGGAACTGGCTTCGGCCACCGTCCACATGGGAGCATATATAGCTTTGAAACAACAGGTCAACTCGCGAGTAGGGTGTGTGCAGCTGTACCCTAGGCAGCCCAAGCTACTAGTACCCCCGAGTGTGCAGCTCCTGCCAGCCCAGGCCAGCCCTGCTGAGCCGCGCATTCCCGGACGCACAGCTCTTCAGCCCCGCCGCCCTGGCGAGGCCGCTTAGCGCTACGGGCGCGCTCGAAGTCGGCGCTCTCCCCAACAGTGCCCACGCCGGATGCCCGCGAATCCGCTCTCGAGATGGCTTCCAGCGTCCGTCGTCGCGCTTGAGCGCGACGCTGCAGCGCTGCCGCCGTGCAGCCGCTCGCAACAGCGCGCGCACGAGCTTATTCTCGAGCTCTACCGTCTCGCGGGGTTTCTGCCCTGCCTCAACCCGCCCCCGCCGCTCGAGCCGGCCGCGCCGAGCGAGCGCGAACATTGGCTGAGCGACGAAGTAGAGCGGCTGCGGGCGGAGCTCGTGGAGGCCTCGTCGGATCCGATCCAGCTCGACGAGGAGGCGCTGCGGGCGCTGCCGGCCGCCGAGGTCGACGCCCTGCTCGCGCGCCTACACGCCGCATCCAAACTCGTGGCCTGCGTCGCGCGCGAAGCCCGCCGCCGCGATTCGGGCGCCTTTGCATCTCCGCCCGCCTCGCCGATCCCCTCCGTCTTCTCCTCCCCTGCGCCGGCTACGCCCCCCACCGACTCCGCCTCCGCTGCTGCTGTGTCATTCGAGTGCCCCGGTGCGCGTTCGCGCGATCTCGCACCTTCCGGCCCCGGCCCGACCCGCCCACGCCCCGTATACGTAGTGTGCCTGGAGAGCCTTCCGCGGGACCGGCGGAGGGTGCTCCTGGGGAGCCCAGACGCCTGCGGCCACGTCGGTGCGCACTTGCACTATTCGACGCCTTCGATTTTCGAAGCGCTTCGCAGTGTGCGAAGCGTGCGGGCGGCGGCTCCTGCAGGCCCGCCCGCCCCTCTGCCCCGTCGCGCGTTGTGAGATCTACGCCATGAGCCCCATCTACGACTAGACCCCGCTGCCCCCCGTGCTGCCCGTATGTCGTCCCAAACGCGCGAGCCCTGCCATTCTGTACAGGCGGGGCGCGAGGGCTTGGGGGGGGCGCGCCGGGAGAGGCCCGGGGGCGGCGCGGCTACGCGCCACGGTCGGACATCTCGACGTCCTTGTCCTTCTTGCCCTCCTTCTCCTTCTTCTCCTCCTTCTCCTCCTTCCCCTTCTTCTCCTGCGCGGAGTCTGATCAGGGCCCGCCGCCGCCGGCGGGGCGGGGCGGGGCGCCGCGGGGTGCGCTGGCTCGCCTTCCCGTCCTTCTTCTTGTCCTTGTCCTTGTCCCCGTCCTTGCCCGCCTCCTCCGCCTTCTCCGCCTCCTTGTTCGCGATCTGCTCCCCGGTGAGGGGGGGTACGGGCGAACGGCGGGGGCGACGCGCCTTGTTGTTGATGAGGTCGTGGAGGGCCGTCACGCTGCGGATGAGCGAGGCGAGGTAGATGACCTGCGGGGGGTACGCGTCAGAGCGCGCGGAGGGGTGCGGGAGCGCCTGCGCGGGCGCACGAGCATCATGTCGTTCGTGGCGACGGCGAAGGAGCGCTGCGGGGGGGCGCGTCGAGGGGGTACGCTGCCGCTGGGTACAGGATTCGGACCTGCAGGGTCTCCTGCTGGAGGTTGGGCAGCAGGTTGAAGACGTCCTGGAGCTTGCCGATGAGCTCGTGGTTCGGCGGCACCGTGCCCTGCGGGAGGGGGACTCGGTGCTCGAGGGCCCGCGGGGGGTACCGAATCATCCACAAGAAGGCTACCTTCGTGACGAGATCGAGGTAAGTGTGGATCTCCTTGATCCGCGTCTGGAGGCCCTTGAGCGCCGAGAGCTTCGCGTGCACTGAGGGGCCGGGGGCGTGAGAGGGCGCGGAGGGGGCAGGCGCTCGGGCGCAGCGCGGCCGGCACCTTGCATGGCGAGCGTGGAGACGTTGATGTCCTGCGGGGCGGAGCTGAGGGACGCGGCGCGCGGCGGCGGCGGGGCGGCGCGGGGCGGCACCTTCACGTCGCGGAGCAGGTGTTCGACGCCGATCTCCTCGGCCTCCAGCGCGCCGATCTCCGACGGGACGTGCGCCCACGTCCGCTCCACCGGAGTGCCGTCCTGGCGCCGCCCCCGTCAGCCAGCGCGGCGGCGGCGCGCGGCGCGCGGCGCCAGCCTCACCTCCTTGACCTGCTCGACGGAGAGGTAGGCCTCTGTGGGCAGGCCCAGCTCCCGCGGCTGCACGTCTATGATCACCAGCACCGGGTGCGGTGTATACCTCCGCACGACCTGCCGCCGCCCCGCTCGTCGCGAGCTCGGTC
The DNA here is from genome assembly GCA_004431415.1 of Cyanophora paradoxa. Lineage (NCBI taxonomy): Eukaryota > Glaucocystophyceae > Cyanophorales > Cyanophoraceae > Cyanophora > Cyanophora paradoxa. The sequence continues at coordinate 242,247 of QPMI01000101.1, read as the reverse complement.
CCGAGCGCCCCGCGGGCGGCCGGGCCCGGCGCACCTCGTTGATCTCAATGTCCGCTGTCCGAAGCTTCGGGCCCGTGCTGTACCACCCCACGACGTTTTCCCTCGCTGTGCGCGGCGGGGACGACAGGTCAGACGGAGACGCCAGCGGGGGGCCAGTTGGCTTAGCTAGCGTGCCGCCGCGCCGCGCACGTCCGCGCACCGTTCACTTTCTTGAACATGGCGTACATGTTCTCGTGGTAGTCGTGATCCAGGAACCAGATGTTGATGTCCTTCTCATCCTCCTCGAATGGCACTGCCGCGGTCACAGAATGGTCAGCGGGGGCGCGCGAGCCGCACGTGGGGCCGCGCCAATGGATCCATCATGACCCAAATGACCCGCTTGCGGCGCTGCCGGGCGGTCTGGGCGCAGGGGTTCGTCGGAGGCGCTCACCCGCGTAGCAGTTCGTAATGTCGACCCGGCCCTTCGAGATTTCGCCCAAGAGTATGCCGACGACACGCTTTTTCGTGTCCTTGGCCACTCTGCGGCCCGGGTGAGACCGACGGTCGGGCTCATGCGCATGACAGGCGTGTGGACCTGTTGTAATGGTCCACCGCGCTCAGCAGCACGAGAGGATGCACGACCACAGCATCGATGTGCGGGGGCTTCACGGCGGAGGTGGAGGGCGCGGGCGCGTCCGACATTTTTGCTGTACGCCGACTGTCGGCGAAACTGCGAACGTAGTAGTGGTGCTGTACTCCGACCGAAACATCTGATTCGTGATCTGAAGGACGATGAGCGCGCAAGGTGCGGCTTTCGCGTCGCCTTTACTGGCCACACCTGCTCGGAGAGTCTCGACGTCGATCGTCGCGCCGCGCGCCGCCCGGCTTGTTCGAGCGGCGCCGGCGGCGGCGGAAAAGCGGTTCTTCGGTAGCCTGCCGGCGATACGCAGCTGCAGGCGCCGCGCGGTTCGCCTGTCCCTCATCCGCGTCGCCCTGTCCTCATAATATTCCTCTCAGTTGGCCTTCGGCGTATTCGCCTCGGTGCGCGTACGGATCGGATGCGTTCAGACGCATCTTTAGTTCTTTCAGGCAGCCGCGCTGAGCCAAGCCTCGGCGTGCGCGCAGGCGGAGGCGTCGAAGCCGAGCGATGAGCTGCTACAGCAGAACGCAGGCCTGTGGAGCAAGATGACTCTTCTCGGTTCGTGATCCGCCTCGCGCGTGCGACGGAGCCTGACGGACCCCCGCGCCCGTCAGCCTAGACCCTAGCCGCCGCCGCGTGCCGTTGGGCGGCGGGGCGCGGCTGACGGGCGGCGCGCGGCAGGGAACCTGCACTCGCTGTCGACGGACCTGGAGGCGGGCGTGCGGGAGGCTTCGAACATCCTCGTCGTGGGCGGCTGCGGCGCCCTCGGCGCCGACGTCTGCGAGAAGTTCAAGTCCAGCGGCTTCCCCGTGTCCGCCCCCTCTCCGCCCCATCCAACCCCGCCCCTTCTCAGCCGCGGGGCGCAGGATCAGCGCGGACCTGCGGGCGAGCGAGGTGGCGCCGGAGAACATCGTGCTGGGCGCCGAGGGCGGCTTCCCCGAGCAGGCGGAGAGGGCCGTCGCCGACGCCGAGAAGCTCTTCGGCGAGCGCAAGTGCAAGGCCGTCATCTGCGTCGCCGGCGGCTGGGCCGGGTCCCCACCCCTTCCTCCCCTCCCGCCCCGCGCCGGCCCCTCACAACCACGGCCCGTTCGAGCAGGGGCAACGCGTCGTCGAAGAAGCTCTTCGAGACGGCGGACCTGATGATCCGGCAGTCCGTGCACTCCTCCCTCGTCGCCGCCAAGCTCGCCACCCGCCTCCTCGACAAGGCGCCCCGCCCTCCGCGCCCCCTCCCCTGCGCCCCCGCCCCGGGGCTGCTGACGAGGGCGCAGGACGGGCTGCTGGTGCTCACGGGGTCGGCGGCGGCGCTGCAGGGGACGCCGGGGATGCTGGGCTACGGGCTGGCGAAGGCGGCGGTGCACCAGCTGGCGGCCTCTCTCGCCGGCGAGAAGAGCGGCCTCCCCGAGGGCGCCACCGTCCTCGCCATCGTCCCGTGCGCCCCGCCCCGCCCCGCCCCGCCCCGCCCCGCCCCGCCCGTCGCGTCTTCCTCTCACGTCCGTGGGCCGGCAGGGTGGTGCTGGACACGCCGGGGAACCGCGGGGGGGACACGACGATCCACGACGACTGGACGCAGCTGGGGGACGTGAGCCGGCTGCTGCACACGTGGGTCACGAACAAGAAGCAGCGCCCGCCCTCGGGCTCCCTCGTCGAGATCCGCACCAAGGACTTCAAGACCGAGACCCGCGTCCTCGCCTTCGGCCCCGCCCATTGACGCCCCGCCCCTGCGGCCCCCGCCCCCGCCCGCCTCTAGCTATCGATGCCGCTCCGATCCCGCGCCGCCTCCTGCACAAACCGGGGTCCCCTTGGGTACTCGCCCCGCCTGCGCAATGGGGTGCCGGGCCGATAGGCGCCAGCACCTCACCTGTCCAGATGCACCTCATCGCGAGAAATTCCGACGAGAGTAAATTTGAAACGCCTATCTAAAGAAAACGCGGATGATATATATTGCGGAAAGCAAAGGAGGAGGGCCTGGTGCGGTCCCCTATAGAAAGGCCCCGGGCAAAGTCTATGTGCAGGCCTAGGTGCCCGGGAGAGCTTCGATTCGGAAGCACTCCGTAGCGGCGGCCGCTGGGGGCCTCTAGAAGAGGCCGGAGCTCTCCAGGAACTGAGGGAGGGAAAGCGCGCTGCGGTGAGAGGGGAGAGGAGGGGGCGGGCGGGGCGGGGGCGAGGGGGCGGGGCACGCGCCTCCATGGCGTTCAGCTGGTTCGTGACCGCGTCGATGACCTAAGGCGGGCGTGAGAGGACAATGGGGCGGGGGGGGAGGTGGGTGCCCCGCCGCATGGGGCCCCCGGGGGGGCGGGGGGGCGGGGCGGGGCGGGGACCTCCTGGAGGGGCACGTCGGTGTCGGCGGCGAGGCTCGCCGGCACGTTCACGTGCGCCAGCTCCTTGTACCTGCGGGGCCAGGCGCGTCGTCGGGAGGCGCCGGCCGCGCCCCGGGAGCGAGTGCGAGACCGCACTTCTGGCGGCGCCAGCGGAGCATCTCGGGGTAGCAGCGGCGCAGCGCCTCCTCCTCGCTCGACTGGCGCTGCAGCCAGAAGTCGCCCCACACCACCGGGTACTTCCCCCCGGGCGCCGTATACCTGGGCACGGTGCGTGGAGGGGGGAGGGGTACGGCACGCGAGCCGAGGGTCAGGCCGCACCACTCCACCATGTCCTTGAGCTCCTGGTCCGACGGCTCGAACTGCGGCGCGGGGGGGCGAGGGGGTACACTGTTAGATCCGCGGCCCGCGAGGGGGGTGCGCCGGGGGGGCGGACGTGGATGATGAAGTAGCGCTCGCGGAGCACCTCCAGCGTCTCCTGCGGAATGAAGGGTCGCGGGGGAGGGGGGTACAGCATCGGTAGAGTGGAGGTGGGGGCAGCGGCTGCCGGACCTGTGGGAGGAAGGCAACGGAGGCGACTACGAATGGTCCGGAAGTGAGCTGCGCTGGTGGGGCGGGGCGAGCCATGGGGAGTACCCGTGTCGAGAACGAAGTTGCCGCCAAGTTCAGGGACCGCGTTGAGGCGGACCTGAGGAGATTTCGGCACAGAAGACGAGGGGAGAGGGGGGTACGGCACCTGCTTATCGATCTCGGCGAGGTAGGTTTTCTCGCGCTCCTTGAAGCCCTTGTCGGTGGGGTACCCGAGCCAGTCCTCGACGGCGTCGAGGGGGTCCACCCCGGGGGGCACCTCGACCTTGCCCCCGAACTCCAGGTCCTCGGCCAGCAGCTCCGCGACCCCCGCCATCTGCCGCCCCCGCCCCGGCTCGACCTCGCCGGCCCCGCGGGGCGTCCGCCGGCGCGCGGCGCGCGGCCGCGGCGCGCCTCGAAGCCGTGCTGCTCCTTGAGCTGGGAGGCGCGGAGGGACTTTCCTGTCCCCGTGAAGCCCACGAGGCACAGCTGCAGCTCGTTCTCGTCCCACGCGCTCTTGAACTCGATGTCTGCGAGGCGCCATCGGCATCGGCGTCGTCAACGACCCAGCAGATCAGAGCGCCACTTCCTAGCCGCTGCACGCACCGTTCTCAATGCTTCTCATTGGGTACTTCATCGTCTTCTGTTCGATCTCACGACGCATATCTACGCGACGCGATGTCAGCTACGATGCGGGCGGTCACCCTGCGCGCGCCGCGCGTCGCGCGAGCATTCGTTACCCTCAATGGAGAAGACGGCGCCGGATCCGTAGCGTGCGCCGATTAAGCGCCCTCCGGACGTCGGCAAGTCCCGCCCGTCGGAGCCGGCGGCAGCTCGCGTCGTCGAGGCCGCGTCGAAGCTGGGCGAAGCCGGCGCGAAGGCGCGGCGGACGCGTAGCTGCGCCCCGCTGAACGAGGCTACGCCACCACGTACGCGACTCACAAGCCACCGAGGACAGGAGGCAAGCCGCGAATCGGCCCCAGCCAAGCACTGGCCATGGCCATGGAGAAGGCTCCGCCGCCCGACTCCCAGCGGTGGCAGAGACGTGAACGACGCGGCGGCGCCGGATTCCCCGTTTGCGGCCATCGTCTGATATCCTAGCTGCAGGCAGCAGTCCAATTCGCGCTGTACCCCCCAGCCTCCTGAGCTCCCCCCCCCCCACCTCTTGAATGTCCTGAAATCGAATTCGAAGTCGAAATTGAAGACAGGGCGCCCCATAGCTACTAGCCACTAGCTGCTACAGGAGGACGGAGAGGCGGACGGGGCGGAGGGTGCGGGAGCGGAGGGGGCGCAGGAGGGCGAACCCGTCGGGGACGGGGCCTCCAGGCCGCTCGCCGGCGCGGAGCCGGAGGAGGGCCGGGGCGGCCACGTACGCGAGGCCGGCCCCGCGACCCGCCCCGAAGGCCACGTCGCCGCTGGAGACGGCCCCGATGTGCGCCCGGCCGGGCCCCGGCGCCCACTCCTCCGGGGCGAACTCGGAGGGGGCGGCGGCCCAGGCGCGGCGGTCCTCCTCCGTCGGGGCGAGGAGGACGGAGGAGGGCTCGACGCGGCCCTTGCCCAGCGCCTCGACGGCCACCTGCGCCGGCGGTCGGGGGCTCGCGGGCAGAGCGCGGGGAGGGGCGGACGAGGATCAGGGCCCGCGGGAGGTCCTCCGCCTTCACGTCGGGAAGGGACGGGGCGGGCGGCGCCGTCGCCGCCGCCGCCGCCGGCTCGGGGGGCGGCAGGGCGGGCTCGGCAAGCCCCGGCGCGCGCCGGCGGGGCGCTTGCGGGCGGGCCGGTGCGGAAGGAGCCGGCGGGGGCGTAGCCGATGCCGAGGGCGAGGGGGTCGTCGGGGGGAGGAAGGCCCGCAGCCGCTGGATGCCGCGCAGCACGAAGAAGGGCAGGCGCGTGGGCAGCCCCGGGCCGGCCGGCGGGGGCGGGGGCGGGGGAGCACGAGGGCCTGCACCGCGGCCTCCGCCCGGGCCCTCCTCCGCGCCTTCGCCGCCGCCTGCTTTGCCGTCCCCCGCTTCCGCTTCTTCGCGACCGCGCCGTCCGTCGCCCCTCCGCTGCCCCCGCAGCTGACGGGCGCGCCCCGGGCCCGCCCCGCTCGGCCCCGCCGCCGGCGCCTCCGCTCCGGCCGAGCCCGGCGCCGGCTGCGCCTGCGCGCTGCCGGCACCCCCTGCCGGTGCTTCCGATGGAGCAGCCTCGCTCGGGCCGGCTTGCGACGCCGACGCTCCGGCCGCGCTCGAGCCCGCCGCCGCGGCCGCCACGCCGCTGGAGCCGGCCTCCTCCGGGCCGGGGGAGGGCGCGGGAGGGCGAGGAGGCCGTGCCAGTCGGGCCCGAAGGGGGCGGCGACGCCGAGCTTGGCGTAGGCGACGCGCTTGGCGGGCGGGCGCCGGACGTGCCGCCCGAGGGCCGCCTCGGCGTCCTCGGCCGCCTGGCGGGCCGCCCCCGGCGTGTCCGGCTCGTCGAACGGGAACTCGGGCCGCCGCGCCTCCGTCGCCACCCACCGCCTGCGGGGCGCCCCGCGGGGTGGGCGGGCGCGAGGCGGGCTGCGGGGCGCGGGGGCGGACCGCTCCTTGAGGCCGAGGGGGCGGGCGCCGGCGTAGACGAGGGCGCGCCAGAAGGGGGCGCCCCACCCGGCGGGGGCGACCACGTCCCACCCCGCAGAGAAGCCCCGCTGGCCCTCCCCCGGCCGCTGCACCACCATCACCCACGGCCGCGACGCCCCCTCCCCTGCCCCACACCCCAGTGAGAGGGGGCGAGCGGGAGGAGAGGGCCGGGGCGCGCCGGCCGGGGTGGGCCCGACGCGGGTGCCGAGGGGCACCCCCTCGGGCGCCGGCTCGTCGGCCGGAGGCACCCGCCCGACCCCGATCCCCGACTTGCGCAGCTGCGCGCGGCGAGAAGCGGCTCAGGGTGCCTCTCGGGGCGGACAGGCGGAGGAGGGGCGGGGGCGGGCCTCGCCGCGGCGGGCGTTGATGGCGGCCTCGGGCTCGCGCCGCGCCTTGGCGGCGGCCCGCTCGGCGGCGTCCCAGAGGCCCGGGCACGCCTGCGCGCCCTCGGGGACCGCCACGAGGTCCGCCTCCGCCACCTCCGGCGCCTCTGCGCGCATCGCTAAGTTCACCTCGCGGGGCAGGGCGGCCGGCGGCGGGCGGACCGGCGTGGGCGGCCTGCCACTCCTCGCCGAACTTGTGCAGGGGAGGGCGAGCCGCGGGTCGTGCACCTCCATCCCCAGCACCGCCCCCGCCGGCAGCGACGCCGGCGTCCGCAGGCCCCGCAGCCGCCCCAGAAGGCCGCCCCGGGGCCCCGGGGTCGGCGGGCGCAGCACGCGGGCGAGCACGCGGTGGGCGCGGGGCCCCCGCAGCTCGAGCCGCACGAGCTCGCCCCGCAGGCTGCGGAAGTCGCCCGTTGCGCCCGGCGCCAGCGCCCGCGCACGCAGCGCGGCGAACGCGTCGGCGTGGGCCGCCGCGTGCACCCAGAGCCAGAGGAGCGCCGGGCCGCCCCCCGGGGCCGGGGGGCGCCACAGGAAGCGGGCGGGGCCGAGGGCGCCGTAGGGGAAGGCGCCGGGGGCGTAGAGGAAGAGGTCGCCCTCGCGGGCGCCGCGGGCCATGTGCGGGGCGGCGAGGGCCGTCCCTGCAGGGTCGAGCAGGGGCGCGAGGAAGGCGACCACGGCCTCCCGCGAGGCGCCGGAGACCTCAAAGGCCGTGTGGTACGACGCGTCGTGCAGCGTGCACTCGTGCGCCGTCGTCCTGCGCCCCGCCTCGCGTCGCGCGCCGCCGGCGGGACCGGGCGGCGCGGAGCTGGGCGAACCGGTACGCGAAGCGCATCTGGACATCCGCGCGGCGGAAGGCGAGGCGGTAGCCCCAGAGGTTCGCCATGTGCAGGCGCTTGGCGTGCCAGATGTGCGTCTCCAGCCATGTGTGCTTCAGCTGCCGCCGGAGGTGCGCAGCCGCCGTCGTCCCCAGCCGCCTGCCGGGGCATGGCTCTAAGCCGGCGCGCGGACGCCGCCGACCGGCGGGGCACGGCTCGCCTGCGGATCGTGCGGCGGGAGAGCTTCTTCTTGCGGGACGTCCCAGGCGCCCCATCGTCCTCCTCCTCGCCGCCCTGCTGCTGCGCCTGCGCCTCGCCCTTCTTCTTCTTGAAGCGCCCGGCGCGCGCGTCCTGCTCCAGCTCCCGAGCCGCCTGCAGCGAAAGCGCGCCCGTCTCGCGCGAGCCGCGATCGCCTCGCAGCCAGCTCGGGTCGGACCTTGTTCCGGATACGCGTCGGCATGCGCCGAGCAGAGTGGCTCATCGCGCGTCTCCGCAGGTGCCGCGGGAGCATCTGGAATGTCCGCTTGCTTGCTGAGGCCGTACACGCGCGACGCTTAGCTAAGCGGCGAGGGCGAGGGAGGGAAACGCACCGTTGCGCCGCCGCAGCTCGTTCGCCATCACGCTGATCTCCATCGCGCGGGCCTTCGCGAACTCAACCACCCGCAGCGCCTGCGACCGGCTCGATGGGCTTGAGCGCGGACAAGCCGGCACAACGTCGCACCCGAGGAGCGAGAGAGCCCGATGAGGTGGCCGCCATCGCGCCCAGCTGACGTCGACAGTCGGTCACTGTCGGTGCAACGGACGGGTACAGATTGCGATCAAATGTCTCCTCCAACTCTTCGTCGGTCTGTGAGAGATCTCTCAGCTGGAGATCTCCGCGTACATGTCTGTACATGTGCACTGGCGGCAGCTGCGCATGCAGCGCGTTGATGCTACCGCGGCCCTGCGGATCCCACGCCGAGCCGCCAGCCCCGCGCCGAACGCCGCGGCCGTCCGCAGCGCTAGCTCTGCCGCAGTGTTCCCGCAGCTTCGGAGACGTACAGTCGACTTGCTCAGATCGAGTCAAGACCTAACTATAGGAGCTTCAAAAACGAGGATCTCGAAAGTTGAAAGCGGATCGAGACAGACGGACTAAAACCTGGAGACACTGAAACCTGGGGCTGCGGAAACGATTCTGTGACAACCCGAGATGTCGAAACGATACAACTGCGTGCTAGCAACTGACTGATGGAGGACACTAGAAGCTAACGGAGCGTCTCGCGCCGAAGACGGTCTGGCGCTGTGGAAGCGCCGAAACCAATGTCTGCGTTCTGGGCGGGGCGGCCCGGGTGGGCGGGACCAGCACCGGAGGGCGGCAGAGCCAGAGCCAGAGGGCTCCGGAAGGCAGCCGGGGCGTAGGCGGCGAGGCTGGACCGGGGGAGGCCCTGCTGGGAGGGGCGGGGCGGGGGCGTGGCGAGAGGGGCGGGGGGGCGGGGCCGGCGGGGCTCAGTGGATGCCGCCGTAGGTGCACTCCTTGCGGTCGGCCTCCTCCTCGGGGAGCTCCTCGATCTGGGCGAGGCTCATGTGAGCGAGGCGGCGGCGAGAGAACGAGAGGCGGGCGGTGCCCCTCGCCTGGATGGTCGTGTGGCTGATCGCGTGGCGCACGCGCAGGAGCTCCTGGGCGGCCGCCAGCACCTCGGACTGCGACTGGCCGCCCTGGTGCGGCCCCTGCGTGACGAGGTGCACGGAGAGCGCGCAGAGGCCGGCCGTGATGCTCCAGATGTGCAGGTCGTGCACCTGCGCCGGGGGGCGCGTCAGGCCGGCGGGGCGCAGGGCGAGCGCGGGGCGGGCGGGCCTCCTCGACGGCGGGGATCTCGAGGAGGTCGGTCTTGACGGCCTCGGGGTCGATCCCCGCCGGCGTCGCCTCCATCAGCACCGTCACCGACTCCGTCAGCAGCCGCACCGTCGTCAGCAGCACGATCACCGCGAACCCGATCGTCACCACCGGGTCGCACAGCTGCGCCCCCGCGCCCCGGCGTCGGCGGGGGGAGCAAGAGGGCGCAGGGGGACGGGGCGGGCGCGGGAGCGCGGACCCGCCAGTCGGGGCGGAAGTACATGATGACGCCGGCGATGATGACGCCGATGCTCTGCACGCAGTCCCCGATGACGTGGATGAACGCCGAGCGCACGTTGATCGAGTGCTCCTGCCCCGCGTGCAGGATCCACCCCACCAGCACGTTCGCCTGCAAACGCCGCCGGCATCGGCGCCCGCCGCGGGCGGCCGTGGCGGGGCGGGCGCACGGCGAGGCCGAACGAGGCGGTGACGACGACGATGAGGCCCTCGACGGGCGGCGGGTTCCGGATGCGCTCGATCTGCCCCGCGGCGTCGGCGGTCGGCGGCGGGCGTCGGGCATCGGCAGGCAGGCGGGGGACGCACGGCGGCGGAGACGAGGATGCCGGCGAGGAGCCAGATGGTGAGGGCCGAGACGACGGCGCCCAGGATCTCCGCGCGGTGGAACCCGAAGCTCATCTTCGAGGTCGATGGCCGCTTCGCGAGCCAGCCGGCGAAGAGGGAGAGCAGCAGCGCGCCCACGTCCGTCAGCAGGTGCCCCGCGTCCGTCATCAGCGCCAGGCTGTTCGCGAGGTACCCGCCCACGATCTGCGGCCCGCCGGTGAGCCTGCCGCGGCCCGGGGACGCAGCGCCGGCCGCGTGCTCGCCTCGGCGATCATGATCACGAATGTGACGACGAGGGCGGAGAGGAGGACGCGGCGGGAAGTGTTGCGGTGGGCCTCCAGGCCGTGTGCGTGGCCGTGGTCGTGGTCGTGGTCGTGGTCATGACCGTGCCCGTGCTTGTGCCCGTGCCCATGGCTGTGGTTGTGGTCGTGCGCGTGGTCGTGCCCCTTCGCGCCATGATCGTGGTTGTGCGACTCGCCGTGCTTGCAGCCAGGGCCGTGCTGGTGATCTGGCGTACGCGCATGAGCAAGTTTTTAGCACAGCGAAATTGCCGCGTCCGAGGTCGCACCGCCCTTCACGCTCTGAGCGTGGCCATGATCGGAGTGGTCGTGGTTGTGACCCGAGTGGCCAGCCTCAACGTCGTGCGCTGCGGGCATCCTGATCAGCGAGCGCCTCCGTACGTCCAGTTAGCTGGAATGCCGCGCCGGGTACGGACCGTGATCACCGTGAGAGTGGTTGCAAGGCGTTCCGCCTCCATGGCTGTGCTTCCGACGCGCCCCTTGGACCTCCGCAGGGCCATGTGCGTGAGTCTTGTAAGACGAGTGACCCTCCGAACCCGCTGCTCGCGTCCCGTCAAGCACGTACACAAACACGCGTTGTACGCGAGCGGAGATCGCGCGTCGCCCTGAGACGCGCTAGTGACACGCTATAATGCCATTGACATTGGGAACGCGTCCAGCCCGTCTCCCAAAGAGCCCGCAGGAAACTCGAATCGCGGCCGCACCTGGGGACGGGGGAGGGATCAAAGGAGCGCGCTCGGCTGCTGTCGCTGCCATATGTGCCACGCTGCTCGCTGCTGGGCGTACAGGGGCTTCCCGAATCGCGTGAATCGCGCGAGACACCAGGGGGGGGGACAGCCACGCGCCGAGTATCGTACCCGCCCCGCAGCCCTCCCGGCCCCTCCGGCCCCCTCGACTGCCCTCTTTCAGCGATCTTTCTAAAGATGTCGAGCATCCTCAACTACATCGAAGAGAAGTTCGTCAACCCGGTGCGCCTCTGCGAGTCGCCTACCCGCGCTTCTCTCGAACCGCCGCGCGCAGCCTGTGGCCGCAGAGAAGCTGGTGACGTCGCCTCATTTCGTGCCCGACGCTTCTGGCGCAAAGATGTGGTGCGCGCTCGCCCGCGCAGGTACACGCCCACGGGCCACCGCCTGATCTATTCGCGCAGGGCGTGTACGTGGCATGGGAAGGAGGTGCGCTCTTGAGGGCGCTCGACCGCTCGCTTCTCCGATCCGCGCCACGCGGCGCGCGTCCGCAGAAGATGGTTTTGGCCGAGGTCCCGCGCCCGGGAATTAGCGAGCCGAACGATGCGATCGTGCGCGTGGCGCTCTCGCCGGGCGCCTCGATTTCCTGCACGCGGGAGCTCGATGCGCCGCAGCGGCCGCGGCGCCGGCCCTAGGCCTTCATCTTGAATTGCTATTCCCCCGACCGCAGATTCGCTTGACCAAGAGCACGATCTGTGGCTCAGACCTTCACTTGTCCGCCGCTCTTTAAAATTTGAAGGCGCCTTCAAGCCCGTCGGCGTTCTGACTATGGTCGCAGCTACTTCAACAAAGTGCCGGGTTTCTCACCGATGCATTCTGGGGACATAACGGGTGCGAGGGATCGCGAGGCACACCCTGCCCCGTCCCGCCCGACGGGATACACTTGCAGGTCACGAGGGCGTGGGCGTGGTGGAGAAGATTGGGTTCGCCTTGAGCTTTCAGCACCGTCCGCAGCGCCGTCCAATTTACACCCGCCGGGTCGCGCTAGCGATAATGTCAAGGGCGTCAAGCCCGGCGACCGCGTCGTCATCAGCGCCATCATCGCCTGCGGCGACTGCTGGTACTGCCAGCAGGTGCCCTCGCAGGCGCCCGCTGACGCCGCTCGCGCGCTCACGGGGCCGTAGGGGTACATGTCGAGCTGCGACCGCACGAACCCGAGCAGCGCGAACGAGAGCCTGTACGGAGTGCGGATGGGGGGCATCTTCGGCTACACTCACTTGACGGGCGGGTACGCCGGCCTCCAGGCGCGCCCTGCAACCCCTGCGCTCCCCATCCCCCCCTCCCCCCCCCCCCCTCCCCCTTCTCCCGAGGTGATGCCCTTGCAGGCGGAGTATGCCCGCGTACCCTTCGCCGACGTCAACTTGCTCAAGGCTTGCCGCTCCCCTCCGATTCTCCTTCCCCCCCCCCCCCCCCCATCTCAGGCGTACCCCACGCCGGGGGCGCAGCTGCCAGACGACGTGCCCGACGAGAAGGCCATCATGCTCAGCGACGTCGGCGCGCGCGCTTTAATTTTGGATCTAGATCCCCCCCGCCGCCGCGCCTCCGCGCCCCGCCTGACGGCCCTTCGCGCCTGCCTGGCACGGGCAGCCTGCACGGCGTGGCACGGGCTGGAGATGGGCGGCGTCACCGCCGACACCAACTCGGTCGCGATCTGGGTCCGCCGCTCGCGTTACCTCCTCCTCCTCCTGGCGCCCGACGCTGGGCAGGGCGCCGGCCCCGTGGGCCTGCTGACGGCGGCGCTGGCGCTCCTGCGCGGGGCGAACCGCGTCCTCCTCATCGACCAGGCGCCCCCGCGGCGGCGCCGCGCCGCCGCCCCCGCCTGGAGGGCGGCGTCTCACGCGCGGGGCAGGACGAGGGGCGCCTGGAGCTCGCGCGCAGCCGCATCGGCAAGGTCGAGACCCTCAACGCCACCGGTCCGCCCCTCGAATCCCAACGAGCCGCCTTCGAGCAGGCCTCACGCCGGCGCAGACGTGGACGTGTCGAAGGCGCTGCACGAGCGCGTCCCCGGCGGCATCGACGCGCGCCCTCCGAGCCCCCCAACGCCGCGGCTGCGCGGGCCTGACACGCGCCCCGGCAGGTCTGCATCGACTGCGCGGGGTTCAGGTTCCCCAAGTCCCTCTCCCACACGCTCATGACCGTCCTCAAGGCGCGTTGCCCCCGTTGGAGCTCCGAGGCGGCCGGCTTTCCGAGCGCCCCCCGACTGCGCGCGCAGCTGGAGACGGACGCGTGCGACATCGTGGCGGAGATGATCGTCGCCGCCCGCAAGAACGGCCGCTGCGTCCTCATCGGTCCGCCCCGCCCCGCCCCGCCCCGCCCCGCCTTTGCGTTGGGTCTTAGGGAGGGGGGTGCGGCAGGGGACTACTTCGCGACGACGCACTCCTTCCCCATCGGGGCCTTCATGGAGAAGGGCCTCTCCATGGCCGGCGGCCAGGCCCGCCCGCCCCGCCCAACGGCGCCCCGCCCCGCCCCTCTCACCTCGCCCTGCCTCGCGCCCAGGTCTTCGTGCAGAAGTGCGCGCCGGCGCCGCTCGAGCCGCGCGCCTCGGGGGCGGCGCCTCGAGCGCGGGTCCGGGCAGGTACTGGCGGACGCTGCTGGGGCTCATTCGGGAGGGCCGCTTCGACCCGACCTTCATCGTCACGCACCGCATGCCCTTCGGCAAGGCCCGCCCCCGCCCCCCGCCCCCCGCCGGCCCGCCCCTCCCGCCTAAGCCCCCTTGCTCAGGCGGTGGAGGCTTACGACAAGTTCGCACACCACCGGGACGGCGCCGTCAAGATCCTCCTCGACTGCAACGAGGCCGAGCGCGCCGCCCTCTCCGCATCCGCTCCCGCCTCGAGCTCCGGACCCGCCCCCGTCCCCGCCACGGGCGAGGGCAGCGCCGCCGCCACCGCCGTTGCGGCCGTCACCTCCCCCCTCTAGGCCTCCAGCTAGCACCCAAGCTGCTCCCGGGCCGATTGCAGTGTGCCATCCGCATGCGCATGTACATGTACGGCCGCTGCGTGTAATTAAAAATACCGGCCCCGGCCCAGGCCGGCGCCCCTGTATACGTACTAAGAACTCGATATCAGCATACGGCGGCTCGGCGGCTCGGCGACGTCGAGGGGCCGGCGCGCACCCGTGACCGGGCCCGCGGGCGCCGCGCCGCGGCCGGCCGGCGCCCCGGCGGGCGCTTCCAAAGCTTGCGCATGCGGTGCCAGGCGCCGTTGCCGGTGGGAGATCCAAAGCTTGCGGTGTCGGGCGCCGTTGCCGGTGGGAGATCCAAAGATCCATCTGCGCTTGCAAACGGTTAGACGCGATAACCGTCGGCTAGCCTGCCACTGAGCTTGCCACTCAGCCTGGACGCGCACGGGTACAGTCGGCTAACCTGTACGCGTACATCATTCGATCATCGGCCCCCCAAACGGCCAGGCTTCACCATGGCGTTCGTCTCTAGCCTTCCGGTCGTAGATCGTGTTGGGTCCGTCGCGACCTCGGCTTCGCTCTTGGTCAAGGCGCCCGTTCGGTCGGCTAGGCCCGCGGTGCGCAGGACTCTCTTCGAGGCCAGCACTCGTCGCTTCATCTTCGCCAGCACGGGCATCCGCATGAACGCTTCGCGGGAGCCGACGGCCGACGAAAAGCTGGTCGACTGGAAGTGCGTTTCCCGCCTTCCGGCGATCCCTTCGCCCTCGCCGCTGCTATCCGTTGTTTCAATCTTTCGTCTGTCCGGCCACTCTCCTCAGAGTCTCCTGCGCTCCCTCCGGGACCACCACGTACTCTATCCGCCAGACTGAAATCTTAGGTTTAGCTCCATTACGACACCCAGCTTGCTCTTTATTTAAAGCCGAAGTCCTCAATTTGGCGGATAGGACGCGTACGTAGGCCGCGAACTTCTGCAAACCGTTTGCGGCTACGGCCAAGCTGCCACTCCTAGATTGCCTTCTTTTTTCTTTCTCTTCCTCCCACCGGATTGCTCTGACCGGTAGGCGCAGCGACGATGAAGTTGAGGACCCAAGCGTGAAGGCCGAGGCGTCGACTCTGGAGGTGATCATGAGTGTGCCAGTCGCCGCGATGTAATTGCTGATTGTGCGACAGGATTTCCTCACGTTCCATGCGGGAGGCGATAGCGAGGGTGGATTTATGCCCGATATGTTTATCAGGTGGGTTTATGCCCCACAGGCTAGGAGGTGACGCCATGATCATAGAATCTGGCGAGGCGACGCGCCCCGACTGATCCAGACGGTGACTAAATGTTCATCAGCGGCTACAACTTCGAGCGGACCACCGTCGGGGAGGAGTTGGAGAAGGAGCGCTCCTCGCGCTCCAAGCCGGAGCCCATTTCTCTCGCCGACGGTGAGCCGCCCCGCCCGTCTATTTCAAGGACTCGGCGCAACTCACGGTTCCTTCAGCGCTCGCGTTCCACGTTGGGGCCGACTCTCCCGTGACTCCGGCCGCCTCCGAGGACTACGACGAGGAGGACGGCGAGTTCGAGTGAAGCACTCGGCCCCCCAGCTAGCTGTAGGAGCGTAGCCGGTCATCGCGCTTCGCCCCGCTTCCCTCTTCTCGACGAGCTTTCGGGTCCAGTCGCATAATCGTTTTCACCTGCAGTTTTTTAATGTCTAGGTAGTCTTTCGAGTCATGTCCCGCCAGTTTTCCCCTCTCGCCGCGCCCGGCGTTATCAAGCCGGCAGAGACTGGCACCTGCATAATACGCTTCGAATCAGTTTGGGTATCTAGCTTCTCTTGGGTTCTTGGTTCGTACAGATTAGCTGTTGTTCCCGTCAGTCTGGGGTTTGCTTTCTCTCGTTTTGCGATCGTCTGCTTGTTCATGATCAGTCCAGACTTTGCGCTGTTGAATTCTTGTATATCGTATCTGGAGTAGATATGAGGCTCATGTGCTTGAATGCAGCCGATTCGACTCCTATTCTCTTCCTTTCCTGCGTATATCCGCCTATAGCTAGCACACGCTCCGCTGAGTGGCGCTAGCCGGGAGCGCGTTCGGGGCTCCGAATCCAAGACGTCGACTCGTGCGCATGATCATGATCAGCTTCTTTAGGATTTAGCTTAAGTTTCGAATTCATTCCAGGCCCGGGGCGGCGCGGGGGAAGACGAGGAGGTGCGTGAGCCGCCGGTTCCCGCTGTACTCGAAGCTCGCCGCGTCGATGGGGACGCGCAGGCAGGCCGGGAAGCCGGCCGCCGCAGCGGCGCGGGGCACCTCGTCGTCAGGGACGCCCCGCGTCGTGTACGCGAGCACGAAGCAGGGGCCGGCCCGCAGCGCCGCCACCGCCTCCCGCAGGCTCGACTCCCGGTAGAGTGCTTTCTCTGCGTCCACTCGAGGGGCGGGAGCGGGGTCGGGGGTACGCCCTGCGAGGAGCTCGTCCACCGTGTCGAAGAGGGGGTACAAGGACCCCGGTGAGTATCTGGGCAGCTCAGGGTTAGGAGAGGCGGAGGGGCGAAGGGGCGAGGGGGAATGGGGGAGTGGGTGGTAAGGGGAGGGGCCGGGGGGTCGCACATGAGGTCGCTCCCGACCACGTGGTCGAAGGTGGGCGCGGAGGCGGAGGCGGCGAGCTCGGCGGCGAAGGCGCGGGCCTCGGGGCGGCCCCAGCGGAGGGCGCGCGCCACGCACTGCGCCTCGACGCCGTTGCGGCGCAGGTTCCGCTCGATGAGCGCCACGGACTCTTCCTCCCCGTCCGTCGCCACGACCCGCACGCCGGGCAGGAGTTTCGCGGCCACAATGGCGTTCAGACCCACGCCGGCGCCCAGCTCCAGCATCCGCTCGCTCCGCCGCAGCTCCTCCGCCGCCGCCGCGAGGACTGCGCAGAGGCATCGGTATCAGCGGGTAGCGTTGAGCTCGAGGGAGGCCGAGGGAGCAAGGGCGCGCGCATTGGTTAAGGATGGAGCTGGCTGGCCAGAGCATGATGGCCGTCGCGCCGCCGTGTTGGAAGTGGCTCGGGACGGCCGCGACGTGCACCGTGACGCCGGCCACGCTGAAGCTCTTCTCCTCGATCGCTTCCCGCTCCTCCGACGCGAATAACGAGCAGATCGACCCGTCGTCCTCCATCGATTGGCCTCCCCTGGACGGCGCGGCCTCAAAGCCCGCTTAAGGAGCTAGCGCTGGGGCAGCCGCTGCGCGTACCGGCTCACGGATTCAAGCTGCTTCTGCAGCGCGCGTGTGCGCGCGTGCGCGCTCCGTCGCGCTCAGCCGCTCCTAGTCGAGGCCTAGCGCCGAAGCACCCCCGCCTTCCAATGGCAAGGCGTTCGATCGCTGGCAGTACGGCAACCCTATGCGGATATTGCAGTTGTAGTCACGCGCGAGCACGGGTCCAGATTGTGTGCGCCAAGGCGATCCTGCCCCGGTGTTCCCGTGTAATTCTTATTGATTCCGCAGATTCTAAAACGCGTAGTCTTGTTGGGCTGCAGCCTGGCTGCAGCAAGCTAACACCTGTAACCTGTTTTGTCCGGGGTACACGTTTCTTCTGCTGCTGGTAAAGACGCTGGTGAAGTCTTGTGCAGGTAGCCTAGTAGGACCGCGCACGCGGCGAGCACTGCAGCAGCTTTGTGAGCAAAAGAACAACCGCGCCGCAGCGAAGAGCGAGCCGCGAGCCGCGGCGACTAGCTGGGTGGCAGATAACTTCCATGTCCGCCGGCCGATAGGATTGCAGGAAGCGATATGCCCGGCGAGGCAAGCACGAGCGCGGGGCCCAGCGCCGCGAAGCCCGCGCTCGACAAGCCGCCGGCGGACGAGCGCGACGACGACGACCGCGACGACGATGAGTCGCTGGACAAGAACGCGCCTACCGCGAAAGCAAAGCCCGTGGTCGGTAGCTCGGCCGCTCTGCTGGATGAGAAGAAGGCAGCCGTGCTGGCGAAGCTGAAGGCCTTCCTCGCCGAGGCCAAGCGGACGCCCGAGCCCAAGGCCGGGCCCTCCAAGGCAGCGCAACCGAATAAAGACGTCTCCAAGACCGCGCCGGCGAAGGCGGATCCCTCCAAGGCCGCCCCGGCCAAGGCGGGTCCCTCTGAGCCCGCGCCGGCGAAGGCGGATCCCTCCAAGGCCGCCCCGGCCAAGGCAGGTTCCTCGGAGGACGCACTTTCGAAGGCGGGGGCGAGCAAAGCGATGCCCGGCAAGCTGCCGACCCCCGTCGCGGCGGCCCCGGCGAGCAAGGCGGCCGAGCCCCAGGCGCTGGCGGCGCTGGCGGAGGCGGCGGCGGCGGCGGCGCAGGCCGGCCCGACGCCGGTCAAGGAGGACGCGGAGGTGATGGCGGCAAAAGCGGCGGCCATCGTGCGGACCATCGCCGTGGCGCGCGCTGCGCAGGGATTCCACGCGGCCGAGGAGGCCCGCGCCGTGGCCGCCGCCGAGGCCGCCGCCGCGCGCGCCGCCGGCACCGCCGAGGAAGCCGCGCGCCTCTCGAAGGCGGCCGCCGCGGCGAAGGCCGTCGCGCAGGAGAAGGTGCGGGCGCCCCGCGCAGACGCGCCCCGCCGAGGCAGAGCGGGCGGGCGGCGCAGCTCGAGGCGAGCGAGCGGGCGGCGCACACGGGGGAGACCATGAACGGGGAGTTGGCCAAGCTCGCCATGGCCGAGGCCGCCGAGTCGCGGGTCCGGCCCGCGCCCGCGCTCTCCTCCGAGGCTCATGCCGACGTCCTGTTGACCCGGAGCAGGCGCTGGAGGCCAAGTCGGCGTTGGCGGCGGCGGCGGCGGCGGAGGCGGCGGCGGGGCGGGCGGTGGAGGCGGCGCGCGTGGCCTCGCTCGACGCCATCCGCGCCGAGGCCGAGGCCGACGCCGAGGGCCGCGCCCGCGT
Organism: Cyanophora paradoxa; assembly: GCA_004431415.1. Taxonomy (NCBI): domain Eukaryota; class Glaucocystophyceae; order Cyanophorales; family Cyanophoraceae; genus Cyanophora; species Cyanophora paradoxa. The sequence goes on along the minus strand of QPMI01000101.1, from coordinate 223,714 downwards.
GCGCCCGCCGCAGCCCGAGCGAGCGAGCGAGCGCTGGGGCCTGACGCGGCGGGGCCCCGCGGCAGCTCGCGGCGAAGACGGTGTCGCAGGCGGTGGCGAAGGCGGCCTCGGAGGCCATCGCCGACCTCGACTTCCACCGCCTCATCGCGCCCCCGGTGCGCGGCCCCGCAGCCGGCCCCGCCCTCCCGCCCCGCCTCGCCCCCGACTCACGCTCCTCCGTCTTCTCCCTCAGGAGCCGCCGAGCATCAGCATCTCGCTGAAGGACTTGGGCGGGCAGCTGGAGGCGCTCGCCAGGCAGCTGATCCCGAAGCCGCCGGCGTGCCCGGCGCCGCCGCCGCCGCCCAAGTGCCCGGCGCCGCCGCCGCCGGTGAAGTGCCCGGCGAGCTTCTCGGAGGAGCAGCTGCGCGAGATCGTCGAGGACGCCGTCGAGGACGGCCACCGCGGCGGCTGCTCCGCCAAGGAGCTCGCCGCCGCCGTCGCCCGCGCCGCGCCCAAGTGCCCCGCCCCGACCCCCTGCCCGGAGCCGGACGCGCGGTGGGCGGAGAAGGCGGCCGAGCAGTGGTTCGCCGTGCTCCAAAAGCAGCGGGCGAAGGCGAAGGCGGCCAAGGCGAAGGCGTGCAAGGCGGGCAAGGGCAAGGCCGGCTGCGGCAAGGCCGCGCCGCCCGCCAAGGGCCTCTCCAAGGGCCTCCTCAAGCTCATCAAGGACATCGGGAGCATGCAGAACGCGCAGGTCAAGCTCGCCGGCAAGGCGCGCCCCGCGTCGCTCTCGAGCTCTCGTGATCCTGCTCTCGCTGACCGCGTGGCGGGGGCGCAGCCGGCGGCGCCGGCCAAGTCCGGCTTCCACGGCATCGACGACCTCGGCTCGTACATCGCGGGGGCCCTCGGGCCCCTCAAGGAGGCGCCCCCCGCCCCCTCCCCCTCCCCCGACAAGGCGGTCCCGTCCTCCTCCTCGTCGTCGGCGGGCAAGGCGGAGAAGGCGGCGGCGGCGGCCTCGGCGAGGGCGCTCTCGGTGGAGGAGCTGAAGGCGGGGCTGGCGCGGCTGGGCGCCGCCCCCGCCAAGGCCCTCCAGCTCGATGACGCCGCGCAGGCGCTCGCCGACGCCGACGCCGACGCAGAGGCCGACGCTGAGGCCGCCGCGGTGGACGCCCCCAGCGAGGTCCCCGCGCCCGCCCCGCGGCCCCTCTCTGGCCGCCTCCGACCCCGCGCAGGGCCCCGAGGTGCACGACGTGCTCAAGGGCGCCTCGGCGGAGGCGCTGCTCGCCCACGCCGGCGCCAGCGGCGCCCTCTCCCCCGCCCCGCCCCTTGCCTCCGCATCCGACCTCTCCGCGCTGATGGCGCGCCTGAAGCCGCCCCCGGCCCCAAGGAGCTCCTCGCGGCGCTGCGGGCCGCCTCGGCGCCGGCCGTCTCGGCGCCGACCGCCGGTTCCGGCGCCGGCGCGGCGGATCCCAAGGCGGCTGCCGGCGCACCGGTCAAGGCGGCGCCGGTCGGGCCGGCCAAGTCAGCGCCGATCGCACCGGCCAAGCTGGAGCCGGTCGCGCCGGCCAAGGCTGGGGCCGCCGCGGCGCCGGCGCCCGCGGCGGCAGCGGCGGCGGGCGTGGAGCAGCTGGACGCGGCGAAGGCGCTCGCGTCGTTCGTCGCGGCGCGGGGGCCTTCGCGGCGCGGGCGGAGGCGGCGGCGGGGGAGGCGGCGCGGCAGACGGAGGCGGCGCGCCGCCTCGCCGAGCGCCTCGAGGAGCGCATCGCGGCGGCCGAGGCGGCCCGCAAGGCCGCCGCCGCCAAGCAGGCCAAGGCGCAGGAGGCCGACGCCAAGGCGAAGGCGGCCAAGGCAGCCGGCGAGGCGGCGGCCAAGGCGGCTGCCAAGGCGCCGGCCAAGGCGGCGCCGGCCCTCCAGCAGGAGGCGACCGACAAGACGGCGGCGGCCGAGAAGCTCGTGGCGGCTGCGACGGCGGCGGCCGACGAGGCGGCGGCGGCGGCGGCGGCGGCGAAGGCGGCGGCGGGGCGCTGCAGGGGGCGGTGGAGGAGGCGGCGGCGTCGCCCCTCCTCAAGGGCGACTTCGCCCTCGAGTCGCCCCCGCCCGTCCCCAGCTCCTTCAAGGCACGCCCCGCCCCGCCCCGCCCCGCCCGCGCTGCTGCGCGCCGCCCCTCCACTGAACGCGCGCTCCCGCGGCAGCTCTTGGAGGAGGACGGGACGGCGGTGGGCAGCGCGGTGGCGCGCGCGACGGAGCTGGCCGGCGTCGCCAGGGACGCCGCCCGCGCCACCGAGGTGGCGGCCGCCGGGGAGATCGCCGCCCGCTCCAAGCTCGCCGCGGCCGTCGCGGTGGGCAAGGGGGGCGCCGCCGCCGCCGCCGCCGCCGCCGCCGCGGTTGCCGCGCACAAGGCTGCCGTCGCCTTCGCCTCCAAGCAGGTCCGCCCCGCCCCCGCGGGGCCGCCGCCGCCGCCCCCGGCCGAGGCGGGCCGTCGCAGGTTGCGGCGCACCTCGCCGGGGACGCGGCGGAGGCGCAGGCGGCCGCGGCGCGCGCCGCCCAGGCGGCCTTCGAGGCGGCGGCCAAGGGCGGCGCCCCGCGCCGGCCGCCCCTCGGCCTCCGCTGCGGACGCGGACGACGAGACGGACCCCATCGACTCGGAGATCGCCGGCCTGCTGGAGGCGAGCAGGGCGGCCGGCAAGGCGCCAGGGCCGGCGGCAAGCTGGACGCCGGCGGCGGCGACGACGACGACGACGACGACCTCGACGGCGGCGGCGGCGGCGGCGCCAAAGCCCCCTCGCAGTCGTCGCAGGCGCGCCCGATGCCGGCCGCGCCGCGCGCCGGGGCTCTGCTCACCCTCGCCCCGCCGCGCAGGCGGCGCAGGCGACTCTGAAGAAGGCGGCGGCCCTCGAGGCGGGGGCCGGCAAGGTCGGCCCCGCCCTCCGCCCGCCCCGCCCCCGGCCGCCCCTCACGCCCCCCAGGCCCCGGTGGCGACCAAGGCGGGCCCCTCGGAGGCGGGGCTCAAGGGGGCGCTGAAGGAGCTGGCGGCGAGCAAGGGGGCGCAGGAGGCGCTGCAGGCGGCCAAGGCGGCCGGCATCCCGCCCGACGTCGTCAAGGCCGCCGTCCTCGCCGCCGCCCGCACCCACCCCGACGACACCACCAAGGCCGCCAAGGCCCGCCCTCCCCGCCGCCCCCGCGTTCCCCGTGCACCCGCCTGAGCCGCTCCCCCGCGGCGCAGGCGGTGCAGGCGGCGATCGCGGCGGCGGCCAAGGCGAAAGCTGCGAACAAGCCGGCGGCGGAGATGGAGAAGGCGGCGGAGAAGGCGGCGCTCGCGGCGGAGAAGGCGGTGGCCGTCAAGGAGGCGGCGGCGGCGCTCACCAAGGACGCCGCGGTGCGCTGGGAGGCTCTTGCGAGCGCGACCGTGCGCCAAGGGGTTCTGAACTCCTCGTTTCCCAGGTGCGGGAGGCGATGAAGGCGGCGGCGGCGGCCGGGGCGCCGAAGGACGTGGTGAAGGCGGCGGTGGCGGCGGCGGCCAAGGCGCAGGCGGCCGGCAGCGGGGCGGCGGTCGTCGCCAAGGCGGCGATGGTGGCCGCCATGAAGCAGGCCATCAAGGACGGCGCCTCGGCGCAGGAGGCCAAGGCCGCCCTCAAGCTCGTCGCCGCCGCCGCCAAGGGCGCGTCCCTCGCCCCCACCCAGCCCAAGGCGCCATCGTCCTCGTCCTCGTCCTCGTCCTCGGCGCCGGCGCCGGAGAAGGCGAATGCGGCGGGGGAGTGCACGGCGGGGAAGGCGGGGTGGCCGGAGGCGCCGAAGGAGACGGGCGCGCTGGCGGATGCGCACGTGCACGCGCTGGCGAAGCTCGTGGGGCGGGCGGAGGCGGCGGTGGAGGCCAAGCTGGCGGAGCTCAAGGACTTCTCCGTCGAGCTCCAGTGCCTGCGCGACCCCGTCGACCACGTCTCCACCGCCGCCCCCGCCTCCGGCAACGAGTTCTGCTGCGGCGAGGGCTGCGCGGGGGGCGCCCCCAAGTGGGAGACGCTGCAGGCCGCCATCGCCGGCGAGGTCGAGCGCCAGGTGCCCCGCCCCTGCCTCGTCTGCCCCGCCTGCCGGCCTGAGGGCGGGCCAGCTGTCGCGGGAGGCGCCCGAGGCGGGGCGGCGCGCGCTGCGGCTCGAGCTGCCCAGCAAGGAGCTCTCCCCGGAGGCCCTCGCCGAGTTTCTTCTCCGGGGGGCCCAGGAGCAGGTCCCCGGCCCCCCGGCCCCCTTGCCTCGCCCGCCCGAGGCGCCGACCCCCGCCCCCCGCGCAGCTGGACAGCGCCATCGTGCGGGGTGTGGCGGAGCGCGGCTCCCACATCAAGATGAAGTGTCACCGCCACACCGCCCTCCCCGACCCCGTCGCCGTGCCCGCCCCGCTTCCCCCGCCTCGCCGCTCGACTCGGCGTGACGTCGTGTGCGCAGGCCGACTCGTTCTGCTGCGGCGAGGAGTGCGCGGGGGCGCTCGCGCAGTGGGCGCCGCGCCACGCCAAGGCCCTCCCGCCGGTGGCCCTGCCGGCGGGGGTCAAGACGGCGGCGAAGGGGGCGCCCCACGGGGCGGACTTCACGCAGCTCCTCGCCAACGTCGTCGACGCGGCCCAGCAGCAGGCCCCCGCCCCTTCTTCCCGCCCCGGGCGCCCCCCTCGGCCGCGGCTCACGCGGCGGCGCAGGTGGCGGCGGCGCTGGCGAAGCCGGTGAAGGTGGAGGTGAAGATGGCGGTGCCGCTGGAGAACTGCGCCGGCTCCTGCCGCGTCGCCAAGGCCGTGCAGGCCGCCGCCTCCGCCGCCCTCAAGGTCACTCCCCCGCGCGGCCGCCCCCGCCCCGCCTCGCCTCGAGCTCGGCGCGAGCGGGCGGGGCTCGCAGGGGGCGCTCGTGAAGGAGGACGTCGTGAGCGTCGACGTCGCCTGCCGCCGCGTCGATGGGCCTGCCCCGGCCCTCTGCTGCGGCGACAAGTGCCTCCCGCTCCCCGCCCCGCAAGCCGAGGCGAAGCCAGCCCCCGCGGCCGCGGCGGCCCCGGCAGCACCCGCGGCGCCGGCCCCGGCAGCGCCGGCCCCGGCAGCGCCGGCGGGGAAGGCGGCGGAGGCGGGGAAGCAGGTGTCGGAGGGAGAGCTGGCGAGCCTGGTGCGGGCGGCGGAGAGCGAGCCGACCATCAAGGCCGCCGCCCAGCAGATCGAGAAGGTAGGACCGAGCTCCAGCGGGCCGTGGGGCCGGGGGCTGACACGCGGCGGGGCGGGGGCGGCAGGCGGGGGCGCCGCACGCGGTGGTGCAGGCGGCGATGGGCGCTCTCGTCAAGGGCATCGCCACCGGCGCCTCCAGCGAGGTCCAGGTGCCCCGCCCCCGCGACCCCTCCCGAACCGCTTCTCGAGCGCGCCGCGCCGCCCAGATCCTCAAGGACGCGGCGGAGGCAGCGGCCAAGGTCTACACGGCGGGGGACGGCGGGGCGGACTGCACGCGGGGCGGGGCGGGCCCCGCGTGGAAGCCCGAGTACTGCCGCGTGCTCCTCTCCGCCGCGAAGCTCGCCGCCGCGCAGGCCCGCGGCGGCCTCGTCAAGGTCAGCCGCCCCCGGGCGCAAGGATCCTTCGATCCAAAGCCCTCATCGGCTCTCCCCGCGTGCTCGCCCTCGGCCGCCGGCGCTCCTCACGGCGGGTGCCGGCAGGGGGCCCCCGTGGCGGTGGAGGGCGTGAAGGAGCCCTTCTACGCGTACGCGGGGCGCCTGGACGCGGCGCCCCAGGCGGCGCCCCACGACGACGCGGATGGAGGCCTCGACGCTGACGCCCTCCTCTTCACCCTCGGCCCCGTCCGCCCCGCCCCGCCCCGACCCAGCTCGGGCCGGAGGCGACGGCGGCTGCGCAGGGCGTCTCGGCGAAGAAGGACGGGGAGACGCAGAGGGTGGCCGAGGGCGGCAAGGAGGGCACGGCGGGGGAGACGGTCACCGTCCCCAAGGAAATCTGGGCCGCCTGCCTCGCCACCGCCCGCCAGGCCGCCAGCACGGCCGCCAAGGAGGCCGCCGAGAAGGCGGTCAAGGCGGCGGCGAAGGTGGGCGCGCCGGCCTCGGTGGCGGCGGCGGCGGCGGCGGCGGCGGCCAAGGCGGCGGCGCGGGGCGAGGACGCCAAGACGGTCGCCAAGGCGGCGGAGAAGGCCGTCCTCAAGGCCGAGATCGCGGCCGGGGCGAGCAAGGAGGAGGCCCAGCGCGCCGCAAAGGTCCCCCTCTCATCGCTCGGACGAGCGCTGTCGGCCGGTAGACTGATCCCCGCCCTCCTTCCCCTCAGGCGGTGGCGAGGGCGGAGAAGGAGCCGGCGAAGGCGACGGGGGCCGTCAAGGACGCCCTCAAGGCCGCCGAGAAGGCCCGCCCGCGCCCTCCGGAGCCTGCGTCGCGCGCCCGCTCGCCTGAGCTCCCCCCGCAGGCCTTCCTCATGGGCGACAAGCAGCAGAAGCCGGCGGACAAGCCGGCACACAAGCCGGCGGAGAAGCCGGCGGGGGCGGCTGCAGAGAAGGCGGGCCCGAAGCCGATCATCATCTCGGCGGAGCCGGACGTGCTGGAGCCCGGGCAGCCCATCAGCGTGCGCCCCGCCCCGCCTGCCCGCCAGCCCCCGCAGGGAGCAGCACCGTCCATCTAAGAACGGCCTCCCCGGGCCCTCCCCCCGCCGGCGCCCCCTCGGCTCTGCGGAGGGCGGTAACGATCCGATAGCCTGACCCTAGCTCGCCGGCGGCTCCGCGCGCTGCGGAGCGGGTTTAAATCTAGCTCCGTCGGGCGGCGGCTGACCGGGGGTCGGCGGCAGTACACGATCGACGAGGACGAGGCGAGCAAGTGCGCGACGACCTCGCCGCCGCCGCCGGGGCCGGCCGGCTCCGGGGCGGCCTCGCCCGGGGCCGCCTCGGGCGCCGGCCCCGCTGGCGGGGCCGTCGTCGTCATGGAGCCCTCCGACGACGACGCCACCGCCTCGCCCCTCCCCCGCCCCGGCCCGCCCCCGTCTTCGGCCCCGCGGCAGCCGCCGCGCCCTACCCCAGCCCTACCCCTACGGCTACGCCCAGCCTCCCTACCCCTACCCTCCCCAGCCCTACCCGTACCCCGCGCAACCGGGCCCCCCCGGGGGCCAGCCGGCCGGCCCGCCGCGCCTCGCCCGGCTGCACCACGGCGCGCACGTCGTCAGCGTGCGCCGCCTCCCGCCCCCGCCCCGCACCCGCTTGCCGCGCCCCTGGCGGCGCTCAGAGGGCTCAGATCGAGGACCTGGAGCCGCACCACGCGGCGACGGGGACCTCGGCGCTGCTCGACCGCGTCCGCCACTTCGCCGCCGCGCACGGCGCCGAGGAGGCGGCGCCCCGGCACCGGCCCCTCGGCATCGTCCTCGCCAAGTACGGCCCCCGCGGCGAGCCCATGCACTACAGTGCGCCCCGCCCCCTGTCGCCCCCCTCCCGCCCGCTTCCTCTCATGCCCCGCCCCCAGCGTACGGCGGGGTGCGCTTCTCCGTGCACCCGTTCATCACGCGGGGGGACGTCTACATCGACGAGTCGGCCCACAGGTGCCCCCTCCACTCTCCCCCCGTCTTCTCATCTGATGCGGGGCAGGGCGGGGGCCGGCGTGGCGGCCGCCGACGGGGACGACGAGGCCGGCGGCGCCTTCGCCTCCTACTCGGGCGCGGCCGCCGCCGAGGCCGCCGAGGCCGGCGAGGGCGCGGAGGGGTACGACGGGGCCGGCGAGGGCGCGGACGGCTTCTCGGCGGACTCGGAGGGGGACGGGGACGGGGACGGCTCCCTCCTCCCGGGCTCCTCCCTCCGCCTCTCCCTCGCCGGGCCCCTCGACGCCTGACCCGGCCCCCCTGTCGGGGGCACCCGCCCCCTGCTCTCCTTCCGCCCGGCCATCCCACGCCGCTCCTTGGTGCATGGCAGAATAGTACTAGCAGAGATGCACATGCCTCTATTGTATTCCGACGCGCGCATTTCACACACCGGAGCGGTCGCGGGGCGGGCCGGCCGGACCAGGCAGGGCAGCCGCAGGCTCGATCGAACACTATAGCTAGATCTAGTCGTAGACGGGGCTCATGGCGTAGATCTCGCAGCGGGCGACGGGGCAACGCTGCGGCTGCATCACGAGGACGCGGCCGCCGCAGGCCTCGCAGACTGCGCGACCACCGGCATCAGAGGGGGCCAGCGGGGTGAAGGGGCCAGAGCCCCTCGCGCGCGCGCGAACGCGCGCCGCCGCACCGACGTGGCCGCACGGCTGCAGGACGCGCCGCTTCGCTCGCTCGAGGGCCTCCAGGCAGACTGCGAAACCGGCCTCAGAGGAAGAGACGAGGAAGAGAGAGAGGAGGGAGGAGGTCGAAGTGAGGGCGCACCGGGGCACTCGAAGGTGGCGGGGAGCGGGGAGGCCTCGCGGCGCCGCGCCTCGCGGGCGAGGGCGTTGACGCGCCCCATCGCCTCCACCAGCCGCTCCGAGAGCTCGTCGAGCTCCGCCGCCGGCAGCGTCCGCAGGTGCTCCTCGTCCACGCGGAGGCAGCCCGGCGGCACCGAGCTCGTCGTCACCGCCGCCGCCCGCCGCGCCTCCAGCTGCCGCTGCTCCGACTCGCTCGCCAGCGCCGCAGCGCGCTGCCGCAGCTCCGCGTTCTCCCGCATGAGCCGCTGCTCCAGCGCCGTCGCCGGCCGCACCTGCCCGTCCCCCTCCCGCACCTGCACCTGGGGCCCCCGCGCGCCCTCCTCGAGGCGCGCCTGCACGCGCCGCGTCGCCTCCAGCAGCTGCGCCTCCGCCGCCGCGCGCGTCCCCGCCACCCCGAGGGACCCCGCCGCCGCCGGGCGGGCCGGCGGGGGCGCCGGCGGGCACGGGGATGCGCCCGTCGAGAAGCTGCTGCGCCGCCCGGCGCCGCCGGACCTGCTCCTCCAGCAGCTGAGCGGGGCTCCCCTGCGCCCCCGCCGCCGCCGCCGCTGCCGGCTGACCCGCCGCCGCCCGCACCTCGGAGAGCACGCTGGGGCCCTGCGGCTTGGGCGCCCGTCGTCAGGCGGCGGCTGGGCGCAGCTGCTCGCCCCTGCTGCCGTCGACCTGGCGGCTTCTTCGAGCCTCTAGGCATCCCTAGACGGGGCGTTCGAGGGGACGGGCCCCGGCGGAGTGCCGCACCTGGGCCGCCTGGCGGCGCAGGCGCTCCTCCTCCTCGGAGCGGTGCAGGGCCAGCCGCACGGCGCGCTCCTCCTGCGCAGCCGCCCCTCAGCCGGGGCCGGGGGAGGGAGCTCAGGGGGGCGCGGGAGCGCGCGCCTCGCTTCCGTCCCTCGTGCGCGTGTCGACGAGGGAGCGCCGCAGCGCCTCCTGCAGGGCCCGCTCCTGCGCGGGAGAACTCCACCATCGGGCGGCGCCGCGCGGGGCCGCCGAGCTCTGGGGGGGCGCGAGCGGGCCCCCCGGCCCGCATCGTCGCGGCGCACCTCGGAAAGCACGACGAGCTGGGACGGGGCGGCGCGGGCCTCGGCGCCGCGCTGCTGCTGGGCGAGCTGCGCCTGCCGGAGGCGGCGGCGGGCCTCCTCGTCGAGCGCGACGAGGCGGCCGCGGTCGAGCTGGCGCGCCATCTCGGGGTTCTGCGCCTCCAGCGCCCGCTGCGCGCTCTCCGGCATCATCTCTCGCCACGACGACGCCGCGGACGGCGCCTGCGGGGCGGCGGGGGCGGCGGGCGCCCTCGGAGCCTGCGGCGGCTGCGGCGGCTGCGGCTGTGCGGGCCGCGCCGCAGCCGCGGCGGCAGCAACCTGACGTCCTGCCGGCACGGCCGCGGCGTGCGCGACCGACGCGGGCTGCGGGGCCGGGCCGCCCGCTGCCGGAGCCGGGTCAATCTCCATCGGCTGGAGCACTGGGAGCGGTTGCAGGTCGCCGAGTGCCTGCTGTGCGTGCACTGCGCTCGGCTGTGGTTGTGGGGCGGCCGCCGGCCGGCCCATCACCACGGTCACCGCGGGCGCGGGCCCGCCTCCGGCCACCGTCACGCGTACGGGGCCCTCGACACGCACGCCGGGACCCACGACGAGCTGCACTCCCATCTGCTCTATGCCGACGGGACGCAAAGCGTCCTGCGCTTGCGCGGGTGCTGGCGGGTCCTCCTGCGTTGGTGTGGGGGCCGGCGGCTGCTCTGACGCTTGGCCCGAGTCTTGCGCCATCTGCAGCTGTGTTCACAGTCTCTGTTTGCTCAGTACGGCCCGTCGGCCCCGGCGGTTTTCGAGCCTAGGAGGCAGCTTTCCCCCCTCCCTCTCCTCTCCCGGGGTTAATCGCCAGCCGGGTACGCGGGATCGCAGTTCCAAGCCGGATCGGACGCGGACGCCAAGAGCCGTTTCGGTTGCCATTCCGACTGCTCCCCGCTCTCTAGCTCGCTCTAGCGATGGCCAACACAGCTCCCAAAATCGCCCCTCAGACCCCTGCAACCCAGCTGCTTGGGGCTAATCGGTGAGCGCGCGCCCGCGGTCACGACAAGGGGGATTTATCGTTTATGCTGTAGAATGTTACGTACGCTTCGATCGCCGAGTAGACGCGGCCCGGTGTCCCGTCCGAGCCGCTTTTCCCTTCGACAAGGTCTGAGGTTCAGTTCGCAGGCTCAAGGGCAAGGTTGCAATCATCACCGGCGGAGGGAATGGAATGTGCGTGGCAGCTCCTCATACGCGCTGCTCGGCGATCGCTTGGGCTGACGGGTCCGTCCGCAACGTCAGCGGGCGGTGCGTCGCTCGGCGCATGGCTGCGGAGGGAGCGTGGGTCGGCATCGTGGAGATCGACGACACCCACGCTGAAGCCGTCGTGAAGGGTTCGCCCGCCCGCCGAGTCGCTCGAGCGCGGATCGGCGGCTTGACGCGACGGGCCGCGCAGAGATCAAGGAGGCCGGCGGGGACGGCAAGTTCTGGCACATGGACATCACCCACGAGACGGAGGTCAAGAAGATCATCCAGTGCGCCCGCCGCCCGCTGCCCGCCTCCCGCACCGCGGCGCCCGGCCGGCTCGCGTCGCCGCCCCGGCTCGGGCTCACGCGGCGGCGGCGGCGGCGCAGCGAGATCCACGCGGAGAAGGGTCGCATCGACATCCTGGTCAACAACGCCGCCATCCTGGGGCCCCACGACATCCTCAGTGCGCCCCATTCCCAATTCCATCCCGGGCGGAATCGAACTCGAACTCGAACTCGACGGCGCGCAGCGGAGGACGTGCCATCGGACGAGTGGGACGAGGTGATGCGCATCAACGTCAAGGGCGCCTTCCTCACCTGCAAGTGCGCCCCCGCAGGGCCGCAGGGCGGGGCGCAGGAAGTGTCTATCTGCTCTCCCTCCCTTGCCCTTGCTCGGGCCTTCCAACCCGTTCTCTCCTTAAACCCGTTCCGCTCATCTAGCTCTGGGTCCTGTCCGAGTGCCCTCCGCTGCACTTCTCGCCTTGAAATTGATCTAGAGTTACAAACTCCAAACCCGCCCTCTCTGAATCGAACCCGGGGGCACGCAGATACGTCTTCCCGATCATGCGGGCCGGGGGCGGCGGCTCGGTGATCAACGTCTCGGCGGTCACGGGCATCGTCGGTCGCGCCCTCATTACCGTTGCGCCTTAAGCTCGCATCGCACGCCGGGCCCCTGGGGCCTGATCGCCGGCCGCGCAGCCGTACTGCACCTCCAAGGGCGCCATCCGCCTCATGACCAAGGTGCCCGGCGGGCCTTGCCCCCCTTCCTCCCCCCGCCCCTCACCCCTGCGCGACGCCCCCTCCCAGGCGGACGCGGTGTCGTACGCGCGCGACCACATCCGCGTCAACTCGGTCCACCCCGGCGCCATCAAGAGTGCCCGCCCCGCCCGCGCTGCGCAACGCCAGCTCGCGAGCGGCGCCCCCGACGCGCGGCCCGCGCCCCGCAGCGCACATCCTGGAGTACCTCACCTCGAAGCCCGGTGCGGGGCCCCCTTCCCCCCCACCCGGGGGACGCGGCCGAGGGGCACCCCCCGCCGGCGCGCAGGCTGGGAGAAGGCCATCGAGGGCGTGCCCCTCGGCTTCTTCGGCGGTGCGCCCCGCCCCCGCCCCCGCCCCCGCCCCCGCCCCCTGGGAAGTCGCCGGCGGGCGGCGATGCAGCCTGCGTGCCGCGGGCGGGGCGGCTGAGTCGGGCGGGGCAGACGCGGTGGACGTGTCGAACGCGATCGTGTTCCTCGCCAGCGACGAGGCCCGCTTCATCACCGGCGCCGAGGTCCCCGCCCCGCCCCGCCCCGCCCCGCCCCGCCCCGCGCACCCTCACCGCCCCCCAGCTCGTCGTCGACGGCGGCTGGACCGCCAAGTGAGCTCGCGGCCGCACGCCCAGGCCGCGCGCGGGGTACCGGCCGGGCCGCACTGCGGTATGGACCAAAATCACAGTTTTAGATTGGCGAGTGCTCTGTATTCATCAGAACTTAGACGGTCGGTCTCTCGTCTCGTCGGAGGACATTGTTACATACCAGGTCAGTACTAGTTGGAATGTACAGGACATCGATTGCAATTGCAGCTCAGCGGCTGCAGTATTTGTCAAGTTTCGGTCTGTGCGGGGCAATACATCCATGTATAGAAATTCCGAATTCACAGATACCGATGGAATATCGATCGGTACGGAGTTGGAGTTGGGGAGCTCGATCGCGACTCCCCCCGGCCCGGAAGCGATTATTCAGCCGGCCGCGGTACGGTACTAAGCGTACGGTCTCGCGATCGGCAGGCTATGCATATGTATACCGTAGTACGTATACTATGATACATAAAACTTGAAACTCTCATGATCAGGCTCTCGAGTCTGCACCGCGGCACAGTCACTGGGGGGAAGTTTCAAATCGCAAATTCCACAAGTGCACGCCGTGACGTGCACCTCATGATCATTCGAAATTTCGAAACTCAGCCTGGCAGATTCAGGACTAGCTAACGAAACTATATGCATATGATTCACGAGTACGAGTCACGAAGTCACTAGTACTGATCATCGGATCATGATTCCAAAGCTTAAGATAAATGCCATTATATATGTCACATGATGTCACAGTATTAGGTAGTCTGAGGAAACTTGATACTATAAATGATAGTCGCTCCGGGGCCGACGGTCGAAGATTGCATGCCGCGCAGTGCCTTCTTACAGCTCTTAACTGGTTTGTATAGGTTAAGGGGAGGGAAGAGGCAGGCGAGGCCGGGGCCTGCAGCTGGCAGGGGCCGCTCGGAGGCCGCCTAGCCTAGTAGCCTCGCGGGCCGACGCTATCCGCCTCGGCGAGTCACCGACCACGAGTCACCCCGGCGCCCGCTGCCCCCGCGAGTCGCCCTCACTGGCCGGAGTAGAGGCGGCCGAGGGCGTAGCAGACGGCGGCCCCCGCGGCGCCGATCCCCGCGTTCTCCAGGCCCGAGAGGAGGCAGCTGCGCCAGCGCGGGCGTCAGCCTCAAGGCGCGGGGGCGGGACGAGGCGGTGGGGGCCCGGGGGCGGGCCTGGTGCGGGTGACGCGGCCCTTGACGGCGCCGATGGCGAGGAGGAAGAGGAGGGCGAGGACGGAGGCCGCCACCGCCAGCTCCTCCCCCGTGCGAACGAAGGCCGCCGGCACCCTGCCGCCCCTTGAGCGGGGGGTACGGCGCCGGAGCGAGCCATGGGGTGGCGGGGGGAACCAGGCGGGGAGGCTCCCGACGAAGAAGAGCACCCCGGCCGTCGCCATCGCCCGCAGCGGGAGCCTGCGCCAGGGCGCCGGGTTGGAGGGGGCAGGGGGGGGGGGGGGGGGGGGGGGCGCGATCCGGTCACCTCTGGTCCAACTCGGACTGACCGAACTGGGGGCGGGGCGAGTGGGACGACGGTGTTGGGCGGAGGAGGCGAGAGCGGGCCGGGGCGGGGCTCTGCACACCTCTGTGCACATCATGAAGTTGAGAAGCGCCTGGATCGGATCCGGAGGGGCGGGCGGGCGGGCGTCAGCTGCGGGACCGCCGAGGGCGCGGGGGCCGCGGGCTCGGGCGGGGCGAGGCCGGGGGTACCTCGTCGTCGCTGCCGATGAGCTGAGTGGCCTCCTCGAGGACGCGACCCGTGAGCTTGAAGCCGCGCAGCACCTCCCGCACCTCGGCGATCTCCTTCTCCCTTCGCCCCCGCGGCGCTCGCAGGCGCAGAGGCGGGGGCGGCGCCGGCGAGTGCGCGAGGGCGGGGGCACCTGTGGTACTTCAGGTGCTCTTTCTCAAGCTTGATCTCGCCCGCGATCATCCTGCGCGGCGCCGCCGGCGTCGGTTTGTTTCTCGGCTGGGGCAGGGGCGAGGGCAGGGCCAGTGCGCACTGGTTCTGGCTGCGGGTCGCAAGAAACTCGCCCAGGCCCATGCTGATTGCGCCCGCGAAGGCTGCAGGCGCGATCACTGAGCGCGCGGGCGCCGCGGGCGGGGGATCGGGCACGTGCCGTTCGTGAGGCCGATCAGGAGGATCTGGGAGTTTGATAGCCCGCCGCCCGCAACGCCCAGCACCAGGAGGAACGTGCTCACGAGCCCGTCGTTGACGCCCTGCGCGTACGCCTCGCTCCGTCAGCTGGAGCGCGGAAAGTCCAAACCGAGCGCGGGTCTGGCAGCACCAGGATCATGTCGCGGATGTACGCCTGCAGGAGAAAACGTCACTCGCGATTAGCGTGACGCGCGTGCGCTTCTAGCGGGAGGCGCACGCGTCCTGGCCCTGCCAGTTGCAAACGAGCGAGATCGTGAGCGGATCGGCTCCGCGTACGCGCGCGGACGGAGCCGGGAAGGGAGCTGTGGGAGAAAGCGCACCGGCATGCTCGGTGTACACCGGCTTCATGGAAGGCGACAGGCAGCGGGGACGAGGATGGAATCTCGGCGTCCCCCGGCCATCCGCTGGCGGCGGTGACCCCGCGATCCGAATCGCGCAGTGGTCTTTGTGTATGAGCGGTGAGCTCTCGCTCGCGTTCACGTTGGGCGTCATGGGAGCGCGGACGGGTCGTGCACGAGCTCGTTCACCCCCCCTCCCCTGTTGCAAACTGACCCCCTCCCTAAAAAGGCCGAGCTGCCTCGCCTGGCCGCATTCTTAATTCGCCCATCGCGAGAAAGGTGATCTTTGCTTTAACTTCCCACCCCCGCGCCGAAGCTGGGATCTAGATCTAAGCGGTAGTCCGTCTGTCCTCGCAGGTCAACACAGCAAAGCTGCGACGGCCGCCTCCGCGCGGCCGGGCGCGGCGTGTTCTGGTTCGCTTCGCCCGCGCGCGCCGCCCCGCGCACGTGCTCGCGCACGTGCATGATATCATGCATATGATTCTCGCGCGCCCTGACTCCGGAAAATTCGGCCCCGCGCAGGGCGCTTCCTCCTAGGGGATTTGCGCTTCTCCGCGCAAGAACTCGTCGAAGCTGCCACGCGGTCCTCGTGAGCACACCTGCAAACTGGACAGCGGCCGTGGATGCGAGGAGATCGCGCACCGGGGCGCCGAGCTGGCGTTCTGGCGGGGCCTAGGGCTACGCGTTGAAGAGCTTCGCTTCGACGTCGCGGACGTGGAGCGGGCTGCAGAGAACATCGCCCGGATGAACGACGTCGCCGCTGCCCGAACGTCTCTGTTCGATGACGGCTACTGCCGACTCGTTGGGCTCGAAGCCGGCGCGAGCGCCGCGGCCGCCGGTCCGAGCGGCGCGGCGCGGGAGGAGGAGGCGGCGGCGGCGCTGGAGCAGGAGGTGCCCGACGCGTCGGAGCAGTCGCTGCATGCGAGTTCGAAGCGGGCGCGGCGCGAGAGCGGGCTGGATGTGCCGGCACTGCTCGCGGCGCAGCTGCGCGCCGTGGAGGCAGTCGTGGCGGGCGGCCTCGCCCCCGTCTGGGCCTGCCTCGCCGACGAGGCCTGGGCGCTCGCGCTGCTTCTGGAGCGGCTCCTGCGCGCCCGCCTCGTGGGCCCCGCGCTCCGCTTCAACGCCGACTTCATGGCCTGGCACCTCGCCCCGGCCGCCCGCCAGCGCGGCTGGGGCCTCCACAGGGACCGCGACACCATGCCCTTCGCCCCCGACGCCTCCCCCCTCTACGTCACCGTCAGACCCCCAAGCAGCCCGGCCCTTGCGCGCCATCTGCAGCTGATCCGCCCGGGCCAGGCCTGGGTGCCGCTGACGGAGGCCACGCCAGAGAACGGCTGCATCTACGGTGCGCAGCTCACGATCAGTAAAACGGAATCCGATCTGACTTCGGGATCGTGCAGTCGTGCCCGCGGAATTCGACGCCCGGTACCGCGAGGCCGGCCGCGCCGACGCCGACTTCGACCTGCAGGATCTCCGCGCCCTCCCGGTGCCCCCCGCCCGCCCCGAGGATTCGCCGTACCCCCGCCACCTTCTCCCCCTCCTCTTCCGAGCTTCGTGTGCCCCCAGGCGCGGGTCGGGGAGGTCCTGGTCTGGTCGGGCCGCCTCCTGCACTTCGGGGGGCGGGCCGGCTCCAAGGCGCGCCCACGCCCATACCCCCCTTGCCCCCCCCTTAAACCCCTCTTTGCCTTTTGTGACCGGACTGCGCGCAGGCGGCGCACCCGCGGGTGAGCCTCTCGTTCGCCCTCTCGGACCCGAGCTTCGAGGACCCGTTCGTGCGCACGGGGGGCCCGCTCTGGGGGCACGGCGACGCCCCCGAGGGGCCCCTGCGGCTGCCGCCCCTCGCGGCCCGCCTCGCAGCCGTCGCCGCGCAGGTCGAGCCCGTCGATCCGCATCCAGTCGCTTCAGTTCTCGGCCTGACCCCTCTTCGCTGGCAGGTGTGGACGTACGAGGGGCGGGAGCCCATCCCCGAGCCCGTGCGCGCATTCCTGCTCTCCCTGGAAGGGTCCGGCGGCGCCGGCGGCGAAGTGGATCCGGATCCGGACGGCGATCCCCCGGGCGGCGGAGGCGCGCAGGAGAACACATAGAAGCATAGAGAATCTCCTCAAAGCGTACTAGTCCTTAAGAGATACGTATACACGTACGCTGAACCTTTCTAGATGCACTTGACTGCTACGACTGCCTGAAACCTGCCGCGCTAGAGCTCGCTCACTAGAATGGAGTGT
This sequence comes from Cyanophora paradoxa, assembly GCA_004431415.1. Classification (NCBI taxonomy): domain Eukaryota; class Glaucocystophyceae; order Cyanophorales; family Cyanophoraceae; genus Cyanophora; species Cyanophora paradoxa. The sequence continues at coordinate 206,790 of QPMI01000101.1, read as the reverse complement.
GAAGCAAATGATGCGATGGGAAGCGGCGATTGGCGCTGCGTTGGATCGCTCGATGTTGGGGGATCACTGCCATGGGCCCGTGTGACTGGGGATCTGTCGACGTCACTGAGGTCTTTGATGGATGATCGACCCGAGGGCCCGGGGGCGGCGCCTCCCGCGGGGAGCTCGAAGGCCGAGGTCGACACTAGAGCGCCCAGATCAGCTGTCGAGCTTTATGTCGTGCGTAGCTGCGTACGCCTTCATCGCGTCGCCGAAAGCCGAAAGCAGGCACTTGCAGAGGTCCTGCGACGCGCTCAGTTCCCCGCCAGGAGAAGCGGGCGCTGTGCGAACCTGCGTGTCGCGAAGCGCTTTGGTGAGCGCCTCCGTGGCCGGGGCGCCTGCCGCGGGGCGTAAGTCAGAAAGGAGGAGGCTGCGGCTCCGATCGACGGACCCGTGGTCTGCACGCGGACGTTCATCTTGTTCTCGTTAGGATGCGGTACGCTGTATCCAGCAAACTCCACGTCGGGGCTGCTTGTGGCGATCAGGCGGCGATAGCTAAGCTGGAGCGAAGGCGCGAGCGCACTTCTTCATGAGCATGTAGCGGACCGCATTTCCCATGGTATGATCCTCATCTGTGAAGGCGAACGTAGCGCAAGTTTCATCGCTGCCCGCCGCCTGCGCGCCGACTTGTGTGAGGCGGGCTGCGCCGAACCGCATTCGCGATCGGCGCTTCCGCACCACCTCGACCTTCGCCGCCTGCTCCACTTCCACCTTATCGTCGTCATCCAGCTTCTCGTTCGGCGCCATGCCGAGCCTGCAAAGTTCTCGCCGGGGTATCGCACCAACCAACTGGGAACGAAGTCCATATGCGAATGCACATGCTCAGGGCTCCGGCGTCGCAAGCGGCAGCCTCGAGGGCCGCTAGAGCGGCCGGATTCGTGCACGCGTCACCGTGCGGTCCAGTTAGGCCAACCGGAGCGGTGCGCCGCCGGCCCTCCGCGCCGTGCCTCGCCAGCGCGACCATGCTCGTGCAAAGCGCTCAGCGACGCCTGTAGGGTCTGGCGGCGGATGGGGCTGCGTCATCTTCAGCGTCAATGCCAGGCCCGAGCGGCGCTCCTGGGCCCGCGAGCTCCGCGCGGCCGCAGGCTCTGCCGAACGCGGAGCGTACGGAGTGGGGCACGCCGCTCTACCCAGGCCACCGACCCGTGACGCCGTTCCAGGTGCGGCGCCCGCCTGGCCGCGCCTCGGGTGCCGCCTGGCCGCGCCTCGGGTGCCGCCTGGCTGCTGCTGAGGCGGCGCAGCGGGCGCTGCTGGCTGTGGGCTCGGCGTTCGTGGCGCTGGCGAACCCCGAGCGCGGCGACATGGTGGCGGTGCTGGGTGAGACGACGGGCCTCACCGCCCTCGCCCGCATGCGCGACACCATGCAGAAGTGCGGCCGCCCGCGATCGGCTCCCGCCCCCCCGCCCCCGTCTGAGCTGCATCACGCGACAGGGACCCGACGGGGCGCATCATCCTTGCGGAGCGGCCTCTTGTGACGGAGGAGACGGTCAGCCCTAGCCACCCCTCCCCCGCCCTTCGTCGCCCCGCTCCCGTCGAGCGCAAATTCCCGCAGGTTAATATGAAGCGTCTGCGGACGCTGCCGGAGGGCTCCTTCGGGCGGGAGTACGCGAATTGGATGGGCGCGCACGTCTACACGCCCGACGAGCGCGCGCGCGTCCGCTTCGTCGACGACGCCGAGCTCGCCTACGTCATGCAGGTGCCGGAATCCTCGTACCCGTCCCCTTTGCTCTTTCACCTAGCCCCCCGCAGAGGTACCGGGAGGCGCACGACTTCTGGCACGTGCTGCTGGGCGTGCCGCCCTCGGTCCTCGGCGAGCTCGCCGTCAAGTGGGTCGAGGCCGTGCAGACGGGGCTCCCGATGACGGCCCTCGCGGGGCTCGTGGGCCCGGCGCGCCTGACACGGGGGGAGCGGGAGCAGCTGCTGGGCAGGCTGGTGCCGTGGGCGGTGCGGTGCGCGCGGAGCGCCCCGTTCCTCATGAACGTCTACTACGAGCGGCACCTCGAGGAGCCCATCGGGGAGCTCCGCGCCCGCCTCCGCCTCCTGCCTCCGCCCCCTACCATCTTCCCCTCCCCCGTCAACGCCGCCGGCGCCGCCCCCCACGACCACGTGCACGCGCACGCGCACGCGCAACCCCCGCGCCCGGGGCAGGAACCCAGAGAGAGCCCCTCGGCCCCCTGATTTGTGCTGCTGCTGTGTATACGTAGTAGCTGTCCCTTGCCTGGCCCAGTGGGATATGAATTCTTCCTGTGTATGCGTAATCCGGATCCTTCGAGAAACATACAGGCTGCAGACAGAACGCCCACAGCTAGACGGCCGCGGATTTCATATGCATGGGTGGGATGCAACCACGTCGACGTCGAGCGTCCAGCCCGCCATCCACCGCCGGAGCGGCTTCGAATTCGGTCGGCCGGGCCCAATTGCAAGCTAAGGCCCCCTTAAGCTTAAGCGCTAGCTATATAGCTTGAGCCTCGGATGGAGAGAGTGCGCCCTAAGCTTCCCCGCGGCCGGCACCTAGATAACGATATCGATGCATCTATATGCAGCTGCAGTGCACCGGTACCTGCGCCACAGAAGGTGCACGTGGCGCCGCGGCGCGCTGAATTCGCCCGGCGGCCGGCGCCGAGAGTCGAACTTCGGAAGCGCTCCTGAGCGCGGCCCGGCCCTGCCGCAGTGCTTAGGCTAGCACTAGCGCTAATAAGATATCGAGCTTGCCAGGTTGCTTGCGCGCGCGCATGCGCATGTTAACGTTGCGAAGTCGAGGAGTTTGGGGGGTACAGCTTCTAGCTTCAAAGTAGTAATGGCGGCATCTCCGCGCGGCTTGATCAACGCAGGGGGAGATGTTTTCAAGTGCGCGCTTTTCGCAACTTCTTGGTCGGGCGTGGAGTCGCCGACGAAGTCTGGCGGCTAGCTTCGCATCGCCAGCTACGGCTGCCGGCGATCGTGCATCGGCATTGTGATATCATACCAACGGCTCGCGCCCCATTCGCGAGATGGCGCACGCCGCACAACGGCCAGCACTCTAGACGCTCGCGCGCCCATTTGCTTCTCAGCCTTGCATCTGATTTCGCCCTCTGTCCCTGCGCAGCTTCCGCGTGGCCAAGAAGCATGCCTACATCGCCGGCGTGGTGCTCGGGACAATCTTTCTATGGAGTCTGTATCGCGCTGCCAGCGCTTCGAGTCTGAACAGGAATCTCAGCAACCTTCGCGCAAACACGGTGCGCGCCTCTCGGCACCTCACATTCTGCTAGCTACGCCGTGCCGCCCGAGCAGAGCCGACCCCCCCCCCCCCCTGCCGTCCCGGATCCCTAGACTCATCGCTTGCTCTGAGAAGCGGCGCCCGCGCAGGAGAACTACGTGCGCGCGTTCAACAAGCGGGACGTGGCCGCCCTTGAGGCGCTCATGGCGGAGGACTACACCGGTGCGGGCCGATGCGCCGCCCTTCCATTTGCACTCACTAAGCACACGCTGGCAGTAACGGAATACTACCACGGAGTCACGCCGGTGCGCGCTCAGCCCTCGCGCTCCCCCGTCCGCGGCGCCGCCTCGCGCGCACTGTCTGAACCGCACGCCCCCCGCAGAAGCGGGAAGGCGAGCGAGCGCGCCCAATGAGTTCCGGGGGCTGAGCTGACGCGGTCGCGGCGCGCAGGGCGGGACCAGGCGCTGGGCGCGCTGAAGGCGATGTTCGACCAGAACCAGAACATCGTGCTGCGCGTCACCAACATCCACGTCGAGTGCGCGAGCCCCCTTCCCCCCCTTCCCCCGTCCACCCGGGGACTCGCTGACGGGAGCCGCGCGCAGCCCGTCGGACGCAGTCAGCATCCTGTGCGCGCCCCGTTCCTCCCTCTTCGCACCCCTCGCCCCCCCTGCCGGCGCGCCTCTCAAAGTCTGGGCCCTGACTCCGCGCGCGCGCGCAGGGAGTTCGAGCTCACCGTCGGGGGTACCGTCCTGAAGGGCATGGAGAGCATCGTCTGGGAGGGCTCCCAGATGAGCCGTGCGCCCGCCCCCCGCCCCGGCCCCGCCGATCCCGCGCCCCCTCGAGCCAGCGTAACCGCCGCCCCGCCCGGCCACTCCAGAGCTGCGGGTGTACATCGACATGCCCTGAGGGGAGCGCGCAGCAGGGTAGCCAGTGCGCGGCCACTAGTATTCCGACGTTGGCTGCCGACTAGCTGAAGGCACCAGTTGCACGTTACGTATACCCTGTATCTAGACCTTTTCGAGCTGTTTTAAGCAGTGCACACGCATTTTTTTCAGGGGCTCGCAATCGGGCTGTTGCAGCAGTATGTTCTGATCGCTGCATGAGCCGCGATCTATATAGCTAGCACGACGTACACGTACGGCGTGTGCGCATGCATAGTATGCATCGCAACGCTCGCGGCGCTCGATCCGAGGCTCGCTGCGGTACGTATACCGGTATACGCCAGTACTAGCTAATATATATAGTATACGTAGTAGTGACGTCGACGCTGCCAATGCCTGCCATAACGGCCGGCACGCACAGTGCAGCAGTGAGGCCCGCTGTGGTACCCCCCCGGGGTCACGCTTCGCACTTCTGACGCGCACTCGAACGTTAACTGGCGCGCGCGGGTGGCGAAGCTCGGAGTGCCAAGAGCTTCCCGTACGCGAGGACAGCTCGACCGCCCCAACGCGGCTTGTCGGAGCCTTATCTACTGTGTCACCGGGAAGGCCGGCTCGCTATCCAGTTGTGAGCTGTGTCGCTGTAGACGAGATCTTCCAGCCTGGAGCGGTGTCTCCTGGAAATCAAAGCTCATGGAGGATATCGATTGAGCTGAACCGATGAACGGAGGCGCCGACCGTGCGCGCGGACCCTCAATTACTCTCGTTTCCCGCCACCAGAGGATGCGCAGCTAAGCTGCTTTCCCCGGCAGGCCTCCGCGCCTCTCGGGCGGCACAGTCGGAGGTGGCGCCGAAGGGCCTGCTTTCATGGACTCGCCCGGGAAAGCGCCCCGAGGCCGATGGTCCCAGTGGCGGAAGCTTCGGGGTCGGGTGGGAGTGGACGCAGGTGCCGGCTCTGCACAAGCTGAGCCTGTGGAAGCGGGTGCTGGGCTCGCTGCGGACCCAGATCCTCCTCGGCCTGCTCCTCTTCCTCATCATCCTCTACGTGGTGATCGGCACCGTCGTCTTCCTGCGCGTCCCGGAGAGCTTCGCCGGCCTCGAGACGGCGCGCCCCCCCGCCCCCCGCGCCGCATCCGCGCCGCCGGGCCGCCGAGCCGCCGGGGCGGGCGCCGCAGGACGAGGCGGGGCACCAGCTGGACCGCGTCTCGGGCGCCGTGAGCGACGACCTCTACTCGCTCTCCGTCCTCGCGCTGAACTACGGTGCGGGCCGCCCGGCCCTCGCGAGGGAGCCGCGCGACGCCCTGGCGACGGGGCGGGGGCAGGGGGGTGGGACGACCCGAGCTTCCTGATGCTCTCGCGGGACGAGGCGGGCATCCGGGCCTTCATGGACGAGTACCTCAACGACGACGCCCTCGCCACCATCGGCCCGCCGCCGGCACCTCCCCCCCTCCCCGCCCCGCTGACGCCTCCTCGCCACAGACATCTTCTTCGCCGGCTTCTACGACGCCGGCGGCCGCCTCGCCTTCGGGCGCGCCCGGGGCGGCGCCGAGATCCCCCCGCTCTTCCGCGAGTTCAACGGGACGCACCCGCTGGCGGCGGGGGCGGGGCGGGCGAACCACAAGAGCGGGGGCCTCTTCTGCGAGATGGAGCCCGTGCACGAGACGGTGGTCGTGGCGACGGCGCCGCTCGAGTTCTCCAACTTCTCGGGGCCCGTCGTCGGCCTGGTCGCCTTCGGGCGCCGCGTCACGGACGCCTGGCTCGCCCGCGCCGCCGCCCAGTCCCAGACCTGCCTCACCTTCGAGCCCTTCGCCCCGCCCTCCCACTTCCACGGTCCCCCCGCCCGCCCCCGCCGCCCCGCGCCCTCTGGCGCCGGGCCCGACTCCCGAGCAGGGGAGCCGGACTTCGAGGAGGTGCGGCGGGACTTCAACAAGGCCGCCAGGGCCGCCGAGTCCATCGGGTCCGCCCCGCCCCCGCCCGCCGCCGCTCCTGCGGCCCTGAAGGCCGGCCGGGCCGCGCAGCCTGGGCTTCCCGGGCCACAAGCACCTCGTCTCGTCCTTCAGGACCTCGGTGGGCCCCTCGCCCCTTCCATCCCGCCCCCAATCCAACCATTGCCCCCGCAGGTCCTCACCGCCTCCTCCACGCACGCCGCGTCGAAGCGCTTCTGCTGGGGGGTACGCCGGCCGGCGCGGGCCCCGGGTGGACGGCCTCTCTCGCTCAATGGCCGGTCGGGGTCGCCAGGGCCGGGACAGCGGCCGGCTGCAGGACGAGGATCTCGAGGGGAACTTCGCCGGGGGCCACCCCTCGTGCGCCTCGTCCCCTCCGCCCCGCCTCGCACCCCGTTACCGCCTAGAGCGGCGGGGGCGCAGGACGACGCCGAAGCCGCTGCCGGTCGGGGAGGCGCGCTCGGCGTCGTACGCGGTCTACGCGGACCCGACGGGGGCGCCGGCGGTGATCGTGCGGGTGGACGGGCCCCGCGACATCGTCTCCAAGGGCTTCGCCATGCTCCAGAGCCTCTTCTGGTCCTTCTTCGCCGCCTGCGCCTGCATGGCCGTCGTCACCATCATCTACGTGCTTCAACGCCAACCCCACTTGGCTCAGCTCCCCCGCCTTGACTTGCCGCCGCCCAGATCGAGGCGGTGGTGACGAGGCCGGTCTCGAGGCTCACGGCGAACGTTCGGTCCGTGACGGGGGACGGCGAGCGGGGCGACCCCGGGGCCCACCCGGACAGCCGCCGCGGCTCCGCCTCCTCCGCCGCCGCCGCCGACGGCGACTCGATCGCCTCGCGCGCCGCCCCGGCCTCGGCAGCCCCCGGGCTCGCCCTCGCGCGCGCCCCGTCGCGGGCGCCGGCGTGGGCGCGCGCCCTCACGCGGCGCCTCACCGGCCCGGGCTTCGCGGAGGGGGCAGCGTACGCGCCGGCGGCGCCCAGCCGGCACGGCTCGCTGGCGGGGCAGGGGCAGGGGCAGGGGCAGGGGCAGGGGCAGGAGGCGGGGCGGGGGCGGCGGGGGTCGGTGGAGCCGGTGGGGCCCTCCCTCGAGTTCAAGTACCTCTCCTCCTCCATCAACCGCATGCTCCGCTGGCTCCTCGAGCAGAAGGCGGCGTCGGAGCGGCTGCTGTACAACGCGATCCCGGAGCCGATCGCGGAGCGGCTGAAGGCGGGGGAGAAGGGCATCGCGGATGGCGTCCCCGGCGCCACCGTCCTCTTCGTGCGCCCGCGCGGCCCCGATGGCTGGCTGAGCTGACGGGGGCCGGGGCCCCGGGGCGGGCGGGGGCCAGGCGGACATCTGCGGGTTCACGGCGATGGCCTCCGAGATGGAGCCCTTCGCCCTCGTCTCCGTCCGCCCCTCCCGCCCCGCCCCGCCCCTCCCAGGGCGAGGAGAGGCCTCTGAGGCGCCCCCCCCCCCCCCCCCCCCCCCCCCCCCCGCGCGCAGATGCTGGACCTCATCTTCTCGCGCCTGGACGACTGCATCGCGGGGCGCGGGGCCGAGAAGATCAAGACCATCGGCGACGCCGTCATGTGCGTCACGGGCCTCGCCCAGGTGCGCCGCCCCTCTCCCCCCTCGCTCCTCCGTCCCCCGCTGAAGGGCGCCCGGCGTGCGTGCGTGCGGTGGGAAGGGGGGGGCGGAGGGCCACGCGCGCCTCGCCGTCGAGCTCGCCCTCGACTTCCTCGACACCATCGAGCGGGCGAGCCGCACCCCGCCCCGCGCCCCGCCCCTCTCCCGCCTCGCGCGAGCCTGAGGCGGATGCGGGCGCAGATCAACGCGGCGGCGGGCCTGCGCGTGCAGCTGCGCGTGGGCCTCTGCTCGGGCCCCCTGGTCGCCGGCGTCGTCGGCAAGAGCAAGCTCACCTTCGACCTCTGGTCCGCCCCCGCCCCCCCGCCTCTTCCCGCCCCCCCTCGAGCGCCTCGCACGCGGGCGCAGGGGGGACACGGTGAACATGGCGAGCCGGCTGGAGCAGCTCGCGGCGCGGGACTCGGTGGCCATGCCCGAGGCGACCGTCGCGCAGCTCGCCGCCGAGGGCGCCGCCGACGCCTACCCCCTCCACGCCCTCGGGCGGCAGCCCGTCAAGGGCAAGGGCGAGCTCGCCGTCTGGTCCCTGCTGCCGCGCCGCAGCTGGCCCCCCCTCTGGTCCCCCTCCCTCGCCCCCGCTCCCCCCGGCCCGCCCTCGCCCGCCTCGCTGCCGGCCCCGCGCTCCGCCCCCGCCTCGGCGGCCTCGGGCCTCTCGAACGTGCGCTCCCTCCGCTCGGCCGCCCGCTCGGGGCCCTCGTCGGCGGCCTCCATCCCCGCCCTCCTCCCGGCCGCTGCGGGGGAGCTGGCCGGCCCCTCGGCCTCGCTCCGGATACGCGCCGTGCAGCTCGACCTCCTCACCGAGGCCGTGCACGGGCCCCCCGACGGGCACGGACCGCCCTCCGACGCCGAGGGAGGGAGCGCCTCGGGCTACAGCGCGGGGCGGCCGCCGGGGCGGGTGCCGGTGCCGGCGGCGCTGCGCACGCGCACGCACTCCTCCGCGTCGAACACGGACGCCGAGGAGCTCGCCCGGGCCTCCCCCTCGCCCCCCGCCGCCCCCCGCGAGCTCGAGCGCGCCGGGACGCCCGAGACGGTCATCCGCCCCGCCGACCTCGACCCGCCGACGCCGCCGGTGACCTCGGGGGAGCTCCGGGGCGGCGGGGAGGGGCGGCGGGCGCGGGGGATGGCGCACACGCTCCCCGCCCTCGAGCTGGCGGGGCGGGGGTGCCCCTCGCCTCCACCCCCGGGCGGCGTCGCCTCCCTCGCCTCCCTCGTCCTCCCCTGAGCCCCCGCCCCGCCCGAACCGCACCGCCCTCGAGCGCAGAGGCGGGGCCCCGCCCGCCGCCCCACGCTCCCCTGCCCCGCTTTTTTTGAGATGAGGTACTTGTCGCGTTTTCTGTTTCAAGATTGCATCTTAGTATTGGAGAGCCTATAATATGGTATGTTGTTATTGCGATCGTGTTCGATGCCTCCTGTAGTTGACGTTTGCTCCTAGATCGTGGCTAGCGATAGCTTCAAGTTGCATCAATTGCAATTGTGAGATGCACGAGAGTCGGGGCCCCTGGCCCCTTGTATGTGCAATCATTCAATAACTCGAGATGCCATTGTCAATGCGTATCCAGGGGGAAAGCGGGGGAGGAGGGGGAGAGTCAGAAGCGGCCCTCTGCGTCAGAGAGCGACGCGGGTGCCCCCGGGGCCGGCGGCGGCCGCGGGGCCGGCGGTGCCGGCCGCCCCGCCGCCCTCCGCGGGTTGGGCGCCGCGGGGGTACGGGCTTGGCCGAGGCGCCCTTGGCGCGGGCCCAGCGGGGCCCTGCGGGGCGGGCGGCCCCCGCGGGCCCCGGGCCGGGGCGGGGAGGAGCGCCGCCGCCTCCGGGGCCGCCTCGGGGGCCCGCTCCTCCCCCGAGGGCAGCCATCGCCATTGCCGCGAGAGAGGAGGGCCCCGCCTCGGCCCCCGGCCCCGCCCCCGCCCCGCCCCCGCCCCCGCCCCCCGCCGCGGCCCCGTGCGCGTCGACCGGACGCTCGCCATGCTCAGCGGCCCGCCGGCCTCCCGCCCGCCCTGGGGCCGGCCCCGGGCGCCGCGCCTGCGGCGGCGGCGGCGGCGGCGGCGGCGGCGCGTTGCGCGGCGGTGGCGTTGGTGCGCCTGCGGGAGTCGCGCTCGGCGTCGGCGGCCTGCCGCAGGCTCGCCTGGTCCCGCTTGCTCCGCGCCTTCCGGTACCTGCGGCGTACCCCCGCCCCGGGCCCTCAGCGGCACGCACAAACCCGTTCCCCCGCCTCGCCCCGGGCTCCGCGCGCACAGGTCCCGGTAGTAGTCGTCGAGGGGGTGCTGCCACTGGCTCTCGAGCGTCTCGGCGTTCCAGTAGTAGGGGAAGCCGTCGGGGTCGTAGTACTCCCCCCAGCCGTCGGGCAGGGGCGCGACGAGCGCCTCCTCCGCGATCCAGAGCAGCTCGGCGTCCAGCACGGGGTCCTGCGCCCCCGTGAGGCGTGCACGAGCGCTCGCGGGGGGCGCGGCGGACCATGCCGAGGTAGCGGGCGAAGTTGGCGATCTCGAGGGCGCTGGGGCGGTTCTCCTCGTCGCCCTCGAGCTCGGGCGTCCAGTTGCCCTCCACCTCCCCCGCCCCGCCCCCGCCGCCGTCCGCCGACATCCGCTTCTTCTTCTTCCGCTTGCGCTTCGGCGCGGGGTACGACGAATCGGCGAAGGGGTCGCCGGCGTTGCGGAAGTGCCACGCGAAGACGACGAGGGAGAAGACGGAGAAGGAGCCGATGATAAGGCCAGAGAGGCCGACGTTGTACTGCGTCACGCTCCCCGTCACCTTCGAGAGGCTCCAGAAAGCGCCGCCCACGCCGAAGCTGCGAGCGCCGGAATTCGAACTGGAGGGCGCGCGAAAGCCGGCAGGGCGCTCGCGATCGCGCGCACCCGGCTAGCGTGGTCACCAGAAAGAAGGAAATGATGAACCTGCCACCCAAAAAGAGAATGGGCATCGTCACCAAAAAGAACGCATGGTGAAGGTGAATTTTTAAAGTGCAAGGTCAGCGGAGAGCACTAGGCGTGCCCGCCGAAGCGGGCGGTGTCCCCTCTAACCGTCCCGGAAAGCGTGCAGCGCGCTGACACGGACCGGGCCTTAGCGCTCTCGCCGGGGAAGAGATCGACCGCCTGCAGGAGGCACGCGTGAGCCTGAGCGCGGCGCCACAGAAGGCAGGAAGGAAGCACCTTGCGGAAGAAGAACTTGACAAGCCCGCCTGTGTGCGGCAGCGTGAGCTCGGAGGCGGGCGGGGCGCTGCGGGCAGCCACAGAGGGCGCGTACGGAAAACGGACGGCGGCTGGGGCGCTCCCTCGACTAACGTAATTCCCAGGGGTTCAATTGGGTCCTCCTCATCCGCCGGCGCGAGCCGCTCGTCGTCTGGCGGCCGCATCGCTCGACTGGAGGCGAACTGAGGCCTGGATGAAGACGCCGGGTGGGACGTTCAGGCGCTGCCGCGCGGTGCTCAGCGGCCGTGCGGCCCCGCGGAACCACAAGTGCCGATGCCAAGCTGGCGGGGCTGCCGATGCTGCCTGACGCGAGCTATAAGCTAGCTATAAGCAAGCCGACCAAGGACGACCTCCGGTCAAGGCCGCCTTGTCAAGGACGGTTTCCCCTCAACTTGTACCCCCAAAGAAAAACAAGTCGTTGCAGCAGCGCAGCTGCAGGCCTCCGGCAGCCTCGGCGAGGCCAGGTCCAGCTTAGCAGTGGTCCCAGCTGGCCCGGCGGGCGCCATGGGACTCTTCAAGAAGAAGAGAAAGGGCGGGGGCGGCGGCGGCCCGGCCGTCCTCGTGAATCCAGCGACCCTCTCCAGCGTTCGAACGATTAGCAACACCAACTACCGCATTATCCTTGCGTTCATAAATGTCGCGAACCTGGTCCGGCTCCGCGCACGGCGCGCATCGGCGAATCGCGGTCTGACACCGGTCCGGTCTCGCAGGGTCTCAGCTTAGCTGTAATCGGCGTTTTCGGTCGTTTCTACTCCCAGTCGGCATGGCTCGGGCTGCCTTCCTTCCTCTCGCTCGTCTTCACGGTCTCCCCGCTCAACTCGATCTTCTCGATCCACGCGCTGGTCTGGATTGCGACGGCGGTCAGCAGCGTGACCCACCGCGCCGTGGTGCGTTCGCTTGCTAGGCTCGATGCTACGCGTCCCGCGCTCACGGGGCGCTGCGGGGCCGCACGCAGTCGATCGCCCTCGGGCTGGTCGCCTTTACGCTGACGACCGTCCACTTCGGCCTCTCCTTCTACTTCAAGTGCGCTGTTCCTATCCCTTTGATCCTTCTCCCCCCTCCCTCGCCCCAACAGGGAGCGCAGCGACAACTGGCGGGCGTGGGTGTCGGACCTGAACGACTCGTTCCCGAACCTGAGCGCGCGCTTCGAGCTGGCCGAGGACAACGTCTACCGCCTCGTCTCCCTCGTCGTCGTCGAGTGGATCGCCAGCGTGCGCCTTTCACCCTCCCCCCAGATCTCTTAGAAGCTCGGCGCACCTTGACGGTGCCTCAAACCATCGAAGCCAAGCTCGTCTCAGCGTTACTAGCTTACTGTCTCTAAGTGGCGCAGCTCGTAAGCTCAGCTCGGCTGACCATCTCGCGCAGCTGCTGGCGCTGGCGGCGGTGCTGTACCTGCGGTGCGAGGCGCAGGACGAGAAGCGCGGGGCGGGCCCGCGCGCCCGCGAGGCCGCCTTCGACGCCCTCGCCTCCGACCTCCGCGGCCTCCTCGAGGACCGCTTCCGCGCCGCCATGGTACCCCCCTCTCCCTTTCCCCCCCTCGCCCCCGACGCGCTTCGTTCGCAGGCGGGCGTCGATCGGGTGGAGCGGTCGATGCTGGACAAGGAGAAGGGCGCCGCGGGGGCCTCCGACATCCGCGTGCGCCCCGGGCGCCCGCCCAGAGCAGGCCGCCCTCTGACGCAGCGCAGGCGCTGACGGCGGCGATGGACGCGCTGCAGAAGGAGGTGCGGGCGGGCCGGAGCCCCTCCCGGCGGGCCGCCGCCGCCGAGGAGGAGGCCGCCGAGGTGCCGGCGCCCGGCGAGCTCGGCGGCTCGCCGGAGGGGCGGCGGGGGGAGTCGGATGGGGGCGAGTCGGCGGGGAGCGGGGGGCGGCGGCGGCGGCGGCGGAGCAAGGGGAAGAAGAAGGGCCGGAGCGGGCGGCGCTCGGAGGGGGAGCTCGACGAGGCCGACGCCCCGCGGCGCCAGTGGCAGCCGCAGCGCGACTACGGCGTCAGCTCCCGCGGCGCCCCGCCCTCCCTCTACTCCTACGCCGCCCCGCCCCCGGCGCCCGCCATGCGCCCGGGCTTCTACTACTACCCCCCGGCGGTGGTCGCCGGCACGGCGCTGGCGCCCCCGCACATGAACATGAGCTCGGGCTTCGAGGGCGGCGGCTCGCCCCTCTCCCCCCGCAAGCCCGACGCCCTCCCCTCCCCCCGCGCCTCCGGGCGCTACGGCAGCCCCGAGGGCCGCCCCGCCTCCCGCGCCCTCCCCAGGCCCCGCGCCGGCCCGCGCCCCGACCCCGCCGCCAGCCCGCGCCCCGACTCCCCCGCGGGACCCACGCCGCCCCCCGGGAGGGCGGGCTGGCCCCGCCGGACGGGGGCGCCGGGGTCGGCGCCTCGCCGCGGGGCGTGATGGCCTCCCCACGGACGCTCCCGGCGGCGGGGCGGCGGCCCGGGGCGGTGCGGCGGGCGAACACGGTCGCTGTCCCCGGGGACGTCCTCCTGCGCCCCGCCGCGCACTACAGCGACTACAGCGAGTGCGTGGTGCCCGCCCGGGGCGGGTCCTAGGCGTCGCTCTGCTTGATGGGGGCGCGCGGCGCTAGATACGTGCACACGAAGCTCGCGGCCGTGTCGCGCGAAGCGGCCCGCGTAACCTCCCAGCTCCTCGAGTCTGACTCCGAGCCCGGGGCAGCCCCCGAGGACGGTGACCGCGACCCGCCCCCGGCCCCGCCGGCCCCGGCGCCCGGCAGCCCCGACCGCGCCCCCGCCGCCCTCCCGCCCTCCCCCCAGCTCCCCGCCCTCCGCGGCGCCCCGGCCCCCGATTCCATCCCCGAAGGCGACGAGGAAGAGGGGTACTTCGACGCCGGCGGAGGGGTACAGGAGCCGCCCGAGGAGCCGGCCGCGGGGGCGGCGGGGGAGGCGTGGGGGGCGCCTGCGCCGGCCTCGCCCCCGCAGGGGAGGCCCGGGGCGGGGCCGGGGAGCCCGCCCATCCTCCCATCCTCCCCCCCGGAAGCGACCTTCGCCTTCGCGCAGGGCTCCCTGGCCCCCTCCTCCCCGCCTCTCTCCGCCCCCTCCACCGCCCGCTCCCTCCACGGCCCCGCCCCCGCCTCCCCGCCCCCGCCGGCGGCGCGGCAGGGCGAGGAGGCGAAGCGCCGCGTCCAGGACGTGTACAAGCGCCTCGGGGCCAAGTACGCGGCGCCCCCGCAGGGCACCAAGTTCCGCGCCGGCGCCGCCCCGGGCCCCCGCTCCGGTCCGGCCCACGTCCGCTAGCGCCGGCACCCTCCCGCACTCTTCACAGGCAGTCTCTACCCGTGTTTTCCCGATGCTGATTTGAATAATGCGAACTTTGAATGGGGTTTCACGCATGCGCAAAAACAAGTACTTACACAAGTTAATTAACGTAGATAACGTTATCGCATATGCAAGCATCCGTATGTCTACTACTAGGCTAACATGTACAGAACTGGATTGAAGCGATCGCAACGTTAACTGGCAAATTTAAAGCATATGCATGTCAAGACTCTGAGATTCGGCCAACCGCTGAATTCGAATCGCGGCGCGTCCGACGGTCCCGGGGCGGGGCCGGAAAAAGTAGAACAGAATGGCGAAGTCGATGATATATATCGATATCGATCAATATCGATGTGAGCATAGGGCCTAAAAAAACTACTAGCGTGGCGTGGCGACGTAAGTATACTAGTATACGACTGGGCCAGAGGTTCACGTGGCCTTGAATGAAATCGGGCGTTGAACATCTGCAGCTGATCACTATCACGCATACTATGATAAGAGCTCTACTAGGCTAGATCCGATGATCTTCAACTGCACTACGGTGTTGTTTGTAAACGTACTTCACAGGCACTTACATCTCACGACGGTACGGTATCTAGATCTGTACAATAAAGAAATTTGGAAGCTCGACTTCGCCTGTTGGTGCGGCAGCTGCCGGGCTGCCGCCAGCCTGCCGGGATGGCGGCGCCGCGACGTCAACAAGCACGCCGATCGCGCTCCCTCCGGCTCCGATGGCAGAGACATGAAAGAGAAGCGCGCCGCAGGGCCCGGCAGCGCGCTAGGACGCGACCGTCGAGCCGGCGACGACGGCTTCGAGGCGGAGGATCGGGACGACGGAGGGACGCCTGCTCTGCTGCTTTCGCGGGATCGCGGCGGCGCCCAGCTGCACCTCCAGGCCTGTCTCATCGTCGCTCCCGACCTCCAAATCGACTCCCTCCGTCGTCGGCTTGCTCCCGCCGGGCGTGCTCGGCCGCATTCGCACCCTCGCGCTATCCGGCTCCATGTGGGACGGCTCCGCGCCGCTTTCGTCTGCGCTCGAGCTCCCGGCGGATGCCGAGCGGTCCCCCATCGGCGGCGGGCCCGGGCGACGCGGATACGCTGGCGCTCCTCGTCCCGATCCTCCACCTGGGAAGAGCGGGACACGGGCGTCAAACGTGCACACTGCACAGCTCGAAGCTGCTCTATGTCGACAGGGAACTTGAGCCGGGAATCCGGGCCCGGGCCGGGCCGGGAGGTCGGGAACGCTTTCAGCTCTTAGTACCTTGAAGGTGCACGTGATCGGTACCGCCAGCTCTCTGGCCGTTTCGCGGGGAAATGTTGGCGCCGCCTCCGACGACGGAGCCCGGCTGCGCGCCCTCCTTTGAATCTGCCGCTGCTGCTGGCGCGCGTCTTCTAGATCTAGGCTTCGGGCGCTCGCGCCCGCGGCTTGCCGCGACATCGATATCATCGCTCAGTAGGCGGAAGGTCGTCCACGCGCCACTTTCGCGCTGGCCCGCGCGCTTTGGCAATGTGTATTGAGCACGAGAGATCTGGCGCTCCTGCTCCTGCTGCTCGCCCGCTGGGTCGCCACGTGCGGCGCGCGGTGTCCTGATCTCGCCTTCGCCGCCGAAGCATCTCCCTAGACACCACATTCACCCCCGCGTGCTTCGCTGCCTTCTAGCTAACGTTAACAGCGTCGGGCCATCGCTAGTTGCGTCGTACCCCCCAAGCTGCTCAGCAGCCTCAGCTGCTGCTGCTCAGCCTGTTGCCGCTGCTGCTGCTGCTGAGCTGCTGCTGAGCTGCCGTCCTTCAAACGGCTGTTTCTAGCTACTCTTGCAGCACAGCACGACGCGTCTCGTCTCGTTAACTGCGTCGTCCCGTGGCGGCTCCAAGCATTCAGATGTCTCAGCTTCTGGCGAACGCGCGAAGAATGGTGGGGCTCGAGAGCCAGCAGCCTGAGCCGCAGAGCATGTGGGACGAACTATCCGAGAACTGCTGCCCAACGCTGTCAAGGACGGAGGTGCGCGCTTCGGGCGTGCTTCGCTGGCGTCACTCTGGCGCTCGCTGACTGACGTGGCAGCGGCTGACGGGTTTCGTCGCGTGCTTCCTCGCCGGCGCGTTGATGACCTTCTTGGTGCGCCGTCCTGGACTCTCAGCTGCTCGAGAATGCCGCTTGCAAGTTGGCTTCCACTCGGCCGCGGGCAAACGCGCGTACGCTGAAGCCGCGTTCGGCAGTCGCTCTTCGCTCTCTCGTCCATCGTCCTTGGCCGGCCGGAGCGCTTCGCAATCCCGTACACTCTCGGAAACATCCTTTCGCTCGGCAGGTGCCGGCGCTGCATCCACGCGGGCGATCCTTTGCCCCATTCACCGCTCTTACAAGCGCGCTCGCCGCAGCACGGCCTTCCTCATCGGCCCCGTGAAGCAGATCAAAAACATGGTCAGCCCGAACCGCGCCGGCGCCACCGCGATCTACGTCGGGGCCATGGTCCTCACCCTTTGGGCCGCATTTGCAGTGCGCGCGCGGCTCTTCTGCGCCCCCCGCCCCGTCGGACGCTGCCGGCTGACCCCGCTTCTCTGCCGCAGCACGCCCCTGCGATCATAGTTTTCGTGCTCATCATCGTCCAGATCGGCGCCCTCGTCTGGTGCAACCCCCGCCCCCCCCCCCCCCCCCCCCCCCCCCCCCACCCCCCACCCCCACCCCCACCCCCACCCCCCTCCTCCCCGCCCCCTTCCCCTCTACCCCCTCCCCCCCCCCCCCCGCCTCCGCCCCTGCAGCAGCCGCCCTCTGCTTTCGCGGCTGAGCGCTTGCGTTTGTACCTGCAGGTACTGCGCCTCATACATCCCGTTCGCACGGCAGCTCCTCGGCGGGATCACAGGCCGCATCTTCAGGTTTTGAGGCAGCTCCTCGGCCCCTGGCCCGCCGCGCACTGCGAACATATGCATGTACAAGTCTGACACCAAATTTGAGAAGATTCGCAACACCTGCAAGCTGCTGCACTGCGGCAGCGTTCACGAGACCAACTTTGAGATCTAGAACGCCTTGCCCTGTACCTGTACTGCAACCGATGCCTGCCAGGCTGACGAGCCGTGTCATGTTTAATTGTAAGTTTCGATGGAGGAGCAGGCCTAGGGCGGCCCCGCTACCCTACCGTCCGCTGAACACACTGTGACAAGAGCAATTGCAAGAAAAAAATATAAATTCCACTAGTATATATATATACACGTACTAGGCCAAAGCTTTAAGCTACTATACATGACGTATATACGTGTACAGCTTCAACGAATTGGTAGCGAAAAACTCGAAGCTCAAATGCGTAAACACAGCCTCGTGGCGTACAACTTAGTGCGCATGCGCCACCAAGGCTCGAAAGACTCGCGATCGGACGAGATCATCGTTAACGAAAGAAATTAAATCCAGATCGCAGTGCTATAGCTAGCTGTACACGCTAATCGGCTATATATCGGAAAAATCGGACTGCATGCGCAGAAAAATCGGATATCGATCGGAGACCCTCGCGGACGGCAACAAAAACAGTGGAGCGGCGAAGCTGAGACCAGGACCCCAGCCTTACGACCAGAGTCGCGGCCTCGATCTCTAGAAGCCTTCGGCCAGTCAAGCGGGAAAGCGGCTAGTCAGGAAACGAGGGCACAGCCGCAGGCCGGGCCGGGCCCGGGCGCGCCGGGAATTCGAAGGGGATGGGGGCCGGGGGCGCGAACCAGGGTAGCGACGGAGGTGGCGAGAGGAACCCGGCCGGCGGCCGTGGTGGTCTGCCGGGGGCGCGTGCCCTGGCTTCAGGGGCGCTGGTTGGGCCGTGCGGGGCAGCGCGCATGTGCGCACCGTCGAACAGGATCAGCATAGCGGCGAGCACGGCGACTGGGCCCACTGCAGCGACGATGCTCTCGGGGCGGCGTATCATCGCCTGGATGCCGTTCGCCTGCGCATGCAAGCGAGAGCGTTAAATGAAAGGAGCTCGCGGCGGCCGCGAGACGGGTGAGCTCAAGGCGGCGGGGCACCGGGTGGGCTTCTGCGTCTCCGTCGAGGCAGGCGTACACAGCGGGGGCCTCGGCCGCGGCCGCCTTGGCGCCGGCGCGCCGTTGGATGGTCATCTCGCTGAGGCTGCGGACGGGCGCCGGGATGAGGAAGCTCGCGCGAAAGGTTCTTCTTGGCTTCGGCGCCGCGGCCGTCGTGTTCCCGGTCAGTGCCGTGTGCTCAGAGAGGTGACGGATCGGCGCCGGAATGAGCGGAGGGTGCATGGCTGCCGAGGCCAGCTGGCCGGTCGGTTGCACTGTTCGAAGGCGGGCAAGGATCAAGGTGCGAATGCCGATCAAGCGGCTTTGGGTAGGGTGAGCAGAGCCCTAACCCCTCGCCACGCGTACGCAGAGCCCTGCAACGAACCTGGAGCAGATATCGATCGCGCGCGGATCTTGACGTCGACTGGCTGGGTACAGGACACCGGGACGTCCGACAGCTACATGTACAGGCTTTACAGCGTAGCGGGGGCTTGTCGCGCGCCGGAGCGCTAGCTCGTTCAATGCATAACTTGGTGGCCTGCGGCCAAAAGCTCGGCGCAAGCCGTTAATTATAACGTTGTCGCTTGAGCCACGAAGCTGCAGCTTGCAATTGAGCCACGAAGCTTGATGGGCTCTGCCTTGAGCTTTAGCTAAAGCTGTACCTCAAGCTCAGCGAGCTTGAGGTACAGCTGAGCGAGCTTGATCATGAGCTAGAGCTCCACAAACTTGTTCCGAGTTGAGTTTTGCCTTGTACCCACCTTTAATGTCTGGTTGTACCCCTCCCTCGCGATCGATGTCCGCGCTCCTTTCCTGGCGCGCGGGGGCGACTTTGATGATGTCGGGCATCAACTACATCCTCATTGGACTCGCGAACACCGATATCGGAGCCCCCCGCTCTTCGAATTCTGTATTGCAATTGAGCGTCGTGCTGAGCTACGTACACATTCGCGATCAGATGTTCTTAGTCACTGAGCTCGAGTGATCACTGCAGCTGATCATGAGTCATATGCATGCAGTTTTGGAAGCCGGAATCGCACTTCGACGGCATGTTTTCAACTTTTGAGAAAAACGTCTGGAGATATGAGTCGTCTCCACCTTTTAAGCCGCTGAGCGTGTTTGCGGGGCGTGCGATACGTTCTTTGTGCAGCGAGACGTATTGACAGAATTTTGTTGCAAGGGGGGGTACCCCCTCCCTTGCTCCCCTGGTGAGTTGGTGCGGCGTACTTTCTGTGTCAGCAATTTTTGTAAGATGCGATTCTTTGCATGCGCTCTCGTATAGGTGTGATCGCATCGTAGCCGCTGCGAGCGGCGAAAAAAAATGCAAGGGCGGGGCTGCGCAAACATGTTGAGGTCGCGCCTCACCTGCTGTTGCTATACGCGCCGGACCACGTGCTCCTGATTGCTCTCAATGCGCTCTACAAACTTTGTCATACATGCCTGGCCTCGAGAAGCGGCGTGCGGCGCGCTAGGCCGCCTCAAGTACCTGTTGTACCGGGCGCCGGAAAAAAGCGCTCCTGCGAGTTGGATTGTTTCGAGACTCGAGCAGGGAAGGAATGGATGCCGATATCGTGTTGCAGTACCCGCCGTGAGCTCGAGAGAGTGCAGAAAGAAGCGGGCGCCTTCTCCGGTGCGCACCCGGGCCGCGGCGTTTCGCCCACCCTCCAGGCGGACTCCGCCAATGATCCAGTTCAGGCGGACTTCAGCTCGGCGATGTCAAGCCCTTCAAGCGCAAGTACGGGGCGGATCACCACTCGCACGCCTCGGCCCGCCGCGGCGCGGCCGGACCGGATGCGTGGCTTGACCGGCGGCCGCGGCCGGCGCTCCGTACTAGCTGTACTACGGTAGTGGAGGGCCGGGTGGCGGCGTCGCAGTATTCACAGCTGCTCCTAGTTCGCCGCGCCGGGCTGCTTCCCTGCCCGCTGCTCCCAGCTGCTCCGCGCGCCAGCTGCTTCAGCAGCTGCTCCCTGCCTGTCGCCCCGCCCGCTGCTTCAGCTTCGTCGACTCCAGGTTCGCCCCGCCGGCGCCGCTGCTGCCGCGCGCGTCACCCGGCCGACCTCGCTGGGCCCCGCGCCGGCGCCGCCGGCGCCGCTGTCGACGTCCGGGGCGAGCTGACGCCTCGGCCCTGCGCACGCAGGCTACGCGCAGGGCCCGGCGCCACCTGCCGCTCCGCCCGCTTCCTCGCCCGCCGCCCCGCCGGCTGCTTCAGCTTCGTCGACTCCAGGTTCGCCCCGCCGCTGCTGCTTCGCATCTGACCCGGCCGCCCCCGCTGGGCCCCGCCCCCGCACGGCCGCTGTCCGGGGCGAACTGACGCCTCGGTTCTGCGCATGCGCAGGCTACGTGCAGGGCCCGGCGCCACCTGCCGCTCCGCCCGCTTCCCCGCCCGCCGCCCTGCCGGCTGCTTCAACTTCGTCGACTCCAGGTTCGCTCCGCCGCTGCTGCTGCGCACATGGCCATGGCCCGGCCGCCCCCGCTGGGCCCCGCCCCCGCACGGCCGCTGTCCGGGGCGAGCTGACGCCTCGGTTCTGCGCATGCGCAGGCTACGCGCAGGGCCCGGTGCCACCTGTCTCTCCTCCGGATCCCGCTTTCCCGCCCGCCGCCGCCAGCGTCGCCACCCCACCTACCCGCCTCGCCACCCCGCCCGCCTCGCCCGGCCGCCCGCCTTGCCTCTCTAGCTGCCCCCTCCGCCCCCCTCCCCTGCGCCCCCCGCCTCCCCCCCAAGTACCCTGCAATGTGTACCAGTACCCCCCCCTTGCACCTCCGCGCGCGGCCCGCACTTGCCGCACTTGCACAGGGCCGGGCGCGGTCTGCTAGTATGAGAGCCATGAACTTAGAAGCAATTAACGGCTTGCGCCGAAAAACCGCGGCGGAGTACCTAGACGCACATTGTAGTGGACCAAACAATTCCGTGCGTGGACCATCAAATTTTTTTGGTCCGCGTTTTTGATCCATCTTCGAGTAAATGCGTAGCCCGACACAAAGAGGGGGATTGCGTTACGCCAGGATACAGCTAGCTAGAGCCGCAGTCGATCCCTATAGCTATAGCTAGAGCTCGTACGCGTACGGCCGGGGCGATCGCACGATGGGCAAGATCTAGAAGCCAGACGTCGACGGTGCAGGTGCAGGTGCAGCGTCGACGTCGACAGTGCAAGTGCAAGTGCGAGCACGATCGATGGAGCCGGCGCGCAGCTGATGTGAAGGTTTTAACGAGGCAGAGGTTCGCTGCCCTCGCGTCCCGCACTGCGCAAGCATCGCGCGCATGCGCCGGTGCTTCTAGATCTACTTCGTGACGAAGCGAGGAGCCGCGGAGCCGGAGGCGGACAACGTACCTTCTTGAAGCAGCAGCTGCAGCAGCTCGAACAAGAAGGCGCCGCCCAGGCCACGAGCTTGAGCGCCGCTGCGCCGCCGCGCCCGCTAGCGCTTCGAGCCCAGACGTGTTGTCTATCGTCGCGCGCAGCCTTGGCACAGCGTTTGCCGGGAGCAGGCGGCGACCGGCCGTCCGCAAAGAAGCCAATTGCACTGCGGCAAAAGCCGCAGCGGGGAGACCCTCCTGAACACACATCGGCCCGGACAAAGGCAAGAAGGACCGACGGCTGGCAACGCCGACGAGGGGAAGCGACGCCGCCGGAGGAGCCCGTTTCAGTCTCCGTGTACTGCCTCTGAAGGTGCGCCTGTGTGCATTGTGTTACGCAGTCTCTTACATTGAGTTACACATAAGCCACACATGAGTTGCGTAACACAGTCCATACACTGTGGCGAACACTGTGTAACGCAATCGGCAGCGGCGTGGTGGGCGGCGGCGCGGCGCGCGGCGGCGGCGGCGGCGTGGTGGGCGGCGGCGCGGCGCGCGGCGGCGCGGCTCTCCGGGCGGGCGGAGGCGCGGCGGGCGGAGGAGCGGCTCGCCGGGCGGGGCGGAGGCGCGGCGCGCGGCGGCGCGGCTCTCCGGGCGGGGCGGAGGCGCGGCGGGCGGAGGAGCGGCTCGCCGGGCGGGCGGAGGCGCGGCGCGCGGCGGCGCGGCTCTCCGGGCGGGGCGGAGGCGCGGCGGGCGGAGGAGCGGCTCGCCGGGCGGGCGGAGGCGCGGCGCGCGGCGGCGTGGCTCTCCGGGCGGGCGGAGGCGCGGCGGGCGGAGGAGCGGCTCGCCGGGCGGGGCGGAGGCGCGGCGCGCGGCGGCGTGGCTCTCCGGGCGGGGCGGAGGCGCGGCGGGCGGAGGAGCGGCTCGCCGGGCGGGGCGGAGGCGCGGCGCGCGGCGGCGCGGCTCTCCGGGCGGGGCGGAGGCGCGGCGGGCGGAGGAGCGGCTCGACGGGCGGGGCGGAGGCGCGGCGCGCGGCGGCGCGGCTCTCCGGGCGGGGCGGAGGCGCGGCGGGCGGAGGAGCGGCTCGCCGGGCGGGGCGGAGGCGCGGCGCGCGGCGGCGTGGCTCTCCGGGCGGGGCGGAGGCGCGGCGGGCGGAGGAGCGGCTCGCCGGGCGGGGCGGAGGCGCGGCGCGCGGCGGCGTGGCTCTCCGGGCGGGGCGGAGGCGCGGCGGGCGGAGGAGCGGCTCGCCGGGCGGGGCGGAGGCGCGGCGCGCGGCGGCGCGGCTCTCCGGGCGGGGCGGAGGCGCGGCGGGCGGAGGAGCGGCTCGACGGGCGGGGCGGAGGCGCGGCGCGCGGCGGCGCGGCTCTCCGGGCGGGGCGGAGGCGCGGCGGGCGGAGGAGCGGCTCGCCGGGCGGGGCGGACGCGCCCGTTCTCCCCAGAACGGGCCCCGCGCTTGCATCGGAGCACACAAGAACGACGTGTATGAAACCCAAATTCAGAATCTATAAGATGAGCCGGGGCCGCCGGGCGCGAGACAAAAGGCTCGCCTCGAGGGAGTGAGGGGGGCACATGAGGGGATGGGCCCGCGGAACTGCGCCCGTTCTCCCCAGGACGGGCCGCGGGCCCCGCGCCTGCATCGGAGCGCCTGCATCAGAGATTCAGAATCTATAAGATGAGCCCGGGGCGCCGAGCGCTAGGCCCTGAGGGGGATGACCAGATCGAGACCAGGGCACCATATGCCATCCA
This sequence comes from Cyanophora paradoxa, assembly GCA_004431415.1. Taxonomy (NCBI): domain Eukaryota; class Glaucocystophyceae; order Cyanophorales; family Cyanophoraceae; genus Cyanophora; species Cyanophora paradoxa. The sequence continues at coordinate 183,638 of QPMI01000101.1, read as the reverse complement.
CATCATGGCATCAGTACATACTCGATTCTTTCCGAACTGCATATCTTTGGATGGAAATTAGGTGTATATCATATATGAGATCAGAGGACATCATGAGGAAGACAATTAAAGGGGCTTTCAGGATATATAAAAACTTGAAAGGTCGGGACTCGCAAATTACCCTTCAAGGCTTGCCCGTCACGGCGTACGAGTTCTCAAACTTCGGCTTCAAGGCTTGACTCAGTGAAACTTGAAACCTGATCATGACATGCACACTGACAACTTAACCTCACCCGTTTCTGTCATCATGAACACCGTGGCACTGACCTTGGTGGACACCGTGGCACTGACCTTGGTGGGTGACTCCATTACCACTGAATATACATAACAGCATCATGGCATGCATATTGCATATTATTTACAAAGGCTTAAACAAGCCTTATATATATATGTCATCATGGCATGATCACTCATTCACTGGGCATCGCTTGTTGGAACGAAATCGCCCCGACGTGCCCCATATGCATCATGCCCCGCCACCGTGCCCCAATTGCAACGCTGTGACGTGTCCCCTAAGGATTCTAGTACATGTTACTTGCGGCCATGCCCCGACGTGCCCCACGTGCCCCGGGCCCCATCGTGCCCCACCATGCCCCGACGTGCCCCACCATGCGGCCGTGCCTCGACGTGCCCCACCGGTACCATGCCCCGCCACCGTGCCCCAACGTTGTGACGTGTCCCCTATGTTACTCTTGAATATCGCCATATGCATGTACAACGTTAACATGCGGCAAGCCGCGCCGCCGAACGCCGAGCCTCACGCACCGCCTGGCGAGCCGCGGCGCCGGCCGCCTCGCCGCCGCCTCATGCGGCGAGACGCGCCGCCGCCCGCCGGCGCCGCGCCGCCGCCCCGCCCAGCGAGCCGCGGCGCCGCCCGCCGCGCCTCCTTCCCGCCCCGCAAGCCGCGCCGCCGCCCACCACGCCGCCGCCCCATGCGACGAGACGCGGAGCCGCCCGCGGCGCCGCCGCCCCGCCCGGCGAGCCGCGGCGACCCGGGGGGCTGGCGCGGGGGCAGGGGCCGTGGCCGTGGGGGCTGCGACCGGAGAGGCCGGCGCGCTCGGCGGCGTGGCGGCCGTCGGGGTCGTCGAGCCAGGCGAGGATGCGCTCGCAGACGGCCCGGTGGAGGGCGGGGTCCCGCACGATGCCGCCCTTGCCGACGTTGCCCTTGCCCACCTCGAACTGGGGCTTGATGAGGGCCACCAGGCGGCAGCCGTCGGCGCCCAGCGCCATCGCCGCCGGGAGCACCGTCGCCAGCCCGATGAACGGCGCGTCGCACCTGCCGGGCCTCAGCCGAGAAGGGGAGGGCTCCGGAGGGGGGCTGGGGCCGCGCACACGACGACGTCGACGAGCTCGAGCTCGAGGGCGGGGTTAGGGTTAGGGTTAGGGCGGGGGGCGGGGGAGAGGCTCCGGGGGGGTGGGGGGAGAGGCTCCGCGCGTTCGTCTTCTCGAGGAAGACGACGCGCTCGTCCGAGCGGAGTAGACCCGCCGCGCGCCGCTCGCCAGCAGCACGTCCGTGAAGCCGCCCGTCGAGGCGTCCACGTCCAGGCCCCTGCGGGGGGTGAGGAGATGCCAGGGGGAACGAGCCGGGGCCCGGGGGGCGTACAAGGCGCCGATGACGTCGATTTGGAAGTGCTCCAGAGCCTTCGCGAGCCGCTGCGAGGCCGTCGGGGAGGAGGGGGGGGGGGGGAGGGGGGAGGGGGACGGAAGGGAAGGGGGGGCGGGGGTGGGCTCCCGCTGCGTCGTTGTGTTACGCAAACGTTACGCAAATTGATGCAATGTGTGACACATAGTGAAACAATTGTGTTGCGCATTTGTGAAACAAAGTGTAACGCAGACTAGACCGCTTGCGTAACATATATATGCATGGGGGCCCACCTTGATTGTTAGGAAATCGAAGATCTCCTCGGCGGAGAATAGCGCCCGCCCGAGCTGGCCATGGGGAACGTCGCCAGAAGACCCGTGGGCCAGCCGCTGGCCTGATGGAACGTTAACACCTCTGCACACCTAGCTATAGCCTGCGCGTGAAGACCTTGATGTTGACGTTCGCTTTGGCGGCCGCCTGCGCTTCTTTGCAGCTGTCGGCGCAGGCGTCGTCGATCTAGCTGCGCATGCAGCTTCGCTCGCTAGCTATAGCTATAGCTATAGCGCGAGCGAGCCCTGTGTGTGGAATCGATCGTGGAGCCTCGGAGCTAGCGCGCACACTCGCGTCTGCGCATGCTCTGCCTGCTGCACGCAGGCTCGAGCTTGCGCTTGCGCTTGCATGCGCAATATTGCGCGCGCGCGCGGCGGACGGGCTGCTGCGCGTGCGGGCTGCTGCGGATTCGCAGCCCGAGCATAGCTATAGGCTAGATATCCATCGCGATGTGGCACGCGGGCGAAGACGACGTCGACAGGGCACCGACTGACGACAGGGCGCAGCTAGATCTAGAGATCAGTCGGTGCCACGATCGCGAGTGCTCGAGTTCAGATAGATTTCGAAATTCAGGCCCGGATGTTGCCGCCGCTACTGCGCGCCAGGCCTGGTTCGGCATGCAAATGGGTGCGCTACCCCACGCAGTTCTATGCGCTGCTACCCGTGCAGGGCTCGCCCTCCCGTCACACAATCCCCCTCTTTGTGTCGGGCTACGCATTTACTCGAAGATGGATCAAAAACGCGGACCAAAAAAATTTGATGGTCCACGGAATTGTTTGGTCCACTACAACATCGGCAGGCATCGCCGATCCCGCCCCTCCCGCCCATTGTGGTCGATCAGCGACCCGGCGAGCTCGACGGCGATGAACGCGCGCTCGTGCCCGGTGCGCTTGCAGCCGGCGAGAACGCAGCGCTCGAGCTCGAGGCGGAGGACGGCACTGGCGACGGAGCAGGAGCGCAGGCGCTGGTGACAGAGCTTGCCGAGCTCCGATCAGGCGCGCGCGACGTGCAGGGAGGTGGAGGTCACACGGCGCTTCTTCAGGTCGTGGCGAAACCTCGACTCGGCGCTACGGGTGCCGGTGCTGAAGAAGCTGCGGCTGCTCGTCGAGGGGCGCGACTTCCGAAGCGCTGTGAACCACGCGAAGCCCCTCGCCCATGTGCGCCCGTTGCTGCAGCTGCGGATTGCGGCGCCTCGCGCTGTTCACACGGGGCGCGGGCAGGCCGAGCCGGGCCTGGCCCTGTTCGAGTCCTACCTGCCGCTCGGATGGCGGCTGCTCTGGGAGGAGGTCGGTGTCTCCGCGGGGTCGGTGGCCATGGTTCCGATGTGGACCTGGGCGCTGATCGCACCGGCGGCAGGTCTTCGCGTTCTCGGAGCGGCGCGCGTGCTGGCGTGACAAGATCCTGCTTTGGTGCGCGAGCCCGGCGCCGCGCGCCCGCCGCCGGCGCCCGCGCCGACGCGTACGCTGCGCGGCCAGGGACGTCTGCGGGCACGACGGAGTGCCGGCGGCCGTGCGCGCCGTCTCCGAGCGCTTCCGCCGGCGGCAGGCGGTGGCCTTGGGCGAGCCGCGGCCCCCGCCGAGGACGCCCGACGCCGGCGGCGTGCGCGCCCCGCGGAAGCTGGCGGCGGAGGGGCCGCCGCCCCCGCCCCGCACCGACGAGTTCGCGCTGGAGCTCTCCGCGCTCGCTGCCGTCGAGCCGCCCGCCCCGGCGCCGGCCGAGGAGCCGCCTGAGGGCCGCCCCGCCGCCCCCCGCGCCCCGCCGTCGACCGCGGTCCGCCCCGCCCCGCCGCCCCTGCGCCGCCGCCGGGCGCCGCCTGACGGGCCGCAGACCTGCCGGTGCTCGAGCAGGTGCGGCGGCAGGCGGCGGGCATCGCGCGGGAGGCGCTCGCGGGGCGCTCGCTCGCCGGCGCCCCCGACGACGTGCCGGCCAGCGAGCGCGCCGAGATCTCGTGCGCCCGCCTGCGCCCTGTTTGACTCGTCCACGCCGCGTCTCGCCCTTCCGCGCCCTGTGCCGCCAATCCCGCCTTCCCCCCCCCCCCCCCCCCCCCGCTCCCCCCAACCCCCCCCCTCTTCCTCCTGCCCTTACCCTCCCCTTTTTTTTTCACCCTCACCGACATCCTTTTCCGCCCTCACCCTTCCCTCGCTCCCTGGCCTCCACCGTCTCCCCTCCCCGGCCTCATCCCGCCCCTCGCCTTACCCCTGCCCATCCATCTCACCTCGCTCTTCGCTTCCCCCTGCCACCACCACCCCTCCTCCTCCCCCCCTCCCCCCCCCCCCCCAACACACCCACAGACACCCAGCCCCTTCCCTTCCCTTCTAGATCTTCCCCACCTCCCCTTCCCGCCCACTCCATCCCCCCCCGCCCACGTTTCCTTTGTTCCCGCAATCTTTCGTCGCCATTACCCCGCCCTCGGCTCTCCTCGCGCTCCCCCTCACGCCCCTCCGCACTGCGGCAGGGCAGCGGAGCTGAACCTCATCTGCGCGCCGGGCCCCGTGCTCGCCGTCGGCCGCTCCGGCACGGGCAAGACGAGCTGCGCCATCGTCCGGATGTGAGCGATCGCGAAGACAAGTTTCGCGCTCTTTTGGACGCGTTCGCGTCTTTGGTCGCCATGCGGTGAGCTGCGCGGCTGCAGTGCGCGGTGCCCGGAGCGGGCCGGGGCGCACATGTACATTGAAGGCTGGCCGCGTGCAGCATCGTGTCGGCTCTGGCCGCCTTCGAGTGGACTCTCGTGCTCTCCAGGGAGCGCCAGCACGTGCACCACGCTCTTGCGGTCGCCCTCCTCCGCAAGTGTACCGAGGCTCGCATGTCGCGGCTGCCCGTGCGCGCGGATGCCTGCCCACTCACGTGCATCCGCAGCTCGCCCTGCCTCAGCTACGGGAGGAGATCCGCGAGCGCACGACGGCGAGCCTCGAAAAGGCCCTCCTTCCCATCAGCGATGCAAAACTCCAGGTGCCCCGCTTTTATGATCAGCGTTCACTTTAAGTTGTCCGCGAGTTGATTTGTGCACGCATTACGCGTCGGCAACTCCGCCAGAATGACCTGCTTTACATCAAGGAGTTTCTTCTCCCGAAGAAGAACGCACTCAGTTTTCCGGGCGGCAACCTTTCAGTAGAGAAAATCCTGAAGCGGCTTAAACTTTGAGATGAATATTCGATTCGTGCACCAGCATCTGGGCTACGCAGTGATCACGACGTATGACAGACAGACATCGAACTCGGACGATTAGAATTGGAATTCGAATTCACGTGCACAGGCCTAGGGCTGCCGCAGTGCGCATGCGCATGGTGCTGCTGCCCGGCTATATGCATGCATATGCATATGGCAGTCGGATTAATATTAATGTCGGATCTGAATTCGAAGCGCCCTGTCGGCGTCGGCCTGGCAGTAGCTATAGTACGGCACTGCGCATGCGCATGCAGCGGAGTCGATCGTGATATCGTTTCAATTTACATCGGAAAAAGAACTTCATAACCTACAGCGGTGCTAGAATTACATGATTGTTCGCGGGGAGGAGCGCGGGGCGGAGGCCCTCATTCCATCGCGAATGGCCTCTCGGGCTCCGGATCGGGCTGCGCCTCCGGCCGGGGCGGAGGCGCATCCCCGGCTGCTGCCGCCGCCGCTGCAGCTGCCGGCTGGGGCGCCGCCTCGTGGGCGGGGCGGGGCGGGCGGGGGCGGGGGCGGGCCGGGCCGCGGGGCGCGGCGCTGCTGGCGGGCGGCGAGGACGAGCATGAGGGCGGTGATCAGCATGCCGAGCGCCGCCGAGTCCCAGTGCAGCGCCCCGCCCCCGCCACCGCCGCCGCCTCCGCCGCCGCCGCCCCGCCGCTCGCCGCGCCGCCTCCCCGCCCAGCGCGCCGCGTCCTCGAGCCGCTGCAGGAAGCCCCGCCCGCCGCCCTCCCCGACTGGCGCCGCTGCTGCCCCGCCGGCCCCGCCGACGCCGCCGGCGCCGGCGGCTTGGAGGCCGAGCCGGGGCCGGGGCCGGCGCCGGGGCCGGGGGCGGGTGCGGAGGGCGGCTCGCCAGGGGCGACGTGGGGGCGACGGGGCGGCGGCGGGGTCGGAGTGTGAGCCCCAGGACCAGGTGAAGAGGGCGTCCCAGTCGGCGCGGCGCAGGGCGAGCCACTTGATGTGGAGCCAGAGGCGCACGAGGGCGAGCCCCACAGGCACCGCCGCCTCGGGGTGCGACGCCAGCTGCCGGCCCCGCCCCCCGCCTCAGAGCAGCGAGGGGGGGAGCGGGCGGGGGGGGGGGGGGGGGGGGGGGGGGGGGGGGGGGCGCACGGCCATGTCGTAGTAGCGCTTGGCGAGGTGGAAGTCGCGCGCCAGCCCCAGCCCGAACTCGTGCATGTACCCCACGTTGTACAGCGCCTGCGCCCCGCCCTGAGAGGGGGCCGAGGGCGGCGGGCGGCCGGGCTCGCCTTGGGGTGGCGGAAGCGGGACTGCTCGCCGGCGTGGCGGTAGTGCGAGGCGGCCGCGTCGAAGCGCACGGGGGTGCCCTCGCCGTAGTAGTAGAGGTCCCCCGCGCGCACCTCGCACTCGGCGTTGCCTGCGCGCCGCGCTCGGACGAGGCGGGCGGGGGCGGCGGCGGGGGCGGGGCGGGCCCTGCTCGGCGGCGCGGAGGTACATGCGGAGGGCGTGGGCCATGCGGTTGCCGCGGGGGTCCCCGGGGGGCGGCCTCCCCGCCAGGAACGCCTCCGCCTCCGCCGCGGGGGCGCCCCTGTCGTACAGCCACCCCGCCGACGCCATCGCCGCCTCGTACCCCTGCTCCGCCGCCCGCGCGTACCCCCGCAGCGCCGACTGCACGTCGCCCCGGAGGAAGGCGTGGTACGCGTTCTGGACGGAGCGCGCCCAGGGGCCCCGCTCCGCCACCGCCTTCAGGTAGCGCCGTACCCCCACCTGCCGCTCCCTGAGACAGAGAGAGGGGGGGGGGGGGGGGGGGGGGAGGAGGATGCGCACCTGGCAGTCGCGCTCGGTGCCGATGCCGTTGAGGTGCATGTGGGCGAGATTGTAGAGGGCCAGGGTGTGCCCCTGCGGGGGCTTCAGGGGGAGGGAGCAGGGGGCTGGGGGCCGTGGGGCACCGCACCTGGGCGGCTGCCAGCGTGAAGTACTGATACGCGAGGCTCAGATCCTGCGCCGTACCCGTCCCCGCTGCCCCGGGGGCTGAGAGGCGGCGAGGGGGACAGGCAGTGGGGGGTACGTACACATGAACATTGTGGCGAGGTTGTACTGGCCCTCGGGGTTCTGCTGCTCGGCGGACATTTTGAAGTACCGGAAGGCCTCCCTGCGGATTCGAACCCGAGTCAGGGCGGCAACGGGAAAGGCGGGAGGGTACGGCCGCACGCGTGGGAGACCGGCACGCCGTAGCCGTACATGAAGCAGTACCCCAGTCCGTTCAGTCCAGCCGAGTTGTTCTGAAAGGAACGGCGCGGTGAGAAGGGGGGGATAACGCGGTGCAGGGGTACAGTGCGGACCTTCTCGGCGGCCTGCTGGAAGTACCGGAAGCCCGTCTCGTTGTCCTGCGGGGGTGCGCGTCGGGCGGGGAAGCTGGAGGGGGGGCATCTCGGGGGGCGGGGGGGGGGGGGGGGGGGGGGGGAGGGGGCGGTACCTGGCCGACGCCGACGCCGTGGAGGTGCATGTGCCCGAGGTTGGAGAGCGCGCTCGCGTCCCCCTGCGCCGCCGCCTGCCCCCGCCGCTCGCCCCGACGCCAGGCCCGAGCCCCGGGGGGTACGCCGCACCGCCTTGAAGTACTTCAGCGCCTTCGCCGGCGAGGCGGGTACGTTGCGGTTGCCCCAGTAGAACAGGTTGCCCAGGGCCATCTGCGGGGCGGAGATGAGCGGAGGCGGGGCGGGAAGAAAAGGGAAGGGGGTACGTGCCTGCGCCTGGACGTCCCCGTTGTCCGCGGAGAACTGGTAGTACTGGATGACGTCGTCGTCCTCGCCCTTGTTGTTGGGGTTGGCCACGGCGTCGTCGTTAAGGCGCGGCCAGTCCACCACGGGGCCGTTGCCGGGCTTCTGGATGTGCGCCACCACTGCCGGCCGCCCTCAGAAAGGAAAAAGGCGGGAAGGAAAGAAAGGAAAGGAGCGGACCGCGCTCGGCGACGGGCATGTAGAACTGGGAAGCCAGGGTGCAGTCCGCCGGGACACCCAGCCCGAAGAGGTGCCGGTAGCCCATCGCCATCGCCGCCTCCACGCTCCCGCCCGTCGCCGCGAAGTGCAGGTGCAGAAGCGACTGCGCGAGACTGAGCTGCGTGGCGCGGAGGACCTGCCGGCCGGCGGCGAGCCGAGGCGGAGCGGGGCGGGGCGGGGCGGGGCGGGGCGGGTCGGTCGCACCCGCGGCTCGTCGCGGGCCATGCCGATTCCAGCGGCGTACAGGAATCCGAGCGAAGCCTGCGATCCCTCGTGGCCGGTGTCGGCTGCCTGCTGGTGGAGCTCGATCGCCGCGCTGATGTTCCGCTCGATGCCCGGCGCGCCGGCCTGCGCGAGCCGCTCAGGCCGGGGCGCGGTGCGGGCGTACGAGGAGGCTCTTGTGACCTCGAAGAGCGTGGCGAGCGCGTAGAGGGCACTGCTCACGCCCTGCGCTGCATGCTTCTCCAGGGTTTCCTTTGCCGCTCTTACGTCAGCACTTCTCCTCTTCGGGTCCTCGAGGCTGGCCTGTGCCGTGCTGATCTGCTTCTCTATCTCTTCCTGCATCTCTGCGCACCGACATGGTGTTCAGCCTCGCCGCAGGCCCGGCGACGCGGAACTTCTTTTGCGGTACCTTTGATTGTCGGGCTAGCCACCGCTGCCGCTGATGTCACCGCATCATTCGGAGGATCTGCCGGTGCCGCCGCGTCCCCAAGCGCGGCGGCTGTCACTGCGCTCGGTAGCCGGATAAGCGGCGATGCCACACGCGACAGTATAGAGATCCGCGAGCGCACCGTAGAGCAGCAGCAGCGCCGCTGCCGCGGCTCGACGTGCTGTCATCTGCAGCTCTGATTGCGGTACCCCAGATTCTCAGACACCCTGAGACACGCTGACCCTGTTGCGACCCTCTGTCACTTTCAGCCGCTCTCTGGCCGCTCTCAGCCACCTCAATGACAGCAACTCCGACAACATGGATTCGCAGACCGCTCGCCGATGACAGCGACTCCGGCGACATGGGTTCGAGCCGCCACGCCGCCGGCCTGCGCGCTTCTGACCTTCAAATGACCTCGCGAAGGGATGCAGATGACTTTCTACAACGATTACAGGCAAGCTGTACAACCCAATTTCGTGTGGGCGCACCGCGCTGACTAGACGTGCGTACAGGGTCACGATTTTGTTTGACTGGTGGGCCACGAAGACGCTCATTAGCTACGTTGTATCGCTCGGAGTGCGTACGTGTCTCTCCGAGGCCTCGCCTCGCCTAGCTATAGCCTGCAGCTAGCGCGCGCTGATCGTGACGCAGCTGATCTTCGCGTTCACCGTTTTCAGCGTCTGGCTTCAAAAGCAGAGCAAAGTGTACGCGTTACGCCGTGCGGAGCGGGTCGTTGTCGCGCGCGAGGTTGGCGAGTCGCTGCTCGGCGGCTCGGCGCCGGCGTCGCGGGGAAAGCTGCGGACGGGCCCGGAGCGCCTCGTCGCATCGGCTCTCTACGCGGCCTCCTTTTCCGCCCACTTCCTTGTCATGCTCGTGGTGCGCATGCGCCCGAACAGGCCGCGCCTCGTACGCGTCCTAGGCCTCAAATCAAACTTTGAAATGTGATCGATATCCGCGGCCAGGTGATGACGTTCAACGCGGGGGTCTTCCTGACGGTGGCTCTGGGCGCCCTCGCCGGCCACTTCCTCTTCCTCAGCGACGAAGACGTGTCCCTTGCCTGCGGCTAATTAGTGCATACGCTATTGCTAGCTAGCTATCTGCCTTACCGTGATGCGCGTCGAGCGCGGCCCCCGAACCCCGCCAGGCCGTGCCCCCTCGAGCTTCGAATATTATAATTAGAAATCAATACCTGGCTGATGCTGGCTCTCGCCCGGCCGCGCGCGCACGCGCGGGCCCCCCGGGCCCAAGCCTATTAGATTGTAGCCTTGAGCTCCGAGGCTCGTGCGCTGGGGGCCTCTCCTCGCCGCGCGCCCAACCGCGGCTGCTATATATACGGAGCCTATACCTTCCCTCATGATCAATCAGCTGCAGGCGTTCTAGATCTAGATCTAGCCTGCGGCAATAGCTAAATCTATAGCTAGCTAAATCATATTTTGATTATCCTGTGGCGAAACCTCATGATCAGAGGGGTATAGCTAGCCCAGCCGTCGACTGCAGCACCGCTTTGCCAGGCGCTTGTCGGCGGCAGCGTGGAATTGGCTTGGCGCCGAATAGGGCGGCCTGTCCCGCTGGCAGAGCGAGCAGCGTGGCTCGGCGAGCGCCGGTTGGAGCCTTTGCTCCCTGGAGCGCGATATGCAGCGTTGAGCGATCGCTCTCACTGGCAGGCTGCGGCTAACGCTGGGCCCAATGCCGACCGCGACACTGCCCGCCAGCGGCTCGGGCTCAGGCAAGCGCCCCAAGGAGGAGGGTGCGAGCCGCCGCGGCGTCTCGCGCCTGCAGCTGACGCGTCGTCCACGCCCGGGCGCGGCGGCCGCAGAGGCGTGCGATCTGATGGCGCGGACGCTCTTCTCGATGCTGGGCTCGCTGGACGCGGTGCTGCCGGCGTCGATCCTCGCGGAGAGGGGCACGACCCTCGTCGAGCAGTTCTGCCTGGAGCTCGAGGCGGCGGGGCGCGAGGGCCGGCCCCTCGCCGACCAGCGCCGCGAGATGCAGCGCATGCTCGCCCAGATCAAGGCGCCGCCCTGCCTCTCCCTCCTTCTCCCTCGCGCCGCTCACTTCTTCGGTCTTGGGGCGGCAGGACGCGGTTGGGGAGCAGCGGAAGGGGGCGCCGATGAGCCGGGCGGCGGCGGGGGAGCGGCTGGCGCGGCGGCTGGTGGAGCGTCTGCGTGACGCCGTCCGCTTCCGCTTCCTCGACGCCGCGCCCCCGGGCCCGCCCGCCTCCCTGCCCCGCGACCACGCCGCCTTCCTCCACCGCTTCGCCCGCCTCCCGCGGCCCCCCACCGGCACCCCCATCCCCCTCGACGGCCCCGCCACGCCCCCGCCCCCGGCCCCCCGGCCCCGGCGGAGCCTTCCGAGGCGCCGGCCGCGCTCCCGGAGGTCGCTGCCGGCGGGGGCCTGCCGGGCGTCGTGGAGGCGTGGGAGCCGCCCCCCTGCCCGCCGTCGAGCTGCCCCTCCCCTCCCTCCCCCCCTCGACGTGCACCTCATCCCCGCTCCCACCCCCCTTGCAACCAGCGAGCTCGTGTACGCCGCTCTCGCGTACCCCTTTCCTCCTCAAGGGTACCTGACGCGCCGGGGATACAGGCACCTTGTGCTCCCGGAGCTGTCTTTCGATGCGCCGTCCCCCGGGGAGGGCAGCGGGGAGGGGGCCGAGTCCTCGGGGGGTACACCCGCCGCTACGGAGCGCCGCCCCTCCTTCCCCTCCCTCCTCGCCCCCATCGAGCTCCCCGGACCGAAGGCCCGTCCCCCTCCCCCCAATCAGCCCCCTGGCGCGACTGTACCGCGCAGAACGTGGACATCATCTACCGGGGGGAGGGCGGGCACGGGCGGCCGGCGGCCGGCGGGCTCGTCTCGCGCTCCTTCGAGATCCTCCGCTCCGGCGTGCCCGAGTCGGTGCGCGGACGCCTTCGCCCCCCCCCCCCCCCCCCCCCCCCCCCCCCCACCCACCCCCGCACCGCCCCTCGCTCGCCTCGGCCTCACGCGGGGCGCCGCAAGGTCCGCATGCACCGCCTCTCCGTGATCGAGGAGGACCAGCTCTCCACCCCCGACGGCGAGCCGCCGCCCTCCGCCCGCTCCGCCCCGGCCTCCGCCTTTGCCCGCGCCGAGTCCTTCAGCTACTACGAGGAGGCGGAGGGCGGGGCGCCGCGGGAGGCGACCCCGCCGCCGGCCCTCCGCGCCTTCGTCGACGCCGTCCTCGCCTCCGCCGCCCGCCGCCTCGCGGGCAGCCGCCCACGCCCAGCCCGCCGCCCTCCCCGCCGGCGCCCTCGCCCACGCCCTCCCTCCTCGCCGCCCTCGACGCGCTCGCCGAGGCGCTCCTCGCCGAGGCCGCCGCGGCCTTCTCGGGGGCCCCCGGGGCCCCGCCGGCCCCGCGCCGGGTCGCGGGAGCGGGGGCGGGCGGGGACGCCGGAGGAGGTGGCGGGGGCGCTGGAGCGGGCGGCGCGGGCGGTGGAGGCGGCGCTCGAGGCGGAGCGGGCGGAGGCGGAGGGCCGGCGCGCCGCCTCGCCCCTCGTCGACGAGGCGATCGCCGAGGCGGCCGTGCGCAGCGCCGCCGCGTGGCTCGCCCCCGGCGGCCCCGATGCCGCCGTCCTCGAGGCCTTCGCCCAGGCCCTCCTCGACGCCGCCGCCGCAGCCGCCGGGCCGCGCTCCCCCTCGCCGCGCCCCCGGCGAGAGTCCACCCCGACGCCGTCGCCGCCGTGCTGCGGGCGGCGCTGGCGGCGGCAGCGCCGAGCCCGCGCCCGGGGCCCGCGCCGGTGCCCCCGCCCCGCCCCCGCCCCCGCCGCCGCGGGAGCCGACCCCGGCGCGCGAGCCGACGCCCGACGCCGTCGCCGCCGTCCTGCGCGCCGCCATCGCCGCCGCCGCCGCGAGGGCCGCCGGCGACCGGTAGCCGCGGCCCGGGCCGGCCTCTGCGGGCTCGGAGGGGACTCCAAGTCCGTAGCGGGCGGGACCTTCGGCGTTCTCTTCCTCTGAATACTTGCATATGCGATGATATCGATTGGGCCGGCAGAAGCGAGAGGAAAAGCAAAGCCTGAGAGCAGCGCGCGATCGCGAGCTCCTGATCATGATCTAGATATCGATCATGATCATGCTCTACTAGGCTAGATATCTACCGTGTAACACTTAATTAATGCGCCAGAAATTAATGCGTTTTTGGACCCGAACCCCTAGTATTGATAATAATGCGGCACCGAATTAATGCGTTTTGAAGCTTCAAGGCTTTTTGGCTGCAGTAGTATGCCAGTAGGGGGGTAGATACAGATATTAATGCGGTCCCAAATTAATGCGTTTTGCCAGCGAAAAACGCATTAATTTGGGACCGCATTACTTAAGTGCGCGCATTACTTAAGTGTTACCTAGCAGACCGCGCCCGGCCCTGTGCAAGATCGGCAAGTGCGGGCCGCGCGCGGAGGTGCAAGGGGGGGTGCTGGTACACATTGCAGGGTACTTAGGGTGTGTGTGTGTGGGAGGGGAGGGGGGGGGGGGGGGGGGGGGGGGGGGGCAGAGAGGCAAGGCGGGCGGCCGGGCGAGGCGGGCGGGGTCGCGAGGCGGGCAGGTGGGGTGGCGTCGCGGGCGACGGCATCAGGCAGGCAGGCAGGCGAAGGCGGCGGCGGGCGGGGAAGCGGGCGGAGGGGCAGGTGGCGCCGGGCCTTGCGCATAGCCTGCACATACGCAGAGCTGAGGCGTCAGCTCGCCCCGGACAGCGGCCGTGCGGGGGCGGGGCCCAGCGGGGGCGGCCGGGCCAGGTGCGCGGCAGCAGCGGCGGGGCGAACCTGGAGTCGACGACGCTGAAGCAGCCGGCGAGGCGGCGGGCGAGGAAGCGGGCGGAGGGGCAAGTGGCGCCGGGCCCTGCGCATAGCCTGCACATACGCAGAGCTGAGGCGTCAGCTCGCCCCGGACAGCGGCCGTGCGGGGGCGGGGCCCAGCGGGGGCGGCCGGGCCAGGTGCGCGGCAGCAGCGGCGGAGCGAACCTGGAGTCGACGACGCTGAGGCAGCCGGCAGGGCGGCGGGCGGGGAAGCGGGCGGACGGGCAGGTGGCGCCGGGCCCTGCGCATAGCCTGCGCAGGGCCGAGGCGTCAGCTCGCCCCGGACAGCCGCGGCGCAGGGCGGGGCCTAGCCCGACGCGACGTACTAGGAGCAGCTGCGAATGCTGCGACGCCGCGGCCGCCACACTCTGCTACGGAACGCCGGCCGCGGTTCAAGCCACGCATACGTGGGGCCGAGGCGTGCAAGTGGCGACCCGCCCCGTGCTTGAACCGCGCTTGAAGAGCTTGACAACATCGAGCTGGAGTCTGCTCGATCATGAATCGGAGTCCATCAGAAACCGAGAGCGTTGGCAAAACGCCGCGGCCGCGGGCGCGCACACAGCCGGCGTCGCGGCGTCTCGGGCGCCTTCTTCCTGCACTCTCGCGGCGCTCTCCGCCACCAGGAGCGGCTGTGCCCGCATTCGCCACCAGGAGCGCATCCGCGGCTAGCGCTGTTCCCGCACGGTGCAGGTGTCGCCGCCGAGGCCGCAGCCGGAAGCGCACCGGAACGCGACGTTGCGGGCGCGCCGCTCCGGCCCGCGCTCCGCATGCGGATGCTCGGCCCCGCGACCTCGACCTCTGGGCCGGGCTCTGGCATGTGTACCCAGCAATCGCCTGAAACTCTCAGGAGCACTTTTTTTCCGGCGCCCGGTACAACAGGTACTTGAGGCGGCCTAGCGCGCCACGCGCCGCTTCTCGAGCCCAGGCATGTATGACAGAGTTTGTAGAACGCATTGAGAGCATTCAGGAGCACGTGGTCCGGCGCATATAGCAATAGCAGGCGAGGAGCGGCTTCGACATGTTTGCGCAGCCCCGCCCTTGCATTTTTTTTCGCCGCTCGCAGCGGCTACGATGCGATCACACCTATACGAGAGCGCATGCAAAGAATCTCATCTTACAAAAATTGCTAACACAGAAAGTACGCCGCACCAATTCACCAGGGGAGCAAGGGAGGGGGTACCCCCCCTTGCAAATATATATATATACGTACACGGTAGAATCGATGAGCTTATGCCCCGCTGATCCCATCATTCAGAATGGCGATATATTTCAAGTTTCAAGTATTATTTATAATTAATCGAAAGGAGTCAAGCAATCCCAACTCCAGTACGATATATAGCTAGTCCAATTACAAGCGCACTGGACAACCGCGTGACGCCTCCGAGCGGCCTCAACAAGCGGAGCTCGAGTGCCCCCCGAAGCCCTATAGCTGCCTGTTGCGACGGATCGCACTTGCCGCCCCCCGCCTCAGGGCCTTACGCTACAAACA
Source organism: Cyanophora paradoxa (assembly GCA_004431415.1). Taxonomy (NCBI): domain Eukaryota; class Glaucocystophyceae; order Cyanophorales; family Cyanophoraceae; genus Cyanophora; species Cyanophora paradoxa. The sequence continues at coordinate 168,637 of QPMI01000101.1, read as the reverse complement.
CAGAGCTCTCACGTCTAGATCTAGCAATGCATCTCACGGTGCGAACCACCTGTGCTAGAACTCAGGTATCTCTAGCCTAGGGACTAATGTCTCACTATAGCTAGGGACTTACATCTCACTGTGCACCACAGGAGCGACGGAGGAAATGGAAGCCGAAATCGAGGGGCGAGCCCGCACGTGCGGGTCTACGGGTGGGGGTGGAGGTGGAGCACGTGATTCCCGGAGGAGCCTGACGGGCCCGGGTGCCGTGGGGAGCCCGGGCCCGGGCCGGAGTCGCCGCCGGGGCCGCCGGGGTCGCCCCCGGCGGAGCCGAACGCGATGGCGTCGAGCTCGGAGAAGGCCTGGGGCCGCGTGGAGGCCAGCGAGCAGCGGGAGCCTGCCGGCGACGCCTCCCCTTCCGGGCCCGCGGGGCTGCGCTTGGCGCGGCGTTGGCGGCTCAAGTGCAGCCCCACGCCGAAGAGGACGACGGCGGCGGGGACCGCCAGAGAGACGGCCAGCACGGCGCCCTCCCGAGGGAAGATGTACCAGAAGCTCGACTCGCCCGCCACCGCCGTGACGCCCGAGTACGACGCGACGCAGAACGGTATGAGGAAGAAGCTGCGGGCGGCGGCGGCCCGCGTCCGCGTGCGTCAGCGCCGCCGGATTCGAACCTCGGCGCGGGCGCGGGCGAGGGGGAGCGGACCGCATGATGGAGAACGGCGCGTTCCGAGCGTACACGCGCGGCGATGTCTGCCCGCTGACCACGTAGCCGTTCACGTTGAGCGCCGTACCAACGACGACAGCGACCCAAATCGCTGTGATCCAGACACGCTGAGGCGGCGGCGTAGCGACCGCATACCTCGGAACTATCGTCAAATAGAAGGCGACCAACCCCCCTATATGCGTCTACGTGGTCAGCGGGCAACCCGCTACGAACGCAAAACGACGCACATAGCGGTAGCAGTGCCGGCCGCAGGCTCGTGACGGCGAAGTGCGCGAATGATGAGAGCCGGGGCCATCTACTAATCATGCTGGAAGATCGCGGCCGAGGCGCCGATCAGACGGCAGGCCGATCCGGTCATGGGCAGGTCCCCGGTCCGGCGGCTTTTATCTAGACAGTCCAATGCATGAATGGCATTTCCACTTTACTGCTGCGGCGTGCTGAATGCGTGCACGATGCGTTGAGCAGCTGTACCCTCCAGTCGACCGGCTCGGGTACACGCGTACGGCGCGGGTTGGCTTTTTGGGTACGTACAATTTTGGAATATTGTTTTTCCTAGCCCTGTATATTACAGTATACATGTAGGGCCTCAAGCGTTAGCGTACCCATAAACTGTGTACAGACAGGTCAGGACTCGAGCGCGGGTCCTGCTGTGCCGCAGCACTGCCGCTGTGCGCGTGCGCGTCCTTCATGATCAGGCGCCACAGTTTATGACAACTTGTGCAGTGGCAAGTACTGCAGCCGGTAGGCCGGCGCCGCATTGTCAGTGAAGTCTGGATCTCGAGCGTCACGCAGCAGCAATACAACTCGGCTCTTCGATCCGGTTGCAAATGGGCTGCTTCATCGGGCCCTAAGCTTGGCCTTCCTCGCGCCGCAGGCCCGCAGCGCGCAGCAGATAGTCGGATAGTCTATTCCGTAAAGTTGGTTTAAGTTGCAGCCTTGCACGCTCGTTGCATGAACTTGCATCAGAGCCTTTTCACTAAGACAAGCACCGGATCGTCAGCCAGGCCAGCGCCAGCTAGCACACGCGGAGGTTCGATCGAAGATCCGAGCGTGGCGACGATCATGGAGTCAGGGCACGGTCGCGGGCTCGCCCATCGTTGCAAGGATTGCCTTCGTTCCTTGCGGAAGGCCCTTGCGCGGCCGGCGGCCTTCCCGCAGGCGGCGGCAGAGCTCCTGGCGACTGCGTTCGGGGCGGCGCTCGTGGAGCTCCACGTCGTCGAGCGGGGGCGGCTGCATGGGCTCCTCGCGGCGCACAGCGCCGTCTCCGCGACGCCGCGGAGCTCTGCGGGCGAGCTCGCCTCCTGCCTTGCCGCGGTCCTCGCCTCGCCGGCCCCTGTGTCGACCGGGCCGGCGTGCGAGGGGCCGCGGTACGCGGTGCGGGCGGCAGACGAGGAGGCCGCCGGCGACTCGGCCCGCGCTGTGGTGACGGTGCGCACCCTCCGCTGCGCGCCGCCGACGCCGCTGGGCGGGGCGGAGCGAGCAGCAAATGGGACGGGCGCGGCAGATGGCTTTCGAGGGCGGCGAGGCGGGCCTGACGGCGGAGGAGCAGGCGCTGCTGGTGCAGGCGGCGGGGCTCGTGGCGCTCGGCCTCCAAGGTGCGCGCGCCGCCGCCCCCGCCGCCGACGTCGAACCGGCCCCCGCGCCCGCCGACGCCGCGCAGCGCACCGCTCGTGCCCCGTGGAAGCCGTCGCGCGCGCCGTGCGGGGGCCGCGGACGCGGCCGCCTTCGACCGCGCGGCGGCGGCCGCCCGCGCCGCCCTCGACGCCGACTGGTGCGCCGCCCGCGGGAGGGGGATCGGGCTCGCCGCTGGCCGCTGAGGCTGGCCGGGACGCAGGTGCTGGATCCTGGAAGCGCCTTCGGGCAGCGGGGCGCCGGCGCAGCGGGGCGCCGCCCCCGCGGAGGCGGCGGCAGCCTTGGCGCTGCCGGAGGGGGTGCGCTGGCGGGGCCGGAGGGGCGGCGGGTGGCGGGCTGACGGGCGGGCAGGCGTGGGGGAGCTGGAGGCGGGGCGGGCGGTGGTGCGGGCGGGGGCCGGGCAGGAGGCTCCGCTGCTCGCCCAGCCGATCGCCGTCGGCCAGCGCCTCGTGGGCGCCCTCGTCGCCGCTCGCGAGGGCGGCGCCGGGCGCCCTGCGGCTGGCCGCGCCTGGAGCGAGGAGGAGGCGGAGGCGGCGGCGTGCTGTGCGTGGACCCTGGGCCCCGCGCTGGTGCGGGCGGCTGGGGCGCGCGGCCGCGGGTGGCGGCGGCGTGACGCGGGGCCGGGGCTGGGGCAGGCGAGCGAGGGGGCGGCGTGCGCGCGGCTGGCGGCGGCCAAAGCGGAGATCGAGGCCCAGAACCGGGCGCTCCAGGTTCGGTCAAGATCCCGGCGGCCCGTCCTGCCCGCTGCTCGGCCCCGACCGGCGCGCCGCAGCGGCAGCTCAGGGAGCAGGAGCTCATCCGCAGGCTCGCGAACGAGATCAACGCCTGCTCGGGCGTGCAGGCGGTGCGCCGGGGGCGCTGGCGCTGGGGCGCGGGGGCGGGGCGCGTCTCGAGGGGCGGGGGCGGGCGCGCGGGACAGGTCTTCGACTGCGTGGCGGCGCTGCTCTGCGGGCACTTCCAGGCCACGCGCGCCGTCGTCTTCGACATGTCCCAGTCGCCCAGGGGGGCCCCCAGGCGAGCGCGCCGCCCCTCTCCCCCCCCCGCCCCCGCCGCCCTCTCCGCGGCCGGGCTTCGAGCGCTGGGTTGCGCAGGGTGACGTTCGCGGTGCCGGGGTCGCCCCACGCCGACGCGGACATGTCCCTCTCGGACTCGATGGTCGACACCACCATCCAGCTCTGCGAGGCCAGCCCCGGTCCGCACCGCCCCGCACACCTCTCCTCCCGCCCCCGAGATCCCCTCCGAGCTGACCCCATCCCAGACTACGTCTTCGTGCGCAACGGACTAGACATGCTGCCTCCAGAGTTCAGGTGCGCGCGCCGCAGAAGTCGCAGTCGCAGGGGAAGAGAAAGGAAGAGAGAGAGAACGAACGAGCTGAAAACGCGTCTTCGAAGATTCTCTATCTATAGCTGCAACGCTGTGCGAGCGTGAAAGTGCTTAGAGAGCGCGTAAAGCGGGTGCCGGCGCTGCAGGGAGAGCTGCGCGGTGCTGAGCGAAGAGGGGCGCAGGACCTACACGTCGGCGCTGAGCTGCATGTGCGCCTGCACGATGCACGAGGGAGCCTACAACGCCCTCCTCATCGTCGAGACGACGGACAAGGTCGGGACAAGGTCCAGGGCAGGGAGCGCCTCCGGGATCGCTCACCACCACCAGATCGCGAACTGGGGGCCGGAGGAGTCGCACTTCCTCCGCCTCGTCGCCGACCAGATCGGGATCGCGCTGGCGCAGTCGGCGCTGCGCGAGCAGGTCGCCGTCCAGAACCGCGACCTCCAGCGCGAGGCCCGTCCCCGCCCCCGCCCCCGCCGCGCCGCCCCCGCCGGCCGCCGACTCGGCCGCCGCAGCTGCGCAACTCGGCGCTGCTCGCCGGGATCGTGCGGGAGATCTCGCAGGAGGCCCGCCCCGCCCCGCTCGGGGCCCGCCCCGCGCTGCCACTGAGCGTCGCGCCGCGCAGGTCGACGGCTCCATCGAGCACATCTTCCACCGCTCGTGCGCGTCGCCTCCGATGCCCTCCCGCGCCCGAGCCAGCCGGCGTCGGCGCCGGCGAATGCGGTGGGGCGCAGGGCGGAGCTTGTGGGAAAGGCCTTCAACGTCGACCGCTGCTCCCTCTGGCAGTACTTCGACAACACGTACAAGGACACCTTCACTGAGGCCCAGGCGCGCCGCTCCGCGCCGCCATTGTCGCCTTAGCTGCCGGCGACGTCGGAGGCAGGTCGTTTGGGTGGCGAAAGAGGGCATCCCGAAGGTGCGCCGGCACCGGCGCCGCTCTGGGCCCCTGCGCACGCAGCGGCATTGCTCTCGCGACTAAGCCCACGCTGGCGCCTCTTCCTTCCCCCTGGCCCTCGGGTGCTGAGCGCGCTTCGCGGGGGCGCAGGCGCTGCCCGGGTACGACGCGCAGGCCTCGTCGGTGTGGTGGGCCCTCCACGAGAACGCCCCGGACGGCGTCCTCCACATCCCCGACGTCCAGGTCCCAGCCCCCTCCTCCTCTCTCCTTCCTCCCCCCCCCTCCCCCGCTCTTCCCCCCTCGAGCCGCTTGCCCCGCACTCTCTCTCTCTCGTTCGCTCTGAAAGCAAAACTGGAGGGAGAGATGGCGGGGCACCTCTCTCCCGCCTCCTCCCTCGTGCACGCCGCCTGCTGATCGGCGTGGGGCGACGCAGGCGATGGCGCGGGCGTCGTTCGTGAGCGAGGAGGCGAGGCGCGAGATGGAGGAGGTCGCCTCCCGCTCCAGGTCCCGCCCCGCGACCCCCGAGGGCCCTCCCCGGCGGGAGCAGACGCTTAGAAAGCCTTGGAGCCCTTGGCGGCGCCAAAGAAGAAGCCGGGGGGCACGAAGGAGGCGGCCCTCTAGCCGCTCGCCCGACGCTTGAAGAAGCGCTTCCCCCTCTCGCCTGACCTGATCCGCGACGCTTTCTTTCAGCATGGCAACCCGCGTCTTCTTCCGCGGGCAAATCCAGGGAGTCATCGTCCGTGCGCCCTTCGAATTCCGAGAATTGCGGGAATCGCGCCTCGGGGCCTCACCCTTCCCCCGCGCGCGGCCCCGGGGCGACGGGCGGGCAGTGGAGATGGTGGAGCGGGAGGCGTCGTGGGGCGCGGAGGAGCGGCTGCTGCTCAAGCAGGTCGCCGAGCACGTCGGCGTCGTGCGCCCCGCCCTCCTTGCATGCGATCAGCTCCTCGACGCGAGAAGGCGCCTTCTCGAGCTTCGCCTGCCTGCCTCTGAGGGGCGCGGGGCAGGCGATCGCGCACGGGCGGCTGCTGGAGCAGCAGCGCACGCACGCCGCGCAGCTCGAGCGCCAGCTCATGCACTCCGGCCTCCTCGAGGCCGTCCGCCCCGCCCCGCCCCGCCGCGCGCGGCGGGGCGCTGAGCGGGGGGGCGGGGGCGGGGCGGGGGGGCAGATGACGCGGGAGATCCACCAGGTGCTGGGGGTGCGCGAGGTCTACCAGCGCAGCGCGCGCCTCGTGCGGGAGGCCTTCCGCGCGTGCCGCGTGCGCGTGCTGAGCCTCGACGACCCCGCCCTCGAGGCCATCGACGCCGCCCCGGGCGTCCCCGACGCCGCCCTCCTCGCCGGGCCCGACATCCGTGCGCCCCGCGCCCCGCTCTCCCGCGCCGGCCCCGCGCCCCGCCCCGCCCCGCCTCGCCCCCGCGCCCTCCCCCTCCCCCCCATGTGACCCGCCGCAGACCGGGCGGTGGCGGCGTCGGTGCCGGAGGCGGCCCCCGAGTGGCCGGCGACGGGCTCCTTCTTCGAGCCCCTCGTCGCCCACCTCACCAAGAGTGCGCGCCCTCGCCCCTCGTCGCGAGAGGAACCTTCTCCCTCGCCCCCGCCCTCTCCCGAGAGCTCGTCGCCCCTGACCCTCCCCCGCGGCCTCCCGGGCCCTTTGCCTTCCCTCCTCCCGCCCCCCTGCGCCTGGCGCGCTTAATTCCCCCCCGCAACGCCGCCCCAAACTATCCATCTACGACTTAATTCGAGTTCTTCCCAAGGCATACGCCGTCGCGTGCGTGTAGACACGTGTGGGCAGCCATGCATACGGGCCGCTTTCCTCGCTGCTTGCCGCCGGCCTGAGGCGGCTCGGTGGCGGCGGGGCGGCAGCGGGGAAGCGGGTGATCGCGCTGGAGGACGCAACGGACGCGGCGGCGCTGGGCCGCGAGGGCATCTCCAACGCCCACTTCTTCTGCAAGGTGCGAGCCGGCGCGAGCCCGCGGCGCGGGGCGCGGGGGAAGAGGCCGCGGGCTCCCCGCTTGAACCCGGCGTGGAGGGGAGCGGGCTGAGGCGCCGCGCGCAGGTCTTCGGGTACCAGCAGATAAAGAGCATCGCGATCGCGTTCACGACCTTCCACGGGCGGTCCGCCCCCTCCCCTCCCGCCCCCTCCCTCTTCCTTGCGCTCCCTTGCCTCTCTTCCTCGTCCTCACGCGGTGCGGGGGCGGCGGGCAGGCCGAACGCGCTCATCAGCGTCTCGCAAATCGAGCGCGCGCGCGCCTGGCAGGAGGACGAGCTCCGCCTCCTCCACACTGTCTCCGAGCAGGTGCCCCGAGAGCTCGTCGAGCACACGCCAGGGCGTAGACAGGAGGAAAGAAAGGCCACACACGCCGTCTCCCCAGCAGGCGCTCAGGGGTCCGAAGCGGCACTAGATACATAGAGGATATCGAGTAGTACACGTGTCGCCTCGCGGCGGTGAGCGCGCCTGACGCTGACGGGGGGCGGCGCCGTCGGCACAGATCGGGGTGGCGATCATGCAATCGGTTCTGCTGCGGAACGAGACGGAGCAACGGGAGCTGCTCGCCCGCCAGGCGCGCCGGCCCCGCCCCGCCCTCGCCGAGCCGGCGGCGCCGGCGCCGTCGCCGGGTTGAGCGCGCGGGCCGTGCGCAGAACGCGGCGCTGGAGGAGGCGCGGCGCGAGGCGGACGCCGCGAGCGCCGCCAAGAGCCAGTTCCTCGCCATGGTCTCCCACGAGATCCGCACCCCGTGCGCCCCGCCCCGCGCCCCGCCGCACCCTCCTCGTTGATTTCCCCCCGTAGAATGAACGCGCTGTGCAACATGAGCGAGCTGCTTCTCGACACGGAGCTCTCCCCGCAGCAGCGTGACTTCTGCACCATCATCCACGTGCGCGAGCGCGCCACTCGAGGGGCGCCCTGAGCGGGCTCGGCGCGATCGGCTCGCGGCCCCTCTGACGCGGAGGGCGGCAGAACTCGTCGCTGGCGCTGCTGAACATCCTGAAGGACATCCTGGACACGAGCCGGCTCGAGTTCAACAAGGTCGAGATCCGGCGCGCCCCCGTCGTCCTCCGCGAGATCTTCGAGCAGGCGCGAGCGACCGGCTGCCGGCCTGCGCCGGCGCCCCGCCCCTGACGCCCTCTCGCCGCACGCGCAGGCCACGGAGCTCATGTTCCCGTCGGCGGCCCAGAAGGGCATCGACCTCACGTGGCACGTCGCGCGCGACTGCCCCGCCCTCCTCCACACCGACGGCGCCCGCCTCAACCAGATCCTCGTCAACACCCTCGGCAACGGTCCGCCCTCGCGTCCAGAATCGACCGCCATGTTCGCGAAGTCGGCTGAGCGCCGGCGCGCGGGCAGGGATCAAGTTCACGAGCCGGGGCGAGGTGTCGCTGACGGCGCGGATGGAGGGCGAGCAGCTGTGCATCATGATCCGGGACACGGGGATCGGTATCGCGGAGGAGGACCAGCAGAAGCTCTTCTCCTGGTTCTACCAGGTCGACTCCTCCCACTCCCGCCAGTACGGCGGCACCGGGTGCGCTGCGTCCCCGCGCGGGCCCCCCCGCCTCTTTGTTCAGCCCCGGCGCAGGCTGGGGCTGTTCATCTCGCGGAAGCTGGCGGTGCTGCTCGGGGGCGACATGCGCTGCGAGAGCGAGCGCGGGCGCGGCTCGACCTTCTTCGTCACCTTCCCCGCCCGCGCCATCACCGACGGCGCCGCCGCCCTCGCCCTGCCCCCGCCCATCAGCGACGAGGTTGGCTGGCCCCTCTCCGGCCGCCGCGTCGCCGTCTGGAGCCCGTCGCCGGCCACGCGGGTGCGCGCTCCCGGCCGGGCCCGCCGCGGCGCGCGGGGCGGGACGGGGGGCGACGGCGGCGGCAGGCGCTGCTGCGGGAGGCGCTCGAGGACGCCGGCGCCGCCGTCGACGCTCTCCCGCCCCCCGACGCCCCTGACTCCGACTCCGACCCCGGCGGCGGCGGCGGCTGCGACGGGGCGCTCGACTGCTGCATCCTCGACACGGCGCCGCCCGCCTCGGGCGTCGGCTTCGCGGTGCGCCGGCCCCGCCTGCCCGTGCCTGCCGGCCCCGACCGGCGCGGCGGGGGCGGCAGCTGCCGGGGAGGGCTCGTCGCCGGCCTGGCGCCGCCTCGCCGACGTGCCCCGCGTCGCCCTCGTGGCGCGCGGCATGGCCGACCACGACGCCATTCTCCAGGTCCCCTCTCCTCCGCCCCCCGCCTCCCCTGAGCTCCTTTTCCCCTGCTCACTCCGCGCAGGCCTGCGCGGAGGCCGTCCTCAAGCCCGCCAAGCCCCGCGCCGTCGTGGAGGCGGTGTTCGCGGCGATCGCGGCGCCGTTGCCGAGCCCGGGCGCGGCGCGGCGCCTCTCCGTGCGCCTGAGCGCGCTCACGCTCGAGTCGGCGCTGGCGGCGCGGCCCTCCCTCCCCTCCCGCGACACCTTCATCCCCCCGAGTCCGACCTGCGCATCCTGGTCGCCGAGGACGTCGAGGCGCGCCGCGCCGCGCCGCGCCGCCCCGCGCCGCCCCGCCCCGCCCCGATGGCGACGCCGGCTCACGGGTCGCCTCCCGCGCAGGTCAACACGAAGATCCTGCTGCTGATGCTCAAGAAGCGGGGGTACACGCGGGTGCAGGCCGTGAGCAACGGCGCCGAGGCGCTCGCGGCGGTGCACGCGGCGGCCGCCGCGGGGCGCCAGTTCCACTGCCTCCTCCTCGACGTCATGATGCCCGGCGCGCCCCGCCCCGCCTCCTCCGCCCCGGGCGGGGGCGGGGCTGAGGGGGCGGGGCGGGGGCGGGCAGTGATGGACGGGCTGACGGCGGCGCGGCGCATCAAGGCGGAGCTGCCCGAGGCTCGCCGCCCCTACATCATCGCCCTCGTGCGCCCCGCCCGCCCCATCGCCGACTACCCGAAGATCTAGATCTAGAAGATCCGAAAATGGACGACCCCAAATCGCCAAGTTTTAAGCACTCTCCGCACTGAGTTGTGCTCAATGCACGGCTTCCGCAGACGGCGAATGCGATGGCGGGCGACCGGGAGCACTGCCTCGCGAGCGGGATGTCGGACTACCTCCCCAGTGCGCTCAGATCTGATCTGAGATGAGCTGACCTGACCTGAGCCGCCTCGCCCCCTGCCCACGCCTCAGAGCCGGTGCGGATGGACGCGCTGGTCGCCGCCCTTCAGCGCTGCGAGGCGCTGGGCCGGCGCCGCGCCTCGGGCTCAGATGAGGACGGGTCTCCGAAAAGTGAGCCAGCGCCCGAGCCTGCCGGTCGGTCGACGTCGTCATAATATGCTGCAGCTGCAGCTGCAGTTCCCTTTAATTTGGGGTCTACTAGCTATAGGGGTAGCTAGAGTCCTGGAGGCCGCTCTTCATGTGGTTCGAGTTTCATCAATGTGTACATGTAGCAGTGAACGCAGTAGCCTGTAGCCGTGAACCGGCCCGCGGCCGGGCGGCGGGCGCCCTAGGCCTGCGCGCGCCGGGCCGGGTGTTGTGGCAGCGGCCGCGGCGTTCGCGTGGCGCTAGCGCTAGCGCTTCAGAGATCCAGCGGCGTCCAAACGGCGTTCGCTTGGCGCTTCAAGCTGCTACGCGTACGCGTCCTGCAGCTGGCGGCGTCCAGCGCTCTAGGTCGAGCATGGCGGCTACCGCTGCCGCAATTCACTTCGTTCGCAACTTTCCGAAGTTCCGGGGGCGCGATGCGTGGGCCGGCCGCCTCTCTGGCGGTTGTGCTTCTCGTAGCCGCCGTTACCGCCGTTACTGCCGCGCCGAGGGCCAAGCTGCTCGTCGTGGACGCTGGGTCGTCCGGGTCTCGCATATCCGGTTAGTTGGGCGGCTCGGCGGCGTTTCTGGCGGCCTAAGAGCGTACGCAGGCTTCGAGTATGATGCAGACGAGCTCCGGCTCGATCCGACCAAGGCGCGCAGCCGCCTGCCTGCTCCGACCGCGCTCGGGCCGCGCCCGCTGACCCGCGCCACAGATCTTCGCCCGGCCGCTCGCTCCTGGCGTCACCTCGGCAAAGGCCCGTCGCCGCGCCTCGGGCTGACACTTTTGATTTGATCTCCTCCTAGGTCCGGCCCGGACTCAGCAGCCTGGAGCCGGAGCAGGTGGCTCCCTACCTTGCGGACCTCCTTTCGAGGGCGTCGGTGCGTGCCCGTCGGCAAAGCGCCACGGCGCCGCTCCTCGCGCCACGCCGAACGCGGCGGCGGCGCAGGGCTTCGTGCCCGAGGCGGAGGCGGAGGCGACGCCGCTCTTCCTGTACGCAACCGCGGGCCTCCGCATGCTCGAGGACGCTCGGGCACGCCGCGCCGCGCCCGCCGCTCTGTTCGCACTGACTCGGGCGGGGTCGCCGGCAGGCGCGGCGCCTGCTGGAGGCGGCGCGCGCCTTCCTCTCGAACCGCTCGGCCTGCCCCTACGCGTTCAGGCGGCGCCAGGCGCAGGCGAGCGCGCCCGCCGCTCGAGCCGCGCCCGGCGGTGCGGCCGAGCGGGGGGGCCCCGGGGCAGGTGATCTCGGGCCCCCACGAGGGCGTCTTCGGGTGGCTCGCCCTCAACCACCTGCTGGGGACCGTCGGCGAGGACGGCGCCGGCCGCACCGCAGCCGCCCTCGACATGGGCGGCGGCTCCCTGCAGGTCCCTCGGCGCCGACGCCCCCCGGGTACCGCGAACCTTGACCTTCGAAATCCGCACCCGCAGATCACGTACGAGCCGGTGGAGCCGCCGATCGCGAACGAGGCGCGTGCACGCGCCCCACCGCGCCCCCGTCTCGTGCCCCGCGCCCATGCCCCCGGCGCAGTTCCCCCTGCGGCTCGGGGAAACGCTCTACCCGCTGTACAGCCACAGCTACGTGAGTCACAGCTTCTATCCCCCTGAGCCGATCTGATCGGCCGCACCCCGCAGCTGCAGTTCGGGCGGGATGCGGCGGAGAATCGGTGCGGCGCTACGCGCCATCCCGCCCCCCCCTTCCCTCCCGATCCGGAGAGACGGCGACGAGGGGGCCCCCCGCGCAGGTACCGGGAGGCGGTGGCGCGGGAGGCGCAGCAGCGGGGCCTGGCCGCCGCCGACGACCCCTGCCAGTGGGCCGCCCTCGAGGCCACCGTGCCCCTCGGACCCGTCCGCCCCACCCTCCCCCGCACCCCGTCCAGTGGCAGCCCCGCGAGCCGCTTCCGCAGGGCTCCTCCGTGCGGCTGAGGGGTACGGGCAACGCCGCCCTCTGCGCCGCCGACATTCGCCGCCTCATCATCGGGTTCCCCCTTCCGCCTCCCACCCCCTTCGCCATCCCGGGCCTTGCGCCCGATCCGGTGCCGCGCGCAGCGGCGAGGGCGCCTGCGCGGCGCCCCCGTGCGGAATGAACGGGGAGCACGCGCCGGCGCTCCCGCCGGAGATCCCGATCTGTGCGCCACGGGCGAAGACAGGGCCGGGGGCGTGGGGCGGGGGACGCTGACGGGGGCGGGGGCAGACGCGTGGGCGACCTTCTCGAACATCGGGCGGCCGCTGGGGTGCCTCAACGAGACCTCCCCCGCCTGCTTCTACGCCAAGGCCGCCGCCCTCGCCCTCCTCCCCGCCCCCGAGGCCTCCGCCCGCCTCCAGGCCGCCGGCTGCCCCCCCGAGTTCGTCCCGGGACTCCTCTTCTCCGCCCTCTTCTGCCACGAGTGCGCGCCGCCGCCGCAGTGTGCCCGTGCCGGCGCCTCAGCCCCTCGCGCCTCGGGCAGGGCCATCGTGTCGGGGCTGCGGGTGCCGGCCTCGCGGGCGCTCTTTGTGGTGGACCGCGTCGCCGGCGTCGAGCTCGGCTGGGCCTTCGGCGCCGCTATGTTCGAGGCGCGCCACGCTCCCCCGCCCCTCCCCCCCGCCCCCGACCCCCGCCCGGCTCGCGCCAACTCCTGCGGCGCGCAGGCGAACTCGATCGTGGTGCCGCCGGCGGCGGTCTCGCTGCCGCTGGCGCTGCCGGGGCGGGCGGGGCGGCCCCCGAGGGCCCCCGCCGCCCCGCCGTGCTCGTCGTGGCGGGGCGGGAGCGGACCGAGGTCGTCCCCGTGCTGTACGTGCGCGGCCGCTTCGGCTCCGTCGAGCCCCTCGGCACCTTCCCCGCCGGCCCCTCCGCCCTCGAGGCCCCCGCCCCTCGCTACTCCTCGACGAGCCCCTCCGCCGCGCCGCCGCCGCTCTCGGCCTCGCCGCTGCCGCCCCGGGCGAGCCCTGCGTCCGCGTCAGCCTATGGGTGCGCCCCGCCGCTCCGCTTCGGGCCGCCGCGCGCCGCGCTTCTGACGCGGCGGCAGGCCTCGTCGGCGCTGCGGGGCGCGCTGGCGGAGCGGGGCGAGGGCGGGCGGCTGCGGCTGCTGGCGCGGGCCGCCGTCAAGGGCCTCGCCGGCGCCTCCGCCCCGGCCGCGTCTGCCCGGAGCCCGTCGAGCGCTTCCTCTCCGGCCCCGCCGAAGGCGCCCGCCCTGCCACCCCGCCCTCCCCCTCCCCCTCCTTCTGAGCGAAAAGGGCGGGACGCAGCGGCGATGGCCTGGCTGCACGCGAACTGGCTCCTGGGGGCCCTCTACGACGCCGAGGACGGGGCCCGCCACGCCGCCGTCGCCGACCTCCGCCCCGCCTCCCTCCGCGTCCGCCCCCCCGCGCCGGCTCCCCCCTCCCGCGCCCTCCGCCCCCGACCCGCCCCCGGCAGGTGGCGGCGCTGCCCGGGGAGAGCCCGGCGGCGCACGCGTTCCCGCTGGTGGCGAACGGGACGGTCTTCGACCTCTACGCCCTCTCCTACCACTCCCTTGGCCTCGACGCCGCCCGCGCCCGCTACGGCCAGCGCCTCGCCGGCGCCCCCGGCAACGCGACGGCGGAGGCGGCGTGCTCGCCCTCGGGGCGCCCCGACCTCGAGCGCTGCCGCGCCGACCTCCGCTCCTCCCTCCTCGCGTCCGCGCCCCCGCACCCCCGCACCCCCGCCCGTACCCCCTCACCCCCCCACCCCCCGCCCCAGGCTCGACGCGTTCTGCGCGGCGCCGCCGTGCGCCATGTTCGGGTCCTTCCAGGTCCGCTCCCCCTTGGCCGCGAGCCGGCGCCCTCTCGTGGGGCCCGATGCGCCCCCTCAGCCACGCTGGGACGCCGGGCAGCGCCTCTACGCCGTCGGCCTCTTCGCGGAGTGCGGCGTACCCTCCCCTCGGAATCCATGTAGCCCTCTCTTAGTCGCCCCGCAGGGTGGCGCAGGCGGCGGGCTGCGCGGGGGAGAGCACCCCTTCGTGCCTCCTCCGCCGCGCCGGCGCGCTCCTTTCGTTGGGCGGCAGCGCCTTAGCCGCCTCCGCCGGCCCCTACGTGCGCTCCCCGCGCACCCCCCTCGTCCGCCCGCCCTAACGCCCTCCTCGCGTTAGGGCGACGCCTTTTCGACCGTCTACGTCTACGAGGTGCGGTATCCCCGCGTCAAATGCGGTACCCGCCCACTAGCTCACCCCCCGCAGGTCCTCACCTCGGGCCTCCGCGTGAACCCCGATACCCCCGTCATCTTCGCAAGCTCCGTCGAGGTTCGCGGCCCCGTATCCCTGTACCCCAGTACCCGCCGCACGCCCCTGCGCTGCGACTCTCCTCCAGCGCGACCGTTGCACCCCCCGGCAGGGCCGGGAGGTCTCGTGGTTCCTGGGAGGCTTCGCGTACTTCGCTCAGATGTTCGAAGAGGCGGAGCCGTCCGCCCTCCAGTCCCTCGCCGCCCCCGCCGCCCCCGCCCCCTCCCTCCCCCCCGCCCCCCCCGCCGCCGTGCAGCGCTCGGCCGCCATCGCAACGCCGGCGTACCCGCCCTCGGGCTCGAGGGAGGCACCCCTGTGGGCGTTCCTGCTCTGCGGGGCGCTGCTCCTGCTCCTCGTGGGGACCATCGCCACGGCCTGCCTCGTCCGCCGCCCCCACCGGCCCGACGCCCTCTCCTCGGCCGCCGGCGCCCCCGCCTCGTGGGGGCTCCCCGGCGGCCCCGGCCGCGCGCCCCCGCCGCCGCCCCCGGGCCGATTCCTCCCCGCCGGCTACATGTACAGCCAGCGCCTCCCCATGCCCCCCCCGGGTCCCGCCCGTCCGCTCGCGTTTTGACCTCGTTGGTTTTTGTTTCCACACCCTTCGAGCCTTCGAATTCTAGTATGCAATTGAGATTAACCAGTACTGCCGCCTGCTCGGTTCACGAATTTGTTTGAATGATTTGTGATCAATCTCAGCGCGGCGAAAACATCCTGCACTGCTGTAGTTATAGCTATAGCTACAGCTGCAGCTCTAGCTGTAGCCTGCGGCGCAGTAGCTGCCAGGCTGTAAATTTGGGACGGGAGGGGGGCAGAAACACTGACGTTGACAGAGTCTGAAGTCGACATGGGGCAGGAGCTCGAATAGTCGCATTGTTGAGCCATGTATGTGTATTAAATATTTAATTCAATTATGAGTCGACGGTAACGTCCAACGGTTCGACTTAATGCTCACGATCATATATATAAGTTCTGGATCTCCAACGAATCAGATCCCGGAATCCCGGGCGCTGAGATTAAGAGCAGGTCGGTTTGGACATGAATTCGGATGAGAATTCGACGAGGAAAACAAATGCGGTCTTCCCCACGGCCAGAAATGAAGGGGAATGCAATCGCGGCATCGCAATCGGCGGCCGATTCTAATTAAGACTCGACGGGCAAAATAAATAAAGTTAGGTGGAGGGCGGAGAGGGGAGGGGCGGCCCGGCCCCGGGGCCGGGGCCTCAGTCCTGTGGCGGGGCGGGGTTGCGCTCCGCGAGCTGGAGGAAGAGGACGGCGCCGTCGGTGATGCGGTACTCGCGGAGCTGCGAGGCGGGGCGCATCTGCTGCCCGTCGGGGCTGAAGAGGACGAGGCCGCTCGGCTCGAGGTGCAGCTGCCCCGCCAGCTGGGCCGAGAGCCGCCTGTCCCCGCACGTCAGAGGCCGTGCAAGGCGCCCCGGCGCGTCGCGCACTTGTCCCACTTGCCCTTGTCCCAGTTTACGTTGAGCCGCGACACGAGCTTGTCCAAAATCTTGCCCGCCTGCAGCCCCCCGGGTTGGGGTTTGGGTTGGCGGGTGGGGTGGGGGTGGGGTGGGTGGGTGGGGTGGGGTGGGGTGGGGGGGGTGGGGGGGGGGGGGGGGGGGGGGGGGGGAGTGGGGGAGGGCGCAGGATCGGAGGGGGGGGCGGGCGGGGAGCGAGCACCGTCGTAGTGTCCCGGGCGCGGAAGTTGTACATGGTCAGGTCCGGCGCTCGAACCTCGAACCTGCGCGGGGGGGTGCCGGATATTGATTGCGGTACCGGCGGGCTCGAGCATCGAAGGGGTTACCGGATGAAATTCTTCTCGGGCGCCTTTGAGATGGAGGACAGCTGTGGTCGCGCTGCTTGGTGAGGGGTACAGGCAGGGGAGCGCAAGGGGCGGGCGGCGCGCCTGCAGGACGGCGGAGGGGTGTACCCCGCACTCGGCCAGCTGCCGCCGGTCGCCCAGCGGCCGCCCCTCGAAGGTAATGACCTGCGGGGGGAGGGAAGGGGGTCGGATGGCGCGGAGTGCACCCGTAGGGCGGCTCGGCGCGCCTGCTCGCTGACGGGTACGCCCTCCTCACCCTCGATCCACTCCTTCAGCTCCAGTACCGTGTTCGTCGGCTGCACCTGCGCGGCGCGCTCGGTCGGATCCGGAGCTGAAAGCTGGGTGCCGGGTGCAGAGCGCGGACCTGCACTTTCAGGGTAGCGCCCGAGATGGTGGACTCGATGAAGAACTCCCAGGGCGGGTCGGCCGCCGGCTCCTCCGCCAGTGGCTGAGGTGCACGCTCCAGCGCCGGCGGGTGCGTGTACGCCTGCCGCCGCAGCTCCGGCAGGTGCGTCCCGTCCGCCCTCGCGCGGCTCGGCGCCGTCCCGTGGGCGGTCGCACGGGAGTACGGCGGCGGTGAGGGCGCGGAGGGTGCGGGCGCGCTCGGCCCGCTTCGGGAGACCGCTGCGTGCAGCTAAGCAAAGAAGTGCCTCGCGCGGCAGCGGCGGCCGCACCGGCCTCGAGCTCGCCAACGCGGAGCGTGAGGGCCGCAATGGACTTCTTCAGCGGCGTCAGGGCGTCCTGGATCAGCTGCTCGGCGATCTCCCGGGCTTGTGCGATCGTGGCGCCGCCATCTGAGGGCGCGCGCTCAGCCCAACGATAGGGGCCGGGCGAGAGGCGGGGCTCGGGCAATTGCGGCCCGCGAGGCCCAGGTTCACCTCCGCTCGGAAGCGCTGTGCGGGCAAGTGGGATCAGTGCAGGCTACAACGGATCATAGCGCACTTACACTTTCGCGTTGGAGCCTTCCTCATCGCCCCCTCACATGCATCGACGCCGACTGCTCTCGACTGCTAGTAGATCTCAAACGGGATACGAGAACACAACTGAAAAGGCCGGCCTCAAGTCAATTCCTCAAGTGCGCATGCGTCCGCAGCTGTACCCATCGGAACTTTCAATATGTTCTCCGTCCTCGCCCGTCGCGGCCCGTGGGCGGCGGCGCGGTGTGCTGCCTATTCGGCGCCTGCGGTGCCGCCCGTGCTGGAGCGGGCGGACGTGCTGCGGCTTCTGGAGCAGAAGCCGCCATTCCTGTATGTGGACCGCTGCGTGGAGAACGTGTACGGTAAACGCGTGAAGGCGCTCCGCACCGTGCTCCCGGAAGAGGTCCCGTTCGAGCAGATGCTGCTCGTCGAGGGTGCGGCACGCTGCCGCCGCAGCTTTCGTGCAGCTGGTCGCGTGACGCAGGCCGCAGCGATCGCGCAGGCGGGCTCCCTCATCGTGCGTCAGATGCCAGAGTACGCGCGCCTCCTGCCCGTCTTCTCCGCGATGAAGGACGTTCAGTTCAGTGGCCTCGAGCCGGGTGCGTAGGCCGGGGCTGCGCGCGTCCGCATGCGAAGCAGACGGGCGCCCGCAGCGACCGGCGATGAACTTGTTGTCGACGCCGAGCTGCTAGGCGTGAAGGCGAGAAAGCTCGGTGCTCGCGTAGCCTCGACCGACCTCCATTCGGCAATCCAGCTGCTCACGCACGCCCCCGCGCCGTCGCGCAGGGGTTCTGACTGGCTCTGTGCACGTCCGCGAGCGCCTGGCGTGCAAGGGGACCATCTGGTTCTCTTTCGTGGACCTCGGCACGTTCGCGGGGGCGGCGGGCCCCTGATGATTTGCACGCGCGATCTCCAGAAGCTCCCCGTCAACCCTCGCTGCGGCGGATCACTTCGCGCGCGCACCACCACCGGGCCGCGGGCGGAGGATCGTTTGCAGTGCCAGCGGGCAGCGCGCAGCGAGCCTCACCACGGATCCCATCAGCTCAGGTCCCAACACTTCGGCCCCATTGATCCACCCCGCCCGGGCCGCCCCCCGGAAAGGGGCCCGGGGCAGCTCGCCCTCGCCCTCGGCCCTCGGCCCCCGGCCGTCCGACGCTCTTGCCTCGGCGCACAGCTTCATGTGCATCGTCCAGCTTGCCGCGAGTCGACCGGCCAGCGGCCAGGTGCAGTGGTCACCGAGTTTCACGGAATATCGGATCCGGACCCCCCAATTTTCCGAGAGTCCCGAAGTTCATGTAAGCTAGAAGTACCCATACTGTGGCCATACTATGATACTGTACATGTACATGTGATAGCCGCAGTGATTTTCGCATTCCAGGAGACTGTACTAGTACCTGCCGTCTTTTGTTGAAGGCGCAGCACTCCGACGTCGACAAGCGCTAGCTATAGCACGACGAAATCGATATATAGCGTGCGCCTAGGCGCCGTCCGCGGCCTATAGCTAGGCCTGCGCGGGCCTCGCGATCGAGGCTCGCCGGCGCCGCGCGCGCCGGCGCTGCAGCTGGCGCGCCACGCGCTGCTACCCTATATATGCTATGCGCATTCGCGTGTCGACGTCGAAGCGCTCGAGCTCATGAGCAGCTTTGACCACTGCACGTACGTATACCCCGGCCTGCAGCTTCCCGCTTACTCGAGTCAGGACGCGTCACCGGTGGAAGCGCCGGCGCCGATCGATGGCTGGCAGGCAGTGGCAGCTCGCTCAAGGGTACCCGGTTCAAGGCTAGATGGGGGGCCAGCCGCTGCAGGGGTGCCGAAAAAAACCACATTCCAAACTCGCATGCGCAGGAGCTCGGAGCCAGATCGAGTCTCGGACCAGCAAGTCGGCCTTGGGGAAAGGAGAGGCCCTTAGGTCTGTTGCTATCCTGTCCGTAAATTCAAAATGCGATTCAGGTCAAACTTTTTGGACCTAGGTACCCATTTTCGACCCTAGGGAGCACGATGGCGGCGCTGCTTTTCAAATGTGACACCTCTAACATGCACTAACAGCACGTACGAACGAAATTGTTCGCGTGAAGCCCGATCGCCATTGGCACAAAAAGTCATGATCAATTCACCCATTCACGGACAAGCGCGATTGTCATTGGTTCCAGCTTGCTTGCCCCGCCCTTGTCTCGCTCCGCCTCCCACTTGACAGACTTGACTTGCCTCCTATTTGGAAGCGGACTCTCTCCGAGTGGGCTCAGCGCCAGGGCGTGTGTCAACCTCGTAACTCTCCCGAAGTGTTATCCCAACCTCTTTTCTTCAATCCTCTGTTCAGTACTCCCGGCGACGAGGTCGACTGGAGTCGCTGTGCACGGTCCGGCTTGCTGCGGGTCTGCGATATCTGGGATTGTGCTGCCCGGGGGTTCCGGGCTCCAGCAGCTGCCTCCTCCGCCCTCCACTCCTTTTTCCCTAGTCTGTGTTCTGCGCTCCCGGCTACTTGGCGCCAGGTTCTCGAGGCCCCTGCATCGCCGCCTCAGCATCTCTGGTGGTCCGGACCGGACGCCTCGTTTGCTCTCCTTCGAGGCCCAAGTGGTACTTTTGTTGCCTTCCCGTTCGCGATAACCAGATAATTCCACGGGTGCTGGACTACATACCGCGCGTTCCTTGCCGCCCTGCGGCTTCCCACCCTGTGGGCCTATCCTCGAGCTCCAATTCAATTCTGTCCCGTTTGCTCCCGCTGCATGTTTGCTTCAGCGCTGTCTTCCTCTCTCTTCGTCGCGGGACCCTGCCTGGCCTTTTTGTTCTTGGCGCAGGCCCTTCGGCCTTTCTTTCTCTTGATAATCTTGCGTTCACTTTCGCTCGTATGCTCCCTCTCCGCCTCTCCTCTGTTCGTCGCTTCTACTGCCTTGAGGTCCAGCGGCTTCGCGATGTGTCTAGCCACGCTCAGATGCCCGATGCTAAGTGGGGGTTTCCCGGCGCCTTGTCTCCGTCCCGTCTTCCTAATCTTGTCGTCCTTCAGTGTTTCCCGATGCTTTGGATCGATGCTCTTTACCGTTTGCATTTCAAATTGTATCGTTTGGGCGAGCAACAGTCGCCCCGCCGTCGTTTCTGTCGGGTTTGTAATGACGGATCTGCTCGCTCTCACGCGCACGTTTTCTCTGAGTGCCCGCTTTCTCGTTCGTTCTGGGATTTCATTCGTGAGCGCCTGAATTTCTGGGCTTCTACTCTTCCACCGGATGAGCGTGAAGAGGTCGCAGTGCCTGAGCTCTCTCTCTTCCACATCCTCTCGGTTCCGGATTTATCTGGGCCCATTTTGCGCAGTAAAGTTAACCCCGCCTTCTGCCTTCGCTCACTTGGAGCGATCCTTGCTGGCGTATTTTCCATCCAACAGGTTGCTCGCGCTCGGTGCGATCTTGAGGAGGCTGACATTGATGCGCCTTCTTACAACCGCGCCGCGCTTGTTGCCGCCTGGGACAGAAATATGTCGTACCTCGAGTTCACCCTTTCGCAGGCTTCGGCCTTGTTGGAGGAGCGGCGCGCTCGCTTGGCTGCTGCTGACGCTGATGATCAGGCTGCCTCGGATGATGACGCACATGATTCAGAGTCTGGTACCGGTTCTCATCGTTCTAGTCACTGAGTTCAAGCTCTGATTCTGACTCGTCCGGCGCTCCTTCTTCGGGCGGTGCTGACAACCTCGTCTCTTCGCGTGACATCGATTCTGTCCTCCGGAATCCTGCGGAGTTTGCCGTTCGTGGGAATGTCCCGTTGGGGATCCCTGGTGGTCGCCCGCCTCCTGCGCCGTCCCCTCCTGCTCTGGCCCCTGTAGTGACCCTTGGGCCCATTCCTATTCCTGCTCTCGCTGCCCCTCTCGACGCTCCTTTCCCCCCATTCCCTGCGGTCCCGATCCCTGTGCTCCTTGGCCCTCTGGCCCCGCCTCTGCCTCCTCCCTCCTTACAACTTGCTGTCACGGGGCCTCTTCACTTGCCTGTTCCCCGGCAGGTCCCTGGTCATCTTGCAGCTCCATACCCCTTCTTACCTCTTCCCCTTGCTCCTCCACTTCCGCCCCTGCGAGGCCCTCTTTCTGACGTCCTCCTGGTTCAGCCCCCTCTTCAGCCCATCCTTCTTGCCCCCGCTTCTGCAACTGTGACGCTGGGCGGCACTATCTTTTTGCATGCCCCTCCCGCCTCTACGTCCCCGGTCTCTTTGCGTCTGCATCCACTTTCCCGGATCGCTTGCAGGCCCCTCGCCTCCAGAGCTCGCCATCACTTCGGCCTCCCTCGCCTCCGCTCTCGATTCTCCATACCCTTCGAATAGCCGCCTCCTCTCTCCTCCTCCGCCCTCCCTCCCCCCCTCGAGCTCCGGGTCCTCGGCCTCTGCCCCGCTTCCGAGTGTTGGCGAGACTGTCCTCTTTTCGATCTCCCCGTCATTCCGGCTCCCTGCTCCCCCTTCGGCGCCTCGGGTCCCATCTGCGGGTCCTATCCCGCTTCCTGGCGCTCGTGAGATTCGCCGCCGGCGCCCTCGTCGGGCCCTTGCGCCCTCGAGCTCGTCTCTCTCTGCACCGCCCATGGCCATGACCTCCGTGTCATCTGATCCGGCGCCACCCGACCTTTCTCCTGCTTTCAAAGTTTGCTGCCCTCTCTTCGGCGCCGGCAGCGATCCCCGTCACCTGCTCGTGGCCCTTCCCCTGCCTCCGACCCTTCCTCGGCCCCCTCCTCGCCTCTTCCGTCTCGTCGGCCCCCGCCGCATTCCCGTCGGCGGATCTCTCGATCGACCCTGGACTCTCCGCCTGCCACTGTCTGCGGGGTACCTCCGCCGCCGTGTTCGGCGCCGGCTGTCAGTACTTTGCTCGGTAGCTCCCCCGTCGTGGCTCCTCGGGGCCTCTTCGTCGTCGTCGTTCGCTGGGTTCCGGCTCCGGGTCAGATTTCTCGCCGGGCTTACCTTCTCCTGGCTCTGCTCCTGGGCCCTCAGCTCCGGGACCGGCTTCCCCGATCTCCTTCCGGACTCGTGGTCGTACCCGTCGCCGGCTTGCCGAGCCTGCGGCTCCTTCTACTTCCCCCGGCGGTTTGCCGGGCCGGACCCTCCGGCCTTTGTTCTTGATACCGGACTACCGCCTTTGTCCTTGTCTTCTGCTTCGCTGGTCGCGATCGTATCCCGCCGGCGCCGGCGTACTTCTTCGTCTTCTAGTTTAGTTTGGTCTGGTTCGGATTCTGATCGTAGTGTTGATGCTAGAGTTAGTTTCAATACTAGCTATAGTCCTCGTGCTCGACCTGTTGTTCGCCGTCGTTTGCAGTTCGATTGCCCGCCTCGACCCCGGCCGGCTTTAGTGATTCCTTTGACTGTTCTTTTGCCTGCTCTTGATCCGCCTGCTCCGCCTCCTGTGTCCTCCTCGACCTCGTGCCGTAGCTCTGCCCTTTCGCATCGTCCTGCTTCGCCTCCGCCTCCATGTCGTCTTGTTGTTCCTCTTACTTGTCTTCTTCCTGTTCTTTATCTTTCTCAATTTTGTCCCCCGCTTCTTAGTGATGTAATTCCTTCTGATATTGATGGTATCTCTAGCTCTGGCTCTTCTTCGTGTCAGTTATCCTCTAGCTCTGGCTCTTCTTCGTGTCAGTTATCCTCTGTCCCTAGATCTGCTCGATTTATCGTCTCTTCTCGCAATCGATCTGTCTCGAGCTCTGTGTCTTTCCTTTTTTACTGTCGATTTTGGCTCTTTGTCTTATCTTAAAATTAGTTATTTTGCTTTTTTGTCTCTATGCCCCCTGGGCAGCCCCCGCAGTGCTGGTGTCTAGAGACTGTGGCCGGTAATTCACCAAAAAAAAAATTGCTTCCCCTTCGCCGATGGAAATTGCAAAGAGCCTCTGTACCCGGCTGGAAGGCTGGAGTCACTAGTGTTGCCACTCCACTACGTACCCTTTTGCACCACGTAGCAGAATCGAGTTGGACGGGCCTATTACATGATTGCCGGGGCCCCGTGCCCAAATCCGCTTTGGGCACGTCGGGGCTAGGGCGCGTCGTGCCCAAAGGCTTGGGCACGTAAGCTTTGTGTTGGGCACGACAGGTGTTAGAGCCCAGACAGCTGCAGCGATGTTGGGCCTGTCGCCGGAGGAGATTCAGGCGGCCGGCCAGATTCTGCAGTTCTGCGTCTTCTGCAGCTTCGCGCTACAGACAGCTGTGCTCGCGGGTCGCGCGTGGTGCGGCCGCAAGTGTACCTGCCACATCGAGCAGCTGATCTCGTCGTTCTCGAGCTGCGACTGCGATCACAAGGAGGGCCACCGCGGCCATTGTCCTGGCGGGCATCTTGCTAGATCTCTCTTAGATCAGCTCCAGCAGGCACGCGCGGGGCCTTCGAGCAGTTCAAGCAATGGTGGCGGGAACAGCACGGCAGCAGCTGGCCCGCCGCCTGGCGCGTATGTCGTCCCTCCGGAGCAGCGTAGGGCACCAACTGCTGCGACCCAGCGGCAATCGGACGGCTCGGACGGCGGCGCAGCGCCCAGCGAGGAAACGACCAGCACGCGGCACACCGTGCGCTGGACGTACGAAGAGTTCATAAAGGCGTGCAACGAATTAGCGCCATTCCGGAAGCACAAGGACATGCAGGACGAGCAGGGGAATCCCAACGCGGAGCGCGCACTCGACGAGACGGAACGCTACAACGCGCTGGTCTGGGAGCGGGACATGAAGGCAGCCGGGGACGCGAACGACAAGGAGGCGATCAAGCGGCTGAACGCGTCGAAGCCAGTCGTGCGTGCGCGCGTCCAGAGGAAGGACCTGGAGGCGCCAGCGGATCCGAACAAGAGCGACGAGCAGAACCAGAAGGCTGCGGAGGGAGGGCCAAGAAGAGTAACGATCAGCGGATCAAGAACCGCACCGGCAACTACGTTCTAGTCGAGCAGCCAAACCCGCGCGACCCGAACGGACCCGCGGTGTATGTCATGCAGGAAGTGCAGGTGGCCAAGAAGCGCCAGAAGAACAACACTGGAGCGGTGGCGGCGACGGCCCCTACTCAAGTGCGTATCTTGCCGAAGGACGCCCGCGAGGTCTTCGAAATCCTGTCGGTAAGGACGTGTCCAAACATCGTGCCCAATCGTGCTCAAACCGTGCCCGGAGCACGACGTGACGACGCGCGCGCAGGAGTACCATAACGCGGCGCACGAGGCTGCGTACACCGTCAAGGGCAAGGTTTCGCGCGTCTATGCCATCAAAGACAAGTTCGTCGAGTACTTCTGCAAGGTGCTCGCTGCAGCTGCCCGCGCGGGGACCCTGAGCAAGACTGACACCCGTACGCAGCGCTGCCCGTACTGTGCCATCAACAGGGCGGTCGAGCTCGCTGCGAAGCTCGCGGGCATGAAGCCTATCGTCGCAAAGTCCGCCTGGTCTCGCGTCGTCATCGACCTCAAGGACTTCAGCAAGCTTCCCATCCCGATTCGAGTGCCAAGGATCCCTGAGACCGACGAGGAAGCGGCGGCCATGGACAGGCTCGACTGCGAGGATGTCGAGTGGTTCGATCACCCGACTCGCCGGTACAGATACGTCTTGCACGTCCGGGTTCGCTGTTCAACACCATCTGTCTGGCTGTTCATTGATCATGATGGGTGCATTTACAGGACCACTTCTCTCGGTTCAGCATCCTGAGGCCGCTGGAATTCAAGGCCGCCTGGTGCGTCGCACAGGCTCTTGTCGAGATTTTCCAGGTGATGGGAGTCCCACAAGTGCTGCATCACGACAACGGGTCCGAGTTCGTAAACAGGGTACATTTGGACGTCTGCCTAGGGCCGTCATATCAGCTGAAAGTGGACGCAGGTTGTTCGCTCGACGTGCAAGCAATGGCAGCGAGTGACGGGGCGCAAGATAGTGATCATCACCGGCGCGCCTTACCGTCCCTGGCACCAAGGTTCGCCATGCCCCCGCCATGCCCGCGTCATGCCCGCGACATGCCCAACATCATGCTCAATCGTGCCCAACGATCTTTTTGAGCACGTGCCGAGCATGTTTGAGCATGTTCGGGTATGACCGTGTTTTGCAGGTTCTGTGGAGCGCGCGAACCGGACGCTCGGCCGCCGAGTCACTGCGTACTGCTTCTTCAACGGAACGAAAGACTGGGTGTCCGCCCTGGGCCCGGTATGACCGTGCCGACATGCTCGCGCCCTGCAACCAACCCAGGCACAGGTCCAGTGGCAGATGAACACATCCATCTTCACCAAGGGGCACAAGCAGACGCCTTTCAAGGTCATGTTCAACAGAGATCCGTCCGAGCGATTCGGAAACCTGGCTCCCGCCTCCTCTGATCGTGTCTACAACGAGCGGGAGGTCGTGCAGGGCACTACGCTCCAGGAGCTCATGAAGGTGCACACCTCCCTAGGCCTTCTTGAACGCTTTGATGCTGCTCCCTCCCATGCCCGTCGTGCAGGATGCGGGAATCACTGTCGATGTCGGCACGGACGAAGATGTTGAGGCTGCAGCTGCCCGGGACAGCTGGGTGCCCACCGACAAGCAGCAGATCCTCTGGGACAAGTATGTGAAGGACATGGAGGAGGAGGAATCTAAGGAATCGGAGCAGTACTTGGACTCCGCAGAGCGCCATCTCAAAGGCGGCTTCCGTCGTGGCACCATCGAGGGGATGCCGATCGCTTTCATGGTTCGCTATGTCCTGTTTACGTTAATGGCTGTCGGCACTGACATTGTTCCCGCAGAAGGAGCACGAGAAGTACAAGGCTTACGTAGGGGTCCTGAACGATCGTCTCTCGGCGTACAGGAACAGGATGATTGACTTCGCCCGCAAGAGAGCCGGGGAGATCGCCAACCTTGCAGTCGGCGACGTGCGTCTCTGTCATGCCCAAACCCCATGCTCCGACGTGCCCAAATCATACTCAAACGTGCCCCGCGAGGCACGTTTGGGTATGGTTTTGAGCACCATTTGGACACGACAATGGAGCTCACGTTGGGCGCGCAGCTGGTATCCATCAGCGTGAAGGACTGCGATCCGCGTGCCCTGGACGATCGATTTTGGAATAGCCTTTCGTTGTGAAAGAGTTTCCGAGTCGTGCCCTCCTTGAGCATGTCCGAACTTCGTCTGGGCACGTACTTGGGCACGATTGGGCATGACATTGGGGCCCCGTTTTAAAACAAAGAGCGGCCACCCTCACCCCTTGAAACCCCAAGACCCAAGGCCACTCCTGCTCCGCAGGGACTCGCTTGTACGAAGGTACTTTAGGCGGCCTAGCGGGCCACCCTGTGCTCCTCCGGTCTCGGCATGTATGACATGAATCGTCGCGATCGGGCTCATCGATATCACGCGCGTTTAGGCGCACTTGCATGGTCCGGCAGATATACCGCCACGTGCACTTGGTGAGGCGCTAGATTGCATTTTTCGAAAATGTGTTACTGCCCATTCCTGGTCCACCAGATAGGACTCGGAACTCCCGGCACACGTTTCCGGACTCCTAGCATATATAGGGACATGGCTTGCTAGGATCCGGCGAGAAAACCCGGGTTTTGGGAGCTCGGGACATTTCATTTTGGCCTAGGGTGGGCACCCGAACACCCCCACTGGGGGCCAAGTGAGCTCTTTTAGATCAAAAGCTAAGACGTCCTAGTTACGATCGTAATCGCATGATCGTGATCAGTCACTGAGTGCTGTCATCATGATGCACACGCCGGCCGCGCAGACTCTGAGAAGTCTCAAGCGAGAGTAATTATAAGCCTTGAAGCCTGCCGACAGAACGCGTGCGAAAGCAGAATCGCCGAGTGAGCTTGCCGAAGCGGTTGGATCACGCGAGAGGTTGCGTACGCGCCGATGTTCGTCGGGTCGGTGCTGTCGCCGCCGGCAGCGCGCCGATCCTCCTCCTGCAGCAGCGCTCTGTACATTTCATCCAGCTGCAGAAACGCAATATTTAATCGCTGTCCGCGGAAGGCGAGGCCCTGCAGATGGCGCCTTGTCGAGACGCCGTGACGATCGTTGTGCACGTCACGGCGTGTACGCTGTGATCTGGATCGCGAGCGCAGCGCTAGCTGTAGCAATAGCGCACGATCGATCTGCTGGATCGGGAGCGCCAGCTGCCGAGGATCGACATCCGCTCTGACGGCAGCAGCGGCAGCAGATCTAGAATGAAGACGCAGCGAGGATTCTTGTGCTGCGCGCGCGTGAAGCCCGAAGAAGTAGTATCGGAGTCGCAGCCCTCACGCCGATCGCTTCCGAGCGATCTGGCCATCGCCTGCAATTCGTCCCGCTCAAATTAAAGCGATCGAAGGGAGGGCATCCACAGATCGGCGTGACCTCCATATTCCCCGACCCGGACAGCTTGCCAGGCGACGCAAAGGTTAAGCCGATCGCAGAACCAGCGGCTATTGCGCAGCCATATGCGCTTGCATGCGCAGCGCCTGCCCCTGCAGATCCCCAGGAAGACATCGTCCCGGTCAGCGGCAGCGATGTTCCGGAGTCCGCAGCTTTCGCCACGGGGGTCGACCCTCTTCAGGCGCGGAAAAAGGCGCTCGCCGTTGGCCGGTGCAACAGCCTTCAAATGGAGCTCTTGAACGGTGCGTCGTCCCCCAATTGCAATCCGCCGGAGCTGCAGCTTACAAGCAGCTGACATATATTTAAGTCTTAGTGCGCCCTCTGACCGGTACCCGCAGACCTGAAGAAGCAGGAGAAGCGCCTC
This sequence comes from Cyanophora paradoxa, assembly GCA_004431415.1. Classification (NCBI taxonomy): domain Eukaryota; class Glaucocystophyceae; order Cyanophorales; family Cyanophoraceae; genus Cyanophora; species Cyanophora paradoxa. The sequence continues at coordinate 141,269 of QPMI01000101.1, read as the reverse complement.
ACGGGGCAGAAGCTTAGCATTACGGAAGAGGAGGTGGTGCGTGACTGGCGCGCTAGCTGGCGCTGGCGCCCACGCCGGAGCGCTCACGCGCGCGCACGATCGCCCTCGCACCTTCTCAGGTCGACTATCGTCCCGCCAGAATCGATCTCGAGCGCCGTGGAGGGGGCGCCTCCGATCAGCACGCGCGCGACGTGCGTCCAAACTGAGGCGCTGCAGCGGCGCCCCCTGAGCTGGCTCCGCTCTGATCGCCCGGCAGGCCGCGGACGTTCCCCTCATCGCCGCCACCGTCTTTTTCCTCGAAGGAGGCTTCATGGCCCGCAAGTGGTGCGTACCCCGCTCCCGCCTTGGGCCCGGCTTCAATCCCGCTCCCGTAACGCGCTGTACCCTCGCGATCAATCGGGGTCCGCAGGGTGGGCCGGAATATCTTCGTCAACGCGACGCTCTGTCAGGAAATCGCCACGGTGCCCGCGGCAGTCCCTTGAAGCTGAGCTCTCAAGTCCGGTCTGATCTAATCTGCGCCGTCGCGATTGGCAGAGCGGGGAGAGGAGGGACCTATTCGCCCTTCGCCAGGTCTACGAGGTCTGTACCCCCTCTTTTGCGCGTGTACCCCGCGTGTACCCTCTGTCCTGCGGTTTGTGGACGTTCCCCTGTCTGCGCCAGGTCACGCCCAAGCCGCTGCCTCCGAAGGACAGCCTCGGAAGCCAGTTCCGCTACACCCTCCTCATCCGGGCATGCCGAGCCCCTCGCTGAACCCCGGTACCCCCTGGCTGAGCGCACGGCACTCCGGCAGGCCGACTCGCACCTGCCTGGGGCGAAAGGGGAGCCGCCCCGCTTCACCCTGGGGACCGACGACCAGGTCGGCTCGTGTGACCAGCAGAATGGGATCTTAGATATCGATGCAGCCTTCTTGGATCTGAACTGGCGGCCGCGACCGGGGCGCAGGTTGTCTACGAGGCGATCCTCGCGCGGCTCTACGCGAAGTGCAAGTTCGCGAGCGGGGGCCCCATGAGCCCGCTCGCCGCCCGCGCCGCCTAGGCCCCGTGACTTGCAGCTGCAGCTCTCCGCCGGCCGTGCCGCGGTGGTCTTTTTTCCGTGGCCGGCCCTAAACAACTATAGCTAGCTTCCCGTCTTGCGTAAACGTTCGATCCGAGACCGCCAGTGAAACCCAGGGATGGGCCAGGGGCTCTCCCGGGGCCGCCGGGCCCCGATCACGAGGCACGTGCGTGCGCAGCAGCGGATGCCGTACGTGTGATAAAAAACGAAGGCCCACGTTTAGAAAATCCGGCCACTGGTGGAGAAGGTACACGGTCGGAAGGTGTTTGGGACGGGGGGCGGAATCCTGGGAGGGGTGCAGGGCCGCACGGAGCTCGAACGCGACGCACAGCTCCGTGTGCGGATAGTACACGGCAAAGCTCAGCGCCACCGCCCACGTCAAGTCTCAGGTACGAGACTCGCTTCAGGTCGGGAGGTGCAGGGTACAAGCGATTCTGGGGGCACTGCCGAGAAACTCGTCGACGCGGAGCTGGTCGAGCTGCTCCCGCGCCCGAGTGACGTTCTGGGTCGAGAGGAAAACGCTGTACCCGCCGCGGCCGGCGCCGCACTCAGGATAGTACCGAGATTCGTGCTGGAACGGCCAGGAGCTCAGCAGGGGAACGCCCCCCTGCACGCCACCCGCGGGTTGGAGGGGGGAAGAGAGGGGAGGGTACGCCTCGCGCACACGCCATTCGTATAGAGGGCGCCGGAGGAGCGCCCGTGGAACGGCTCGCGGGCCTCCAAGCCGCGGGGGCAATAGGGCGGGTAGCACTTTCTGCGCGCCGCCTCCGGATTCAAAAAAGTGGGCCGCTCGGGGGAGGGGGGAGGGGGGAGGGTACACCTTGGGTCCCATCCGCACCTGTACCCCCGAGTCGGGCGCTGCCGACGCGCCGCCAACCGCTGAACCCCAGGAAGTCGCCTCCATCTCCATGTGGGCCCGGTGCGGCGCTTCAGGAAACCAAGCTGGCCAAGCTGGATGGTGTTGAGGAGGGCGCCGGCGCCGGCGCCCGCGAACTGAGAGGATTACTGCGCGCCGGCCCGCGGCTGGGGCCTCGATCCTGGCACCGGAGACAGCGGGAGGACGACGGGGCACAGACCTGGAAGGCCGTGTTGGCGGCGGGGACACAGCGAAGACGAGGCGGAAGAAGAGCGCGGCGCCGGTCCTTGGGGCGAGGGCAAGGGCGTTGGCGCCGCCTTAGATCGACGGGCGATGACCGGGGAGGGGCGTTGGGCGGATGGACAGGCAAACCAAGAGCTCGCGGTAGAGGATGATCCGCTTGTGGGAGCGCTGGATCCGGAAGATCTCCGCCCGGCGCACGTGTCTGCGGCGCGCGTCCGATGGCTGCCGCCCGACAGCGGGCGGCCTGGGGGGATCGATCATGTATCGCTGACCGTCGGACCAGTTTGCAGTACTAGTGCAGGATCGGAACGTTTTCGAATCACCTGTTCGGGTGCGTCAGTCATGATCAGCGCTCGTCGAACACCAGTACTGCGCTGGCCTAGCGGCCTAGACCTAACTCGAGGCGTGCGCAATGGGCTGCAGGGCGGGGCCCACCCCCTTTAGGCTGTCGTACTCGCCGGCGTCTTCGGCCGCAGCGCCCCCGCTTGACGCCCAAAATGCGCTCAAGAGCGTCATCACAACAACGCGCCGCGATCCGAGCGCGCCTGCCGGGCGCGGGGCGCCAACTCGAGGTCTCGAATTCACGTACGGGGGGTCCTGGAAGCGTCCGAGGCAGCGAGAGCGCGCAGCAACGCAGCGCGCAGGGCGAGCAGAAGGCATGGCGGGCGACGAGGAGACGAGCGCAGCGGCCGCCGAGTCCGCACCAGCGACAGCGACAGCGGAGCCAGCCGGCGCGAAGCCGGAGGCCGACGCGAAGCCCACAAGCACAGAGGACGCGCCGAAAGAGGGAGAGACGAAGGAAGGCGCCCCTGTCGAAAAGAAAAAGAAGAAGAAGAAGGACAAGAGCGCCGACGCAGCTGCTGCGGCCGCCGCGACGCCTGCTGCAGCTGCGGCAGCAGCAGCAGCTTACTATGGAGCTTACGGTGCTTATCCGTATGGCGCTTACCCCGGCTACGGTATGCCCTACGGCTATCCAGCATCTGCGGCGCCTGCAGTGCCGCCGCAAGCGCCGCCGAGCGGGGAGCTCCCCACGGGCTGGGCTGCGTCGTGGGATGCGACGTATCAGACCTACTACTACTACAAGCAGTCGACAGGCGAGCGGCAGTGGGAGCGTCCGACTGGCCCGATCATCCCGAAAGGGCCCGATGGGCGCCTGCGCTACACGGTCAAGTCGGAGGAGCAGCGGCTGGCCGCGGAAAAGAGTATGAACAAGCCGCTGTCGCGCTGCAAGGAGTGCTTCGCGTGGGGCGCAGGCCTCGTTTGGGTCCGTTCTCCCCGCGCCTCATCCTTCGCCCATTCTGCAATCCAACGCTCACGCGCTCCTGCGCGGTGCAGGAGTCGGTGCGTCATGCCTCCTCCGCACTTGCCTCGCCTCGATCCGCCGAGCGCCCCGCCCGCAGTCTTCGCTGACGCTCGCGTGGCCGCAGGGCATCTGCCACTTCTGCTCGTTCTCGCGCATGCGTGGCGGCGACTTCCACGCGGCGTCGAAACCGAAGCCGATCCCGTACGTCGGAGAGGCGCCGCCGGACGAGCAGCCTAGCGAGCGGGCGGAGCGGAAGCGGGCGGCGCAGCGCGCGGACGAGGGTGACGAGGAGGGCGACGAGGACGAGATCTCGGGGCCGCGTGGGACGCTGAAGAAGCACAGGATGAAGGACATCCTGCTCGATCTGGACCCCTCCGTGCGCCCCTCGCAGCCGCCGCCCGGCCCGCCCTCGCGTCCTAACCCGTCCGCGCAGGAGCTCCCCGTCGTGAAGGGCGCCAAGGGAATGAACGCCCCCAAACCGGCCGGTCCGCCGCGCCCCGTCCCGTTTCGCCCCGCGCCTTCCCGGCTCACGTGCACGCCGCCCCGTGCAGACTACACCGCGGCGGGAGCCCTATTCCAGCAGCGACCCTACCCCGCCCCTGGCGCTGTGCTAAAGATGAAGAAGGCGCCGTAGGGTGTCGTATTAAGATTACAGGAGAGGAACAAACAACCAGACACCGCTGCAGCTGGCGCAGGGCTGGGCGCAGGACGGTGGAGCTTTAAGCATTCGGGTTGTTCTGGAGGCGCGCGTCGGCGGGGCCCGCCTCCCCGCGGCGCACTCCGGCATCGGGTTCCGAGACGATTCCCTGCGGCGCGCGCGAGAAATTTGATAAGCTTGAGCATGCGATCGGCCATGGGGAATGCGCCTTTCGGATGGCGTCCTCATTCACTCCGATGTTTGAGGGCGTGGGCTGGGTGTTGTCGCTCCCTCTCGGCTTTCCTGGAATTTCCACCGAGTGCTCGACCGCGGACGCGTACAGGCCCGCGCCGCCCTTCGTGCCGCCCTGAAGTCGGTCGTGTCGACGTCAGGGCCGGGCGCCGGCCGGAGCGCGGAGCGATGGACGGGCGGAGATCTAGAAGGAGCGGCGAGCACGTAGCGGCGATCGCTGATGCGAAGATCTAGGAGCGTACGAATACGCGCGCGCGGATACGTTCTAGTAGCGGAGAGCGCGCGCTTGGTCGAGCGAACGCGCGCTTGGCCGAGCGCGCGCGCGCCTACTTGCGCTCGCGCAAACATGAGCGCATACGCACCCCCATCGACTGCTTGCCCATCGGCCCGCCGCTCTCCGCTCCCTTGCCCATTCCCTGATGACCGCCCTGCTGATCGCCGGGACGCGAGCGGATCTCGTCGGACATCTTCGCCACGGTGCTGGGAAACGGGGAAACGCTGCGTGCTCGGAAGAGTCGGAACGGCGAGGGGGTACAAAACACGAGCTGCCGGGTTGGGGTACAAGGCACGGCAGCATTCGAACGAGAAACGTCGAAAGGGGCCTCTCAGCGATGCGCAGGGATCGCTTGAAGCACTAGGAGTCGGTTTGTAGGAGCAGCGCTCGCCCACACGGCGCTCTTGTACTGCTGGAAGAAGTGGGCGAGCCGGAGCCCGCCTGTGCAGCCTGTGAGGACGAGGATCTGTCGCCATGGGCATCCAAGTACGATCGCTGCCCGCGGCCTCGGTGCACGCCGTCTTGATGCGAGCGTGCAGGGCCTGCTGCCGGTCTTGAAGAACATCCAGCAGGACGTGCACCTGAGCCAGCTGAGCGGGAAGAGAATCGCGGTCGTGCGCTCTCGTATCCGACCTGCTCCGTGCGTCGCTCTGACCTGGCGGGGCGCAGGACGGCTACTGCTGGCTACACCGCAGCGTGTTCGGCTGCGCCCAGGAGCTGTTCAACAATCCGCAGGGAACAGACCGATATGTGCACTTCTGCATGAACCTCGTCGGTCCGTCCGCTCCCGCAAGTGGGGCACGCGCCTTGCCCGCCTCTGACCCATTGGTTCCAACTCGCACCGCAGGCCTCCTGAGGCACCACGGAGTGATCCCTTACATCGTTTTCGAGTGCGTCACATCTCGACTCGCTCTCAGCGTCCCCCTCTTACCCACGCCCGCAGTGGCGCCCGCCTGCCGTCGAAGGCGGGCAAGGAGAAGGAGCGCCAAGCGTGCGCCGCGCGCCGCGCGCCACCGCTATCGCGCACCCGAAGCACAGTGCAGGGAGCGCGCTAAGAACCGTGCGAAGGCCGAGGAGTACCAGCGGGAGGGCAAGCGGTGCGCCCGCGCCGCCCGGTGTTCGCGTGCGGGGCTTACGCGCGAGCCCCGCAGCGACGCGGCGAACGAGTACTACGCAAAGGCCGTCGACGTGACGCCCTACATGGCGTACCGCTGGATCCGGGCCCTCCGCGAGCAGAACGTGGAGTACCTGGGTTCGCCCTGGCCTGACCTGCCCACCCGCACGCAAGCGCACACCAACCGCCGCCGCCGCTGAGAGCGCCGCAGTGGCGCCCTACGAGGCGGACGCGCAGCTGGCGTACCTTTGCCGGAATGGAATGGTGGACGCTGTCCTCACGGAGGACTCGGACCTGCTGGCGTACGCGTGCCCGTGGGTCCTCTTCAAGCTGGACAAGCAGGGCAACGCCAAGGAAGTCAAGATCCGCAACCTGCCGAGCGCCGTGGAGCTCAACTTCCACAGCTGGACGCAGGATATGTTCCTCCAGATGGTGCGCGCGCGTACCCCGCTCCCTCGCACGCGAACCGTGCACCCGCCCCTGACACCGGTGCGGGCAGTGCGTGCTGGCGGGGTGCGACTTCCTGCCGTCGCTGCAGGGGATGGGCGTCAAGACGGCGCACAAGTTCATCAAGGGGGCCCCCAGCAGCGACGTCGTCTTCCGCCGCATCCAGCTCTCCGGCAAGTTCAACGTACCCCAGGACTACCGCGCCAAGTTCGAGGACGCCTGCGCCACATTCACGTACCCCCGCCCTCCCCCTCCCCCGCTCCCTCCCGCCGACGCGCCCCGCAGATTCCACTGGGTCTTCGACCCGGAGCGGCAGGAGCTGGTGCACTGCATGCGGGAGCTGCCGGAGGGCTCGGGCCCCCGCCCCGACATCCTGGGGCCGGAGATCCCGCCAGAGACAGCCCGCCGGGTCGCCCGGGGCGAGATCGACCCGATGACCCACGAGCCGTTCCCCTCCTCGCCGCCCCGCGAGCAGCCGCCGCAGCGCGCCGGCCCGCCCCGCCCGCAGATGTCCGGCGGCCCCCAGCCGGCGGGCCGGCCCAGGCCGGCCCCCTTCAGCGCCGACAACGGCTTCGGGCCCATCTCCAAGAAGGCCGCCGGGGCTGCGCAGCCGGCCGGCGCCGCGGAGTGGAAGAGCAAGCGGGATCCGGGCCCCCTGCAGAAGGGCCAGAAGCCGATTTCGTCCTTCTTCGCCCCCGCGCAGCTGCCCGGCGCCTCCGCCGCCGCCAGCCGCGGCTTCAAGCCCCCGCGGCCCGTTGCGCCGAAGGGCCCAACCGCGTCCTTCCCGCCGCGGCCCGGCCCTGCCGTCCCCTCCCGGCCGCTGGAACGGCAGCAGTTCGAGCCTGTGCGGGGCCCAGCGTTCTTGCCTTCTGGGCCCGGGTGCTTCTCTGATCGCAGAGACGCAGATTGTGCTGGACGCGGACGAGGGGCAAGGGGAGGGGGGCGGGGGGGAGGACGACGAGGAGGTCCCTCCTCCGGCGCCCTTGGGCAAATCCGGCGGCGCCGGGGCGGGCCGGGACGAGGCGAAGGCGGCACGCCCTCCCGACCGCCCGCGCGAGCAGACCTCGCGGTAAGCAAGGGAAGCGGCGGGCGGGCGGCCGGTTTGGGAGGGAGGGGGAACGCTGATGGAGCGGCAGGTACTTCGCGGCTCCAGAGCGGGAGCGTTCGCCTTCCGCGGGGGAGCGCACCCCGGCCCGCCCGGCCTCCCCGGGGGCCGACCCGTGCGCCCCTCTCCGTCCCACACCGCCCCGCCCCGCGCCGCCCCGTCTGGTCCGGTCCCGGTCGAGCGGCGGGCAGGTGGAGCTTCACGTGGGGCCGGGACGAGGAGGACGAAGCCGCCGAGGCCGGCTCGGGCAGCGGGAGTGCGGCCAGCTCTCGCCCCGGCTCCGCCTGCAGCGCCGCTGCGGGGGCCGCGGGGGCCCCCAAGCGGCCCCGGTCGGCCGCGAGCGACGGCAGCGGCGGCGAGGAAGGAGGCGGGCGGGAGGCCGGCGCGGCCGCCCCGCCGGCCCCGCTGCCCTCCGACGCCGTCGCCCGGTGCCAGTGGGACAACTTCGTCTATAAGAAGGCCCGACCCCACTCCGCCCCGGCTGCCGAGAAGGCCCGCCCGCCCTCCCTGCGCATGCACCCGCTGCCCGTACAGACCGCCGCGCAGGTCTTTTTAACCAGAACGAAGTTTTCCTAGCAGACTGGTAGATCTAGAAAGGTATTAATCACACAACAGCAAGGAGGCGAGCAGAAAGAGGACAGCCGGCGCCCCGAAGGCGCTCAGCGAATCCCAATGAGCTTCACGTCATAGACGACCGTTACAGGAGGCCGAGAGGGGTTCAGCACCGTCGAATAGAGTCTTCGCCTGTCTCCGAACTGGCGAGGGGACCCCGGGCCGGGTTGATATAACTTAGTAAGGCTCGAGCTCGCGGGCGGGAGGGGTTGAGTATGCGGGGATCGGGCGCACGTCGTCGGGGACGGGCCCGACGCTCTCGTCGGTGAAGCCGAGGCCCGGGGGGATGACCAGGCGGCGAACGCCGCCCTCGCGCATTCCCAGCAGGCCCTCCTCGAACCCTTTCATGAGACTCCCATCGCCGATCCGCAGCACCAGCGGCTGTCCCCTTCCCTTCGTTGAATCGAACTGCCACCCGAATCTGCGCATGCCACGACCGTCGGACGGCGACGACAAATCAATGCATATGGCTTAATAAGACGAGCGGGGGCGCTGCCGTGGGGGAAGGCGAGGGGAGGGCTGCCAAAGCGCGCGTGCCGGTCTGCCAGTCGAGCTGTGTACTCGACGACCACCTCGTCGCCGGGTTTGGGCGAGGCGCCCTGTCCATAGCTCCAATCGTAGAACTCAAGCCCGGATTCAGTCTTCACAAACTGCAAGTCCTGGCCTGCAGTTCGTGCGGAGACTGGTGCGGCCGCGACAGAGACTGTGCACGCCGCGGCCGCCGCGGCGGAGAGTAGGAGCTTGCGGCGGCGAAGCGCTCGACTGGTCTCCCAAACGATTCCCTGTTGTTCCAGTCCACTTTCAGCCGCGGCCGCGGCTTCTGGCGCCGGCGTAATCATGATCATGAGCGTCTCGAGCTTGCCACCGCGGCCGGCGCTGCAGCTGAGAGTGAATAGCGGAGCGGGCGCCGGCAAGGAGGCTGGCAAAGCGCTAGCGCCGCGACGGGCCAGAGAGGTGCCCCGGAACAAGCTCCATGGGCCGGATCGCGCCGGGATCGGCTGCGCTAGCACTGCAGCTGGATGCGCGAAGCTTAAGGACATTGGCCAAAGACGAGGGTGGTGTGCGGGAACTGGCGCCGGGCGTTATCCGAACGCTGCCGCGCCGTCTTCAGCTATATATAGCTAACTGCGCGTGCAGCTTAAACTTAAGCTCCCCGCTACGTATACCAGCTGCAGCACGAGCACTGCCTCGCCCGCCTGTACCCGTGCGCACCCGCTCTTCTATACCCCAGCATGAACAGCTTCCTCCCGCGCTCAGACGCCTCGTACCCGCATTGCGCATGCACAGAATTTGGAGATTGCAAATTTAAATTTGCATTAAAATATTAAATGCATTGTGGTAAGCGCACGTGCACGTGCACGTGCAGCGTCGTGCGCATTTATTAATTACGCATGCATCCATGGCCAGAATAGCCACGATATCAATGATGTGATCATGATTTATCATATATATATATAAATCGATATCGATATATATATATCGATCGGCCGGGATATCGATGGAAATAAGAATCATTATAAGATCCATGCTTATTTATCTGCGATTATGCATGATTCATGCAACTTTAATTGTGTGCAAAAATTTGTTTTTTAAAGGGGAAATGAAAATCCATGAACACCGACCAATCCTGAGCGTTTCGGATCGTATCATGACGTCACGTCACCGGTGGATACCTTTTTACTAAAATTGTGAAGGGCAATAAACCTGAAAGACCTATGTTCGAATCTGGGGCGTTCCGCACCTCTCCCGGTGTCCCGGCCGAGTGTGATCGACTGTGTCGCAGCATTGACCCGACCCGGCCGAGTCACTGCTGCTCGATCGACGACTCGATGATAGCTCGATGATAGCCACTAGAGCAGCAACCGCCGTCGCCTGGCCGACTGGGTTCGCCTAGTTAGGATGCGGCCGGTTGCGATGAGGAGGAGCAACGGGAGGCCTGGGAGGGCCAGCTTACAATGGTCCCGATCCGTGCACCATCATCTGCTGTCCTGCGCGGGCTCGCCGGGAGCGCGCCCCTCCAGAACGCGCATCTGGACGAGGCGAAAGCTGCTGTCCGACCTGATCCTCTCCTGTGCAGTTATTGCATCGCTACTGCACACAGCTGCCAGTGCGGATCGACCCACCCGTAGCGCTGCACGCGATCCGATTCGCTTATCCGCGAATCCCGCCGTTTCACCGCAGCAATCCAAATACAGGCGCTCAACGCCTCAGTCAGCTGCATACGAGGCGGGACAACTGCGCAATGTCCCACGCCCTGGTGCGCGAGCTACTGCGTCTCGCAGTGATCGGGCGCGGAGGTGACACGGAGCAGGGATCTGCGGGTGCCGCCGGACCCGCTCCAAAGAAACGTGTCGATTGCGTGGGTGACCTTCAGCGACTTCGGTGCGCGAGCCTCGGATCGAGCGGCGCTTGCCGCGGCGCCCGCCGCCCGCCCGATCGTCGCTGACCGGACGGCGCCCCGCGCAGACGTGGAGGACGGGGGCCTCTTCCTCAGCGGGGACACGCTGGACGCATACAGCACCGGATGCACCGGCGCGACGGGAACGGGGACGCCGTCTTCGACCCTTCGCTTCGCGCGCCTCACGGGGAGCGCCCCGGCGCTCCTCTCCTCGCCGTGGAGCGCCGCGTTCGCCCCACAGCTCTGCCTCGTCTACAACAAGGACTTCACCTTCTACGAGGGGAGGGGCTTTAACGGCTCCTTCTCTACGGGTGCGGTCGGCATCCCCCGCCCGCCCTTGCGGCCGGCCGAGGGCCGCCGGCGCTGCAGGGTCGGTGCGGTGCAGGCGGGGGGGCTACGTGGAGGAGCGGGACGAGGGCGTGTGGGGCACGGTGCTCTCGGGGCGGCCGGGGACGGCGAACGAGACGGGCGCGGGGGTCTGCGCGTGGCGCGTGGCTCTCGACCCGAGGGCGACGGCGGCGCGCGTGGCCGTCTCGGGGGCCGCCTCTCTGCAGCCCGGCGAGAGCCTCGCCTTCTACGACTCCCCGGACCGCACCCGCCTCCTCGCCCTGTGCGCGCCCTCCCCTCCCGGACCCCGCCCGGCACGCCCGCGCCGCGCCTTCTCACCGGGTGGGACCGTTCGCAGGTTCACGCGGGCGAACGCGACGGCGGCGACGCTGACCTTCCAGACGACTTCGCTGTACGCGGAGTACACGCACGTCGCCAACAACGACATCCGCGTCAAGGCCGAGATCTGGGGCAGTGCGCCGCCCCTTCCTCTTCTCCTTCCCATCCCCACTCAGCTCGCCCGCCGCGCAGCGCGCTGCGCCGCCGACTGCGCCGCGAACGGCGGCCTCTGCGTAGTGGATCAGTGCTTGAAACCGGCGAACCGTGCGCCGGGCTGGGCTCGCGGGGGGCCCTCCGCTCCGCTGCCGACGCCGCGCACGCGCAGTTGCGAACTGGACGTGCCCGGCGGCGTGGTACGGGGACGGGTACTGCGACTGCGGGTGCGGGATGCTGGACCCGGACTGCCCGGCCGTGCCGGCATGCGACGCCAGGCGCTGCGCCTCGGCCGCCGCCGCCGCCGCCTCGGCCACCGACGCCGCCAACGCCACGTCGGTCGCCGAGGCGGCGGCCCGCGCGGCCTCGCTGCGTGCCGCCGAGACCCTCGCCAACGCGACCGCAATCAGCGCCGCCGCCGGCGCGCGCGCCGCGGACCTCGAGCGGCGCGCGGCGGCGGCGGAGGCGGCGGCGGCGGTCTCGCCCGGCGACGCGGCGCTGGCGTCGGAGGCGGCCTCGGCGCGCGCCGCGGCGACGGCGGCGCGGGCGCAGGCCGAGGCGGCGGCGGCGGCGATGGCGCGGAACGCGACCGCCGCGGCCGCCGCCGCGTCGGCGCTGGCGAACGCGTCGGCGGCGGCGCAGGCGGCGGCGGGCAACGCGACGCGGCTGCTGGGCGACCTGCTCGCGCTCGGCTCGTGCTACCCGACGGGCGTGTGCGGGCACTGCGCGGTCCCCCCGCCCCTCGAGACGCCCCCGATCCGCCCCACCGCCCTCTACTTCGCCCCGCCCGCCGCCGGCGCCAGCGACAGCTCCCTGCCCCTCCTCGGCCGCGGCTCCTACTTCCGGCCCCTCGCCACCCTCCACGTGCGCCGTCTTGCCGCGGCCGCCTCCCCCCCGCCCGCCGACACTGAGCGCCCCGCAGGGAGCCGTCTGCCTCAACATTCCATCCCCCGTCTTCTGCACGTCGCTTCTTCACCGCAACCTCGCCTGGAACTACACTCTGGCGCTCTTCCCTGGGCGCTACACCGGCCCCGGTCCGCTCCATTCTTCCATATCCACCCCCACGCGCAGTCGCCATCGCTCCTTTCCTTACGGGTCGCTTGCAGGCTGGTCGCGGGTGGCGATCGACGCCGGCTCGACGCTGGGCGTGCGCGTCACGATGCTGGGGCTGGCGGGGCGGGAGCGCACCTCCATCTCCCCGGCCGCCCCCTGGCCCTTCCTCGCCGTCACCGCCAACGCCCTCTCCTCCTTCGCTTTCATCGACCTCAACGTGAGCCGCGCCTCCTCCCAGGAAGCGCCCCCCTCCAAGGCTCCGAACCCCCGAGTTCTCGCCCCGCGCAGATTACGGGGGCCTACTTCGCGCCCTCCTCCCCCTTCTTCCCCTTCCTGGGGTCGGCCCTCAGCGTCACGGGCTCGACCACCGTCAACGGCCCCGCCGTCCTCCTCCGCCGCCTTTACGTCTCGAAGAACCGTGCGGCGCACCCCGGCTCGCCCTGCTCCCCCCTCCCCCCCTCCCCTCAGGCCCCCCGCAGGGCACGAGAACACGCAGCAGGCCTTCAGCGGCGGAGGCGGCTCCATCAACGTCGCCAAGTCCCCCGTGCGCCTGTACCCTCTCTGCTCTCTCTCAATCCCCAAACCCCTCATGGCGCCGTGCCTACCAGTCCGTGCTCGTCGAGGACTGCGTCTTCGAGAAGAACGAAGTGGTCCCCTACGACGAGAGCCGCTGCGCCGTGACGCCCTGCGGCCCCTCCGGATTCACCGCCTCCTGCTTCAGCTACTTCACCGCCCACGTGCCCCCGCCCCCCCCCGCTCCCTCGACGTACCCCGCCGACCCCGCACCCCAGGGCGGAGGCCTCGTGATCTACCAGTCGAACAACGTCATCGTCCGCAACAGCGACTTCGTTGAAAACGCGGTGGTCGGCTCGGCCCCACCCGACCCCGCCTCGCCCCGCTGCGGAATCGAATCCCGAATTGCGATACCCTCGCAGGGCCAGTTCGGTGGCGGCCTCTTTGTGGCCGGGAGCGTCCAGCCGCCCACTTACACCCCCTCTTACAACGTCTCCATCGTGCGATCCCGAATCCCATCTCTGCTCCGCTTCGGTCCGCCGGGTTCCGATGGCGGGGCAGGTGAACTGCACGTTCCGGGAGAACCGGGCGGGGACGGGCGGGGGCGGCCTCGCTGTGACGATGTCCGAGTCGGTCTCCGTGTCCGACTGCATCTTCGACGCCAACCGCGTCGACTCGCTCTGGCCCCACGGCGCCAGTCCGTTCTTCCCTCTCCCCGCCACATCCATCCGTTTCTTTCTTGCTCAGCAGGCGCTGCGCTGCAGAGCTCGACAGCGCGGGGGCGGGCGCCCTCCTTTGGTGGGTCAACAATGGCTCCCTCTCGCGCTCCTCCTTCACCGGAAACCGCCAGCGTGCGTCTTCCCGTTGCTTTCGACGCATTGTCTCGCGCGCATCGTATCGAGAGCGCTCTGCTCTGCAGGCGGCGGCTGGATGAACCTGCAGGACTGTGGCGGCGGCTTCGCCATCGTAGAGAGGTGACTCGCGCCTTTCGAATCCTTTTTCCGGAGGGAATCCGCTCAGCAAGTGGGCGAGGACCAAAGGAACCTTTCCACAGAGCTAAACGTTCTTCCCTAAATACCAAAACTAATCAGACGGAATTGCCACTCCCCGACCGGGGCCGCCAACGTCGACGCCGCTAACAACGCGCGCCAGCAACAACACGGTCGTGGACTCTGTCACCGTCGTCAACAACTCCGCCAGTGAGCTCTCTCCCTCTGTTGTTCCGGCTTTCTCTGCGCCATTCCGTTCTCACTCCTTTCTGCTTCTCTCGCTCAACAGCCGCGGGGGCGGGCTTCGCGATCGCGTGGAGCCGAGGTGTAACCGTCTCCAACTCGGTCATCGCCGGCAACACCCAGAGTACGTTCCCTTCTTCGCCTTTCCTTTCGTTCTTTCCAGGCGTAAGCTTTGGGCCGCGCAGCGCTGTGCACGCGGCGGCAGAAGTTGCGGTGGGGCGGCGGCGCCGTCGTTGCTGCCTCTGCCTCCGTCGCGTTCCGCAACACGACTTTCGCTGATAACCGCGCCGAGGTGCTTGCGTTCCGTTCCGTTGAGATCGCGGTTTCGTGACCCCAAGCGCTTCAGGTGTGGGGCGGGGGCTTCGCGATGGTGTCCCTCTTCCTCAGCTTGGAGCAGGTCCGATTGGCGGCGTCTGTTGCACGCCCCTCTCGCCCGGCGCTAAGGGCGCGGCAGCCGGCGAACTTCACGTGCGAGGGGTGCCGCCTGCACAACAACTCGGTGGGGGCGGACGGGACGGGCGGGGCGGTGTACAGCCTGGACTGGACCGACTGGTCCTTCGTCTCCTCCGCCTTCGAGATGAACCGGGGGGCCATCGGGGGCGCCCTCTACGCCACCTCCGACTTCGGGACGGGCTTCCGGGGCGCGACGGGGGACCCCTTCTCCGTCGGCTCCCTCGCCGCCTGCACCTTCGCGAGGAACTCGGCCACCTTCCGCGGCGGCGCGGCCGCCGTCCGCGCCATCGCCCTCACCGTCTCCGACTCGGCCTTCAAGGGGAACACCGCCGGCTCCCTCGGCGGCTGCCTCCTCGCCGACGCCTTCCGGTGCGTCGACGCCGCCGGACCGAGCCTGAGCCATTCAAACCACTCTGAACAAGCTGCACTAGCTAATCAACTAGCTCGACGAAGCGGTATCCGCGCGACACCAAGCTAATCCCGCCGGCACAGGCTGGCGAGCTTCACGGTGAGCAACTCGACGTTCGAGGGCTGCTCGGCCTACTCGGGCGGGGCCATCTACGCCGGCGACCTCAACTCGCTCCGCCTCTCCGGCGGCTCCGTCGTCCGCTGCTCCGCCCACGACCGCGTCCGCTCTTTCCTTCTTCCCTCTTCCTCTTTCGGCCCTCGGAATACGCAAGCCGCGTAGCCTAGGACCTAACACAACGCCCTCAACCGGCCATATTACATTAGCGAACGCATAACGAAAACCCGCGGGCGGAATCCGACGCGCTTTGACAGTCACGGCTGCCTGAAGCAGACTCGACGCCGTGCAAACGATAGCGAATCGCCCCTGCAACCCTCTCGCGTGTGTCAGTGTCTGACGACGGCCCGCCCGCGCGCGCGCGCAGGGGGCCGGCCTCTTCCTCTGGAACGCCGACTCGGCCGTGAACGGAACCCTCTTCCGCGAGAACCGCGCCGACTCTTCGGGTGGCGCGTGCCCAATCCCCCACCCACCTCCCCAGCCCCTTTCTTGAATTGGCTTCCTCAATTGGGGCTGAGGGGGAGGCGGCAGGCGGCGTGTACGTCGGGGGCGACGCGGGGCGGCCGACGGCCCTCGAGGCGGTCACCTTCCTCGACAACGCCGCCACCGACGCGTGCGCCCCGCCGGAGCCTCTTGCCCTCATTGAACGCACAAAGAAGAGCCTGACATAAGCTCCCATATCTTTCCTTCTGCAAACTCCTGCAAATCAAATAACCAAACTCGCGTCCCGGCCAATCGGCTTGCTGACGGGGGGGGCGGAGCAGGGGCGGGGCGGTCTTCGCGGGGACGAACGCGGCGCTCTCGGTGGCGGGGCCCTCCACCTTCCGCCGCAACGCCGCCCAGTCCGGCGTCCGCCCGCCCCGCACCCCCTCCCGCCCCGCCCCCGCCCCCGCCCTGTTCGACGGGAGCGTGGCGCGCAGGGGGCGCTGTGGCTCGAGGGCCAGGCCCGCGTGGCCATCGAGGGGGCGGCGGTGCTGGAGAACCGCGCCTCGCACGGCGCCGGCATCGCCGTCTCCCAGGTCCGCCCCGCCCCACCCCGCGCCCGCGGGCCTCGTCGGGACGGGTGCAGCGCGGCTGCCACGCGTGGTGTCGGCTGAGGGGGCGGGGGCGGGCAGGGGGCGACGGTGGCGTGCGCGGCGTGCACGCTGGCCTCGAACGTGGCGGAGGAGGAGGGCGGCGGCCTCCTCGTCGAGGGCGCTGCCTTCCTCGGTCCGCCCCTCCCCTTGCCGTACTCGCTCCACAGGCTCTTCACCCGCTTCCTATGAGACGCTGGAATGACGCGTGCTATAGATGGGCGGCCGGCTCATAGCGGGGCGCGAGCGCCCCTCCCAGCGACTCTTACAGCAGTTCTCTGGGCAGCCGCCCCCTATAGAGCGATCTACTGCAGCTCTTTGTATAGAAGCGGCCGCCGCCGTCGCTCCGCCTGGCGCCTTCTTAGGGAGTGGTGCACTATTCCGAGCTGTCCCGGCGCTGACGCGGGCGCCCTCGGCGCAGAGCTGACGGACGGGGCGCTGCGGGGCAACGTGGCGGCGACCGGGGGGGCGGCGGCGGTGGCGGAGGCGGCGGTGACGCGGCTGGCGCGCTGCCGCGTGGAGCACAACACGGCGCTCGCCTCGGGCGGGGCCGTCCACGCCGCAGGCACCGCCAACCTCACCCTCCGTGACTCCCTCCTCTCCCACAACGTGCGTACCCTCTTCTCTTTCTTCTCTTCCCGCCCCGCCCCCCGCCCCGCCCCGCCCCGCCCCGCCCCTCCGCGCCCCCGTTCCGATGGGCGTTGCTGCCGGGGGGCGCAGGGGGCGCTGGAGAACGGAGGGGCCCTCCTCGTGTCGCAGGCGGCCGTCGTCGACGCGGCGCGCTGCGCCTTCGCCTCCAACTCTGCCAACCGCGCGCCCCGCCCCGCCCCGCCCCTCCGCCCCGCCCCGGCGCCCCCTCTGACCCTTGCTTTCTTTCTCTCCTGCAGAGTCCGGGGGCGCCTGCGCCTTGGAGGGCGGCTCGTCGTCCCTCACGAACTGCAGCCTCGCCGGCAACTCGGTGCGCCGCCTTCTCTGCGCTCTCCGGGCGCCGGCCGAGGCGGCCTCGCAGGCGCACGAGGGCGGCGGCGCGCTGCGCGTGGAGCCCGGCGCGAGCCTCGCCCTCGTCTCCTCGTCGCTGGAAAACAACCGGGCGCGCTACGGCGGGGGCACCCTCCTCCGCGCCGCCGCCTGCCCCGCGGCCTCCTTGCACGGCACCAGCGTGCGGGGCAACCGGGCGGCCGAGGGCGGCGGCGCCTTCTTCATCGCCGGGCCGAGCGCCGGGCCCGGCGGGCGCGTCAACGCCACCCTCGCCGCCGCCTGCCGCGACCGCATTCTCGCCGGCCTCACCGGCCCCCTCGACGGGGTGCGCCATGCAAGGCGAAGGCAAGGGGGAAGGGCTGACGGGGCACGCAGAACGAGGCGGCGTACGGGCCCGTGGCGGCGACGGCGGCGTGCCGGCTGGCGGTGGCGCGGGGCCCCGCCTGCAGGCGAGCAACGGGAGCGCCGAGGGGGCGGCGCCGGCGGCCGCGGCGTCGGCAGCGGCCTCCCCCTGGACCACGCCGAGGTGCCGCGCCCCGCCGCCGCGCCGCTCGCGGGCCGTGGCCGAGGCGGGTGCCCCCGCCTCAGTCCGCCTCGGGGCCACCGTCTCCTTCCTCGTCTCCGTCCTCGACGCCTTCGACCAGGCGCCCGGCACCGCCCCCCCCCCCCCCCCCCCCCCCCGACCTCGCGGGGCCTTCTCCGCCCTCTTGCGAACGCCGCGGCGCGCAGCTCGTCAAGTCGGACAACGCGACGACCGTCTCCGCGCGGCTCGTCGAGTCGGTGGGGCCCGCCACGCTCCTCGGTGCCCCTCGCCCCGCCCCGCCCCCGGCCCCGCCCAGTCCCGCTGACGAAAACGCACCGCAGGGGAGCCGAGCGCGCGCCTCACGGAGGGCGAGCACCTCTTCGACGCGCTGGCCGTGACTTCGTACCCCTCCTCGACCGTCCGCCTCCGCTTCGAGGCGATCGGCGGGGGCGGGGCGGCGGGGGCGGGGGCGGGGGCGGCGCCGGCGGAGGCGTGGGTGGTGCTGCGGGCCTGCCTGAGGGGCGAGGTGCAGTCCCCCGGCTCGCTCGTCTGCACCCTCTGCCACGTGCGCGCCGCCCCCGCCGCGCCGGGCCGGGCCGCCCCGCCCCCTCCGACCCGGGCGCCGGGCAGCCGGGGACGTACAGCCTCCTGGACGGGAGCCAGACGGAGGACGGCGAGTGCAAGCGCTGCCCCCCAACGCCGTCCGCCCCGCCCCCGCCCCCCCCCCCCCCGCGCCCCCTTCCCCCAGACTGCGTACCACATACCCCCGACCTTCCTCCCAGGGCTACGAGTGCCCCGGGGGCGCCTCCGTCTACCCCTCCCGCGGTTGGTGGCTCGTGCCCGACGAGTTCTTCGACGTGCGCCGTGTACCCCCGCCGCCCGTGCCTCCCCCCTCGCCGGCGAATCGACGACGCACCCCCCACAGGAGGCGTACCAGCCGGCGCGGCGGGCGCTGCGGGGGCACCTTAGCGCTGCGGTGGCTGCCCCCAGGGACCCCGTCCTTGTGCCGTGCTTCAACGGGGAGTGCCTGGGGGGCCCCGGCTCATCCTGCTCGGAGGGCTACTCGGGCCCCCTCTGCACCGTCTGCGCGGCGGGGTACGGCCGCAACGGCAACTTCCGCTGCATCCGCTGCCCCGAGCGCTCCGCCCTCGCCGGCCTCACCATCCTCGGGTCCGCCCCTCGTCCCGCGAGGAAGACGGCGCCGCCGCGCGCTGAGCGCCGCGCGCCCGTCCCCTCCCGCCCCGCAGCGTCGTCCTCATCCTCCTCGTCGTCTGGGGCATGGTCTCCTCCTCGATCAACGCGGCGGAGGACCGGCGCTCGCGGCTGGGCACCCTCCTCAAGATCGGCTGGTCCTACATCCAGGTCCAGGTGCGAGCAGCGAGCGGGGCCTCCCCCTCGCGGCGCCGCCCCCGCTGACCCCCCCCCCCCCGCAGGCGATGGTGGCGGACTTCAACACCTTCTGGCCCGTCGAGCTCTTCCGCCTCTTCCGGGCGCAGGCCATCCTCTCCACACCCATCGACTCCCTCTTCTCCCTCGACTGCATCCTCGAGGGTGCCCGCCCTCGCCCCCCCCCCCCGCGGCAGGCGGGCCGAGGGCGGGAGCGGCAGGGGACAACGTGAGCGTGTTCGGGGGGATCCCCTTCGCGTACCGCAAGTTCGTCGCCTTCCTCCTCATGCCCCTCTTCTGCCTCGCCATCGCCCTCTTCTTCGCCGCCGTGCCCCTCGTCAAGGTCCCCGCCCCTTGCGCACACCCGCCCCCGCGCTCGAGCCGAACGAAGGAGCGCAGGCGCTGGGCCGGGCGGAGGCTTTGGAGAAGGGGGGAGGGCCGGTGGGGCCCGGGGAGTCGCGGGGTGGCGGGGCGCTGCGGTCGGGGCGGCGGCCGTCCTTCGCGAGCACGGCCGGCAGCGCGCTCGCGTCGCCGGCGGCCGGCCCGCCGAGCACCTGGTCCGAGCGCGAGGACGGCAGCATGCGCGGCGGGCCCCCGCGCGCACCGCCCGGGGAGGAGATCCCGGGGGCGCGAGCGGGCGCGAGTTGGCGATACAGGCGGGGGCGGGCAAGGGGGCGGGGGCGCCGCCGTCCGGCTCGGCGTTGGGGACGGGCGAGTCGACGAGCACGGAGGCGACGCCCGAGGGCGAGCCGGCGACGCCCGCCGGCCCCGCCAAGAAGCAGGAGCACGAGGAGGCGGCGCGCGCTCAGGCGGCGCCCTCCCCGGCCTCTGCGCAGGCCCTGCTGCGGGCCCCGCAGCGCGACGTCTGGGCCCGCGCCCGCGACACCTTCCTCGTCACCCTCATCGTCACCCTTTTCCTCGTGCGCCCAGACGAAGCCTGAGTGATGCAGCCTTCGAGTTTAGGGAGATCAATGAAGCCGCAAAGAAGCTTCAAGCTCCCTTCCTTTCCTAGCCCGGTGGAGGCTCGCAAGCCCGAACGATGCTGCCTTCCTTTCCTTTCCTTTCCTTTCCCCTCCTCTCCTTTCCTTTCCTGTCCTTTCCTTCCTCCTCCTTTCCCCTCCTCTCCTCTCCTCTCCTCTCCTCTTCGCGCCCCTTCCGCTCCGACGCGCGCCGGGGGCGCAGGTGCACCCGATCCTCTCGCGGCAGATGTTCCTCGTCTTCTCCTGCGCCCGCATCGGCCGCCGCCTCCTCTTCGTCGACAACATGCGCGCACGCCCCGCCCCCCGCTGCGCCGGCCCCTTGGGGGGGGCCCTCCCTCGCACCCTGCCTCCCCCTTGCTGACCTGGGGGCTTGGGGCGCGCAGGGCGCTGGACTGCGCCTCGGCGCTGCACCGGCGCTTCATGTTCTTCGGGGGCATCCCCGGGGTGCGCCCCCGGCCCCCGCCCCCCTCGCCCCCCGCCCCGCCCCCCTCAGCTGGGCGGGCAGGTGCTGGCGTACTCGTTCGGGCTGCCCCTCCTCGCCTTCTTCGCGCTCTGGAGCAACCGGCGCCGCCTCCGCTCCAAGTCCGTCCGCGTCCGGTGCGACCCGCCCCGCCAGCCGCCCCGCCCCCGCGGCGCCGCCCCCGGCGACGGGTGCGGGGCGGGCAGGTACAACTTCATGTACCGGGGGTACCGGGAGGAGTACTACCTGTGGGAGTTCCTCGTGGTCGTCCGCAAGGTCGCGGTGCGCCCCGGCCGGCCAGCGCCGAGGCGGGCCGCCAGCGGAGGCCCCGCTGACGGGGCGGGGCGCGGCGGGGCGCCCAGATGGTCTTCATCTCCGTCTTCCTCTTCGGCAACGGCGAGCTCCAGACCTCCATCGGCCTCGGCGTGCGTCCCCCGGGCGAGGCCTTGCACACCCATTCTCGCCCCCCGTTCTCCGTCTAGAGTCCTGGATAAGAGCAAGGCCCCTTCGCCAGCCCTCTTTCAGCAGCACGCGGGCGGGCGCCGCTCGCCCCGCCTCGCTCACGCTGGCCGGGGCGCTCGCACAGGTGATGGGCATCGCGCTGCTGCTCTCGTGCCGCTTCCGGCCCTACGACAGCGCCGCCCTCCAGTGGCTCGACATCGCGAGGTGCCCCGCCCCGCGGCGCGGCGCGCCGGGGGGAAGGCAGCGAACTCGGGGGGCAGCCTGGGGTCGAACTGCTTCTCCCTCTACGTGGGGGTCTTCTTCTACGCGCAGCCGGCGGGGACGGACGGCTCCGCCCTCACCGTCGCCTCCGTCACCCTCCAGGTGCGCCCCCCCAGAGGGGGAAGGCCCGCCCCGCCTCCAGCGCCCCGCCCCTCGCGACCGCCGGCGCGCCAGGTCGTCGTCCTCGCCGCCTTCCTCGCGACGGCGGCCGCCGAGCTCTGGGCCATCTACCGCCGCCACCGCGCCCGCTCGGCGGCCGGCGGCGCGGCCTCCGTCTCGGCGACCTCGGGCCCGCACACGACGCCGCCCTCGACCGAGGCCGGCGCCGTCGCGGCGGAGCGCGAGCGCGAGCGCCGCGCCACGCTCGGCGAGCGCATCGGCGCCGCCGCCCGCCGCGGCGTCCAGTTCCGCGGGGCGGTGGCCGCCGAGCAGCGCGCCGCCGAGGGCGCCCTCCAGCCCCTCGCCGCCGAGTGGGCGGGGCCCCACGCCGCCGCCCCCGCGAGGGGCGGCGGGGCGGGGCCGGCTGGCCCGGCGGGGGGACCCTCCTCATGAACCTCTTCGGGCGGTGGAGAGCGGGCTGCGGCGCGGGCTGCGGCGGGGCGCAGCAGCGTGCGCCCCGCCCCGCCGAGGCCGACGAGGACGCCTCGGCGCGGGGCGTCCTGCTCGCCGTCACCCCCGCACCCCGGGCTCCGCCTCCGAGGGCGCCCTGCCCTCCCGCCCCGCCTCGGCGCCGGCGCCGGCGGAGACGGCGAGGGAGGGGGCGGCGGAGGGGCGCGCCCGGGGCGGGCCCGAGCAGGAGGAGAAGGTGGGCGAGTGGCGCGTCCCGGAGCCGGCGGAGGCCCCCCGGCACCCCCCGCGCCTCCCGCCCCTCCCCTCCGCCCCGCACCCGCGCCCCCCCGCCGGCCCTGCTTTCCGCTAGCTCCCATGGAGCTCCCCCGGCCGCCCCGTGGAGCCTAGTTTTAGTTTTATAAGTAGTAAAGGGATTTTTCGCGCGCTTTGCTAGCGCCTTTCTTCAGCACATTTTAAAACTAGACCCGCACAGCCCAGTTTTTATTCTTTGATTTGCGGATTTTCAGCTTGGCCGCCTTAAGGGTTTCGAGCTCGCTTGAAGTTTCAACGGCGCTCGTTTCCCCGCCAGGCTGGGCCGCGACCCCCAGAGAGTTCGCGAGGCTTCCGAGTTCTTCGCCGTAGTTTCGGGCCGTCGGAAGCTCGTTCGCTCGTGTCTCTACGCGGCGTTGCCCTGGTCCGGGACGCATCCGATGCCGCCGGCACGTTTGGTGCACACCGTGTCCGTCCAGCTTCAGGTGCAGGTGTTCAGAAGGCTAATTGCTAGTTAATTGAATTCACTGGCCATCACGTAGTCACTGGTCATCAGTTTGTATTGCCCATGTATGACAGAGTAACTTAGTAATTATCAGATGCGTAGAAATTTCCCGAATCGTGTTTGCGTATACGCGTATGCATTATGGTTGAAGTCAGGTCCTTGTAATTAGACTAGTGGGTCTCATTTATCGACCACGACTTCAAATTCCAATTCACGCGAACAAGCGAGTCCCTGCGGAGCAGGAGTGGCCTTGGGAGCCTTCTCATCGCTTCGGCGACCGCCAGGCCCTGGTACCGAGTACTCCGGGGCAATCGCTAGCGCGAACCGTCGGACGACGGACGCGGCGCCGGCGATCGCTTAAAAAAGGCCCCGGCCCGATCCGAGCCCATGGCCGGCGGGCATAGTGAACATAGTGCCAAAATGTCGCCCCGAAATCACGGTTTTTAGAAGGATCGGAAGAAAGCGCGCCCAAGCAGGACCGAGGGGCGGTTCCGGCACGTACCTACTGACTCAGAGCTGCTTGCGCTGGGCCCGCCGGCCGACGCCATGAGACCCGGTTGAGAGCTCGAATCCCTGCGCGCCGCCTTACAGCGGCCGAGGATGGGGCGAAGGCTGCAGAATTCGATGATGTGCACCTCGGACAAGCGAAAGCGCGTAGCTAGCGCGCCGCCGGCGCCGCGGGTGAGCCGATGAAGCCAGCGATGTGTACTCCTCGCGTGCGCGGGCGCGGCGACGTCGCCTGCCGGGCGGGCGTGGCGCCGCGGGGCTGAGCACGGCGCGCGCACGGCAGTGCACATGCGCATCGGGCGGTGTTGACGTTCGCGCGCTGCAGCTGCATGCATGGCGCCGGCCGGGCGCGCGGAAGTTGGTTTTTTTTGCTATTCGTCCCCCTGCGCTTCTCCCCCCCTTCATTCCCCCGAAGTTAGCCACCGGTGGCTAACTTGCGATCGAAGGGTACAGGGATCACCCTCCTGAAATTGATCTCTTACAAAACCAACGCTGTCGTAGAACCCTACACTATCTGCAAGCGGAATCAGGCAATCTGCAGTCCTACGAAAGCCTTGCACCGCTGCAGGAGCCCTTTTGCCTGCTCTTCGTTCGCGAAGATGTCAGGATGCCCCGCGCGGGGCGCGCGGAACCACTCTGTGGAGGCGGCCACAAATGGTGCGCATGCTGTTGGATCGCGCAGGTGGTGGCCACTGCACACCACCCGGCCCCAGCGCGGGGAAAACAGGACCTCCAGGACGCGGTCGACCCGGCACTTCGCTTTGAAAGTAGACCCAGCGGTCGTGCGCGCGTTCATCTGGTATGCTGGATCAGAGAGCTCGACGATCGCATGCACCACCCCTGCAACCAGTGTCATGATCGGCACGCTGCGCAACGACACCGTTACAGATAGAAAAAGGAAAGGAAAGGAAGAGAAAGTAAGAAAGAGAAGGGGGAAAGAAAGACAGAATGAAAGAAAAGAAAGGAAAGGACGCACGGCCAGTGGTCCCACTCCAGGTTCTTGAAGCTCTTCAGGATGTGCATGATCGCCTCCGGCGTAACGTTCACGTCGTCGAGCCGTCGGACTTCGCATGTGACGGTGCATGCACCTAGGCCTTGCCGGGCCGTGCACGCCAGGTCTCCGTCGTTGGGTGGGAGTCGGGCAAGAACCTCCACTTATGCGCGCACTGCAGGGCTCGAGGCTCTCGCCCCGCGCACCGCAGTTGCGATTTCCGCAACGCTGTCGCGCACTGAACGATAGCCGTTCTCCTCCCGCGTCATTGCGGGAAACATGTGCAGCTTCGCCTTCAGGGTGGTGCTCATCTGGTTGAGGAAGCGGTTCTCGGTGTTCGCGACTCTGCGACGAGAAATCAGAAAAGACCGCTGACAGAGGACATGACGGGCGGGGGTACACATACCGTCTGTAGAGCAAGGAGAGGAGGGGTATTGGAATGGGGCGCTCGGCTGTTCCCATCCACACGGCCTTGTTCCGTCGCGTGTACGGTGGGCGGACGTACAGCTCGACCTCTTGCTCCACCTCCTCCATAATCCCCTGCGCATTTGGCTGCGAATTGCGTGAGCCGCCGCGACGACGATGGCGCCAGGAACGTGCTCACCTCCTGTACTTTGTCGACCCTCACCTTGAACGCGGTCGCCCCCAGTTCGTCCACCTCCGGATACTCCTCTCCGGAGCTGTGGGATCGGTCCCCGCGGTTCAAGAGGCGGTGATTGGGGACGTCCGACTTTGCACCGATCTGCTCCAGCGCCGCTGTGACTTGCTTCAGCGCTGGCATGCTGTTGTCTGATACACGGCCTGTCCCGTACTTCTCCTGCGTCGAAGTTCAGTTCATGTACGTACCCCCCCCACGCTCCCTTACCCCCCGGGCGCACCACTATCTCGGGCTTGGAGCGTATCCTTGTGAAGGCCTCGTTCTCCGGGTCCTCGCGATAGACAGCCGCCGGATTCGCGAGCGCCTCGTGGCACGCCTGCCAAGAGACCGAAAGGCAGGCACGGTTCGGTTGTGGGTTACTCGCTAGGGGGTATCGAAGATTCTGTACCTTCAGCGGCCTCGGTGCTGGGTGGGGGGCTGCTCCGGGGTCCTCCCCGGCATCCCGCCTTGCCTCCCACTGAGCTCGGGCCCTCCTTGCATCTCCGTGTTCATCCTCGTCGATTGCCAGTGCGAGATCGACGAGGCCCTTGAAGATGAGCTGGTTGATGGTTGTTGCCCACCGTCGGAATCGAGCGATGCGGACAAGGCTTGAGAAGAAGATGCCAATGGAGATGCTGCTCGCTGGCCCGGCAAGCAGGCGCAGGACCTCCATCCCACTCGTGCGGATGCGCTGCAAAGCCTTTTCGTCGATTGGTCTGCCGGCGCCGCTGTTGACGTTCTTGTTTCCTGTTCCCGACTGGCACTTCTCCACCAGCCTCTTGACTTCTTCGAACTCCGAGAGACCCGCCCGCGCCTTTCTCTTACGCCCCTTCTCTCTTGGCATCTCTTGCGCCAACATGTCCTCCACAGCCGCTGCCGTAAGCTCGATACATGCATGCAACCTGTGACAGGAAGATCAGATCAGAAACGATGGCGTACCCCCCCCCCCCCGCGGCCCCCCGCGCACCAAAGTTGGAGTGACTCGCCTTCGCTTGTCTGCTGTTGCGCTGACTGAAGTAAGCGGATCAGACTTCGGAGCTGCTCCTTTGCTTCTTCTGTTGTGCCTAGATTTAAAGCTTGCTGGCTGAGCCCGAGAGTTGCCTGCATGCGTGGCAGATTGACTTGGGCCTGACCATTCTTAACCTGAGCGTGAAGTTGAGCTCGACGAAGTACAAGATTTAGATGAAGAATGTCACCTCCAGGAATGCATCAGCAAGAGACTGAGCTCGAGCTGGCTCGCGCTCCATATCTGCCTCTGCAGGTCGCCAGGCAAGAAGTTGTGTGAGCACCGCTGCAGCTGACCGGATATCGCCATCGACAGGAGCTGCAATGCAGTTAGACCACAACGAAGCGCCACTTAGCAGTCATTCAAATGCAACTCACAGTAGAAATCAAGCGACTCGCCGCCTGACTGACCAAAGAAGTACAGCTCGATCCATTGGGAGAGGTACAGCTTCGATTGTACAGCATACGAGCGGCTATCTGCACGAGGCGCTGCGGGTTCCTGGAACTCCAGAGCCAAGATTACCTGCACACAAAGACACAATGAGCAGATGCAGCAAGCAGCAAGCATGTCAAACTTGCCAGGTCTATTTCACGCAATCTCCTCTCACGGGCGTAGATCTTGTTCTTGTAGAACCACTTGGCTCGCTCCTTTAGCCAATCGTGATGCTTGTCTCGCATTTCCTTGTCCACTTCGAATTGCCCGTGCTCGCCTACAGAACCAAGGCCAAGAAATGCGCACTGCATCGGCATTCAGTACATTCACACGATAGAAGAACAATAGAAGCTCACATCAATGTCAATGAGTTCCTCGTAATGCGAAGAACTCTTTGTCTCGTCACCGTTGCCGTCGTTTACATTGCGTGCAGCCTCTTGCTGGCGTGTCGACTCGAGCGCCACCTAAGATCATATTCAGAACAGAATCGCAAGATAAGTTGCAGTAAGAACTGCACCGAGCTCAAGAATTGCTTCAGAGCATTGAGCTCGTCCAGGGTCCGGTCCCGGGCCGGTTCGCCGCGAAACCGCACTCGGCAAGACCTAGCCTGAGCTTGAGCCGCCTGTGCTGTTATCTACACGAGCATGAGCTGACATCATAGGTACTCTGACAAATCCGTGCACCAGATCGAGCCAATCAACACAACTTTGAAATATGTCGCCTCGCTGTTCTCCATTCGTTTCCACGAACAAGTCCCGCAGCGCTTGCAAGGCTTGAGGTGGGGGCAAGTTGATGAGAACGCCCTCTACGTAGTGCAGCATGCATATGGGGTCCAAAGCTGCACAACATATGAGAGATGCAGCAGTTAGGCCTCCGGGCTCGTGCACCAACATCGTGGCGGCGGTGTACACTGGGTCCGGGGCCGGGGGGAGGGGCAGGGCCGGGGGGAGGGGCAGGGCCGGGGGGAGGGGCAGGGCCGGGGGGAGGGGCGGGGTCGGGGGAGATGGAGGGGCGGGGCCCGGGGGATGGGCGGGGCCGGGGGAGGGGCGGGGTCGGGGGGAGATGGAGGGGCGGGGCCCGGGGATGGGCGGGGTCGGGGGAGGGCGGGGCCGGGGGGAGGGGCGGGCAGTACCCTCTCCCCGCGTCGCACCGGCCCCCGCCGCGCCGGTCAGCGTGGGGACAAGCTCAAGGCTGGAGCGAGCGCCGCCGCTTGCCGTGCTGCCCCGAGGCCGCCCCCGAGGCCACCACCCGCCGTGCGGCCCGCCAGAAGGGGATTGGGAGATGAGCTGGAGGTCCACTCCATCTCTTCCTCCCAAAGAGAGTGCTCCTGGGGTCGACATGCTGCGGAGTCGGGCATAAGACACCGAAAAGCAGCGATCGCTTGGCCAATGAGAAGGCGGTGGACGTCAAGCCCGCGGCGACCGTTAGAACTGAGAACCCAGAAGCGATCGCCGGCCCAGCAGCTCTTTGTTAGAGGTCGGACTCGCTGGGTATGGCGCCGAACACAAAGCGATCGCCGAGCAATGAGAAGGCTCTATGCGCGGGGCAGATCTAGCGATCCAATTGAATAGGGAATCTCTATGCGAGCAAGCTCGCAGCGCTACGGGAGGCGGGCACGCACTGCAGGCGTTGGCGTTGGCTGGTGCGACGAACTTGAAGCAGCTCCTGTGCAAGCGATCGCCGGTCAGAGAGCCTTCTCATCGCTTCGGCGACCGCCAGGCCTGGTACCGAGTACTCCGGGGCAATCGCTAGCGCGAACCGTCGGACGACGGACGCGGCGCCGGCGATCGCTTAAAAAAGGCCCGGCCCGATCCGAGCCATGGCCGGCGGGCATAGTGAACATAGTGCCAAAATGTCGCCCCGAAATCACGGTTTTTAGAAGGATCGGAAGAAAGCGCGCCCAAGCAGGACCGAGGGGCGGTTCCGGCACGTACCTACTGACTCAGAGCTGCTTGCGCTGGGCCCGCCGGCCGACGCCATGAGACCCGGTTGAGAGCTCGAATCCCTGCGCGCCGCCTTACAGCGGCCGAGGATGGGGCGAAGGCTGCAGAATTCGATGATGTGCACCTCGGACAAGCGAAAGCGCGTAGCTAGCGCGCCGCCGGCGCCGCGGGTGAGCCGATGAAGCCAGCGATGTGTACTCCTCGCGTGCGCGGGCGCGGCGACGTCGCCTGCCGGGCGGCGTGGCGCCGCGGGGCTGAGCACGGCGCGCGCACGGCAGTGCACATGCGCATCGGGCGGTGTTGACGTTCGCGCGCTGCAGCTGCATGCATGGCGCCGGCCGGGCGCGCGGAAGTTGGTTTTTTTTGCTATTCGTCCCCCTGCGCTTCTCCCCCCCCTTCACTCCCCCCGAAGTTAGCCACCGGTGGCTAACTTGCGATCGAAGGGTACAGGGATCACCCTCCTGAAATTGATCTCTTACAAAACCAACGCTGTCGTAGAACCCTACACTATCTGCAAGCGGAATCAGGCAATCTGCAGTCCTACGAAAGCCTTGCACCGCTGCAGGAGCCCTTTTGCCTGCTCTTCGTTCGTGAAGATGTCAGGATGCCCCGCGCGGGGCGCGCGGAACCACTCTGTGGAGGCGGCCACAAATGGTGCGCATGCTGTTGGATCGCGCAGGTGGTGGCCACTGCACACCACCCGGCCCAGCGCGGGGAAAACAGGACCTCCAGGACGCGGTCGACCCGGCACTTCGCTTTGAAAGTAGACCCAGCGGTCGTGCGCGCGTTCATCTGGTATGCTGGATCAGAGAGCTCGACGATCGCATGCACCACCCTGCAACCAGTGTCATGATCGGCACGCTGCGCAACGACACCGTTACAGATAGAAAAAGGAAAGGAAAGGAAGAGAAAGTAAGAAAGAGAAGGGGAAAGAAAGACAGAATGAAAGAAAAGAAAGGAAAGGACGCACGGCCAGTGGTCCACTCCAGGTTCTTGAAGCTCTTCAGGATGTGCATGATCGCCTCCGGCGTAACGTTCACGTCGTCGAGCCGTCGGACTTCGCATGCGACGGTGCATGCACCTAGGCCTTGCCGGGCCGTGCACGCCAGGTCTCCGTCGTTGGGTGGGAGTCGGGCAAGAACCTCCACTTATGCGCGCACTGCAGGGCTCGAGGCTCTCGCCCGCGCACCGCAGTTGCGATTTCCGCAACGCTGTCGCGCACTGAACGATAGCCGTTCTCCTCCCGCGTCATTGCGGGAAACATGTGCAGCTTCGCCTTCAGGGTGGTGCTCATCTGGTTGAGGAAGCGGTTCTCGGTGTTCGCGACTCTGCGACGAGAAATCAGAAAAGACCGCTGACAGAGGACATGACGGGCGGGGGTACACATACCGTCTGTAGAGCAAGGAGAGGAGGGGTATTGGAATGGGGCGCTCGGCTGTTCCATCCACACGGCCTTGTTCCGTCGCGTGTACGGTGGGCGGACGTACAGCTCGACCTCTTGCTCCACCTCCTCCATAATCCCCTGCGCATTTGGCTGCGAATTGCGTGAGCCGCCGCGACGACGATGGCGCCAGGAACGTGCTCACCTCCTGTACTTTGTCGACCCTCACCTTGAACGCGGTCGCCCCCAGTTCGTCCACCTCCGGATACTCCTCTCCGGAGCTGTGGGATCGGTCCCCGCGGTTCAAGAGGCGGTGATTGGGGACGTCCGACTTTGCACCGATCTGCTCCAGCGCCGCTGTGACTTGCTTCAGCGCTGGCATGCTGTTGTCTGATACACGGCCTGTCCCGTACTTCTCCTGCGTCGAAGTTCAGTTCATGTACGTACCCCCCCCACGCTCCCTTACCCCCCGGGCGCACCACTATCTCGGGCTTGGAGCGTATCCTTGTGAAGGCCTCGTTCTCCGGGTCCTCGCGATAGACAGCCGCCGGATTCGCGAGCGCCTCGTGGCACGCCTGCCAAGAGACCGAAAGGCAGGCACGGTTCGGTTGTGGGTTAC
Source organism: Cyanophora paradoxa (assembly GCA_004431415.1). NCBI lineage: Eukaryota > Glaucocystophyceae > Cyanophorales > Cyanophoraceae > Cyanophora > Cyanophora paradoxa. The sequence continues at coordinate 111,419 of QPMI01000101.1, read as the reverse complement.
TCGCTAGGGGGTATCGAAGATTCTGTACCTTCAGCGGCCTCGGTGCTGGGTGGGGGCTGCTCCGGGGTCCTCCCGGCATCCCGCCTTGCCTCCCACTGAGCTCGGGCCCTCCTTGCATCTCCGTGTTCATCCTCGTCGATTGCCAGTGCGAGATCGACGAGGCCCTTGAAGATGAGCTGGTTGATGGTTGTTGCCCACCGTCGGAATCGAGCGATGCGGACAAGGCTTGAGAAGAAGATGCCAATGGAGATGCTGCTCGCTGGCCCGGCAAGCAGGCGCAGGACCTCCATCCCACTCGTGCGGATGCGCTGCAAAGCCTTTTCGTCGATTGGTCTGCCGGCGCCGCTGTTGACGTTCTTGTTTCCTGTTCCCGACTGGCACTTCTCCACCAGCCTCTTGACTTCTTCGAACTCCGAGAGACCCGCCCGCGCCTTTCTCTTACGCCCCTTCTCTCTTGGCATCTCTTGCGCCAACATGTCCTCCACAGCCGCTGCCGTAAGCTCGATACATGCATGCAACCTGTGACAGGAAGATCAGATCAGAAACGATGGCGTACCCCCCCCCCCGCGGCCCCCGCGCACCAAAGTTGGAGTGACTCGCCTTCGCTTGTCTGCTGTTGCGCTGACTGAAGTAAGCGGATCAGACTTCGGAGCTGCTCCTTTGCTTCTTCTGTTGTGCCTAGATTTAAAGCTTGCTGGCTGAGCCCGAGAGTTGCCTGCATGCGTGGCAGATTGACTTGGGCCTGACCATTCTTAACCTGAGCGTGAAGTTGAGCTCGACGAAGTACAAGATTTAGATGAAGAATGTCACCTCCAGGAATGCATCAGCAAGAGACTGAGCTCGAGCTGGCTCGCGCTCCATATCTGCCTCTGCAGGTCGCCAGGCAAGAAGTTGTGTGAGCACCGCTGCAGCTGACCGGATATCGCCATCGACAGGAGCTGCAATGCAGTTAGACCACAACGAAGCGCCACTTAGCAGTCATTCAAATGCAACTCACAGTAGAAATCAAGCGACTCGCCGCCTGACTGACCAAAGAAGTACAGCTCGATCCATTGGGAGAGGTACAGCTTCGATTGTACAGCATACGAGCGGCTATCTGCACGAGGCGCTGCGGGTTCCTGGAACTCCAGAGCCAAGATTACCTGCACACAAAGACACAATCAGCAGATGCAGCAAGCAGCAAGCATGTCAAACTTGCCAGGTCTATTTCACGCAATCTCCTCTCACGGGCGTAGATCTTGTTCTTGTAGAACCACTTGGCTCGCTCCTTTAGCCAATCGTGATGCTTGTCTCGCATTTCCTTGTCCACTTCGAATTGCCCGTGCTCGCCTACAGAACCAAGGCCAAGAAATGCGCACTGCATCGGCATTCAGTACATTCACACGATAGAAGAACAATAGAAGCTCACATCAATGTCAATGAGTTCCTCGTAATGCGAAGAACTCTTTGTCTCGTCACCGTTGCCGTCGTTTACATTGCGTGCAGCCTCTTGCTGGCGTGTCGACTCGAGCGCCACCTAAGATCATATTCAGAACAGAATCGCAAGATAAGTTGCAGTAAGAACTGCACCGAGCTCAAGAATTGCTTCAGAGCATTGAGCTCGTCCAGGGTCCGGTCCCGGGCCGGTTCGCCGCGAAACCGCACTCGGCAAGACCTAGCCTGAGCTTGAGCCGCCTGTGCTGTTATCTACACGAGCATGAGCTGACATCATAGGTACTCTGACAAATCCGTGCACCAGATCGAGCCAATCAACACAACTTTGAAATATGTCGCCTCGCTGTTCTCCATTCGTTTCCACGAACAAGTCCCGCAGCGCTTGCAAGGCTTGAGGTGGGGCAAGTTGATGAGAACGCCCTCTACGTAGTGCAGCATGGGGTCCAAAGCTGCACAACATATGAGAGATGCAGCAGTTAGGCCTCCGGGCTCGTGCACCAACATCGTGGCGGCGGTGTACACTGGGTCCGGGGCCGGGGGAGGGGCAGGGCCGGGGGAGGGGCAGGGCCGGGGGAGGGCAGGGCCGGGGGAGGGGCGGGGTCGGGGGAGATGGAGGGGCGGGGCCCGGGGATGGGCGGGCCGGGGGAGGGGCGGGGTCGGGGGAGATGGAGGGGCGGGGCCGGGGATGGGCGGGGTCGGGGGAGGGGCGGGGCCGGGGGAGGGGCGGGCAGTACCCCTCTCCCCCGCGTCGCACCGGCCCCCGCCGCGCCGGTCAGCGTGGGGACAAGCTCAAGGCTGGAGCGAGCGCCGCCGCTTGCCGTGCTGCCCCGAGGCCGCCCCGAGGCCACCACCCGCCGTGCGGCCCGCCAGAAGGGGATTGGGAGATGAGCTGGAGGTCCACTCCATCTCTTCCTCCCCAAAGAGAGTGCTCCTGGGGTCGACATGCTGCGGAGTCGGGCATAAGACACCGAAAAGCAGCGATCGCTTGGCCAATGAGAAGGCGGTGGACGTCAAGCCCGCGGCGACCGTTAGAACTGAGAACCCAGAAGCGATCGCCGGCCCAGCAGCTCTTTGTTAGAGGTCGGACTCGCTGGGTATGGCGCCGAACACAAAGCGATCGCCGAGCAATGAGAAGGCTCTATGCGCGGGGCAGATCTAGCGATCCAATTGAATAGGGAATCTCTATGCGAGCAAGCTCGCAGCGCTACGGGAGGCGGGCACGCACTGCAGGCGTTGGCGTTGGCTGGTGCGACGAACTTGAAGCAGCTCCTGTGCAAGCGATCGCCGGTCTATGCGCGGGGCAGATCTAGCGATCCAATTGAATAGGGAATCTCTATGCGAGCAAGCTCGCAGCGCTACGGGAGGCGGGCACGCACTGCAGGCGTTGGCGTTGGCTGGTGCGACGAACTTGAAGCAGCTCCTGTGCAAGCGATCGCCGGTCTGGGTCTTGGGGACTCAAGGCGTGAGGGTGGCCGCTCTTTGTTTTTAAAACGCGTACGGCCAAGGGGGCCCGCAACCGCGCGCGGTTATTATATATATATACTGCTGCAGCTGTTGAGCCCGGAGAGGACTACGCCCCCTAGTATACGTAGCTTCTATAGCTAGCTTGGTCTAGCTAGCGCCAGCGATTCGTGCCGGCGCCACGGTGCCGGGTGCGCCACGCCGCGCGCGCCGCGCGCGTGGCGGTCTCGTATACGTACGCGTATATCGATATCAGCTGCATGCGCAGTGACTCTCAGCTGAGCGAAGCGACGCGTGACGCGCGCGGCTCAGTCACGTGCAAGGCCGCGGTGATTCCAGCCTACCAGCCGGGTACAGAGGCTTTTTGCAATTTCCATCGGCGAAGGGGAAGCAAGCTGGAAGCCAATGACATTTGCGCTTGTCCGTGAATGGGACGATTGAGCTTTTCGGCCAATGGCGATCGGGCTTCACGCGAACAATTTCGTTCGTACGTGCTGTTAGTGCTTGTTAGAGGTGTCACATTTGAAAAGTAGCGCCGCCATCGTGCTCCCTAGGGTCGAAAATGGGTACCTAGGTCCAAAAATTTTGTCTATAAAATCAATTTGAAGTTTGCCACAAGATACGCACAGACCTAAGGGCCTCTCCTTTCCCCAAGGCCGATATGAAGACTTCTTTAAGATGACCCATATGCATCATGACATGGCCACGCACTGCATGCGGCAAGCTGCTTTGACATGCCAGCCCGCGCGGCCCGCGGGACCGATATCGATCGCGAGCCAGTGTACATGTGATCGATATCATGATCGACTCGGCGAGCTCGAGCCCCTGATCATTAGCGACCTAGGCTGCGCATATGCATGCGCGTGCATGCAGCTGACTCAGCTGCAGTGATACTAGTACTAGCCCCTTCGATCTCAGAGTCTGGCGGCGCCACGGCCGTGCCGCAGTGCGCATCATGGCATGCATGTGCATGCGAGCCACGTGCGAGCCGGGTGCACTCGTCGCCGCCGCCGCCAGGCCCAGCCGTCGAAGTTGGACGAAAGTTGAGGTTTGATCATCGGATTACGACGTCGACTGGCACTAGTACTTGGACGGAAGCTTAAGTTGGACGAAAGTTGGACGAAAGTTGGACGAAAGTTGGACGATTCACGATTGCAGTACCCCTTCACGGCCGTAGAACGGACAGCTGCAGGGCCCTGCGCGAGCCGACTATACGCCGACCACGCCGGAAAACAGCGCTACAGTGAGCCTCCCCCGCGCACTGCGCCTTTCACCCCGCTCACGCCCCGCACGGCCAGCCTCCCGCGAACGACCGGGAATGAACACGGTGCGCCGCACGAAAGCGCGCGTGCTGCGATACAAACGAGCACGACCCCCGCTAGCGCACGTATGCTAGCGCTCGCCCCGCCCCGCTCTCGCGCGATCTGGCCCGACGCCATCCCGGCTGCTTTCGCATCTGCCCGCTCGATCGACCGCGGTCGCCTTTTGCCTTCGCCTTTGCCCGACTGACGTGCGCCCCTCCCGCCCCCGGCGCCAGATGGCGCCCCCCGGCGCCATTTGATTTCGCGCGCGGCGCCACGCAGGCGATCCGCACGGATTGCGATGGCCCCAGTTCCCCAGCTTCGATCCGACGCGACGCGATGCGGCTCCACCTTACGCACCTCCGGGAGCGGGGGAGGCCCGGTACCGGTCTCCCGGTCCGGGGCTCGTTGGGGTTCCGGACCCCTCGGGCAGCATTCCTCCTCCTTAGCGGCCAGTCCGTGGCGGGAACGGGCGAGCCTCCGGGCACGGCCCGCACCTTTGATCCTATGATCTTAAGCCCGTAGGGTAAGTAGGCCTAGGTTTCGATCTCGAGCTTCGGTATTCGATTTCGATTTTCGACGTCGCTTGCCTATCTGACTGAGCCCTTACGATTCGACCGGCGGCCCACTGCTAGCCAAACAGCTACTACGGCTAGTTCAGATGTCGTTGGTCGTGTCTGAAATGCAAGATGCATCATGATAATGATAATTCTTCAATGACAATGAAATACTGACACTGTATCATAAAATCATGGCTAGTACCACACTGCCAGCTGCAGCTAGAATTGGAAGGGCATTTCTATACAGAAGTTCATCTTGCAGAAAACACCGGCATAGCTGAATTGCAAGGTCTGAGGGAAGATGAAAAACCTATAGCTACATCTCGCATGCAATAGTATATTGTCTAGAATTGGAACTGCACTCTCCTATTTGAAAGTTTCGAATCGATTACCTTGAAAATACGATGATAAGCACCCATACATGGACGCGCGGAATCGAATGGGCGATCGAAAGTACAGTCGACTGCAAACTTGAAAGGTAGCTGTGCCTCAATTTCGAAAGGAGGAGAAAAAGCTTAAGAAGAATGACTGCTTGATGTGGACAACGATGTCAAATGACATACAATCTGCCTTGTTGTTATGTTAAGAGCTGCATATAGACTGCGCGGAGCCGACGGAATTCTGTACAGAGCATGATCATGGAATCGGTACACAGCCCCAGGTTGGAAGACCTCAGAACGGAGAAGGTAAGCCTAGAACACTAACACGCACATACGAAAGCCCGCAGGAAGGGACTACGAAAGCGGCCCGCGCGCGGAATCGAATGGGCGATCGAAAGTACAGTCGACTGCAAAGGTAGCTGTGCCTCAATTTCGAAAGGAGGAGAAAAAGCTTAAGAAGAATGACTGCTTGATGTGAACATCTTCCGATGTATCTACGTAAACGTATATATATAGCTGTATTTTTGCGGCTAGTTTAAGAAGAGCCTCGGGCGTGCATGAAGAGGCGGAGAGAGGCGCGCGATATCGACGGTTGGGGAGGGGGACGGGTGCGGGGCGCGTCAGCCGGCGATGGCGATGGCGGAGAGGAGGCCCTCGTTGACCGAGGCGAGGCGCTCGTCCGAGAGGACGGGGCCCCCGGCCCGCTCCACCGCCCAGCAGACCGCCTCGAAGCGCGAGCACGGCGAGGCGACGACGCGGCAGTGGAGCAGGTGGAGGCCCGTGCGGCAGAGCGCCGCCGCGATCGCCGCGAAGAAGTTCTCGAAGTTGCGGCTCTCCGCCACGTACTCCAGCCGCGTCGCCGCGTTCCCCGCCGGCAGCGGGGGCAACTGCGCCGGGGGCAGCGGCGCCGGCTGCCGCGGCCGCGCCGGCGGCGAGGCGAGGGGGCGGGGGCGGGGCGGCCGCGGGCGTGCGGGGGAAGGGCACTGGGCGGGCGTGAAGGGGACGAAGGGGAGGGGGAGAGGCGGAGGAGAGGACGCGGCGGAGCCAGAGGCGGGCGTCGGGGCAGGGCGCGGCGAGCGCGGGGGCCCGCGAGGCGTCGAGGCGGGCGTGGAGGGCGAGGCGGCCGTCCGAGGCGGCGAGGCGGGCCTCGAGGACGGGGAGTGCTGCGGCGGCGAGAAGACCGGCGGCGTCGCAGGCCGCCTCGGGCGTGTCGGGGCACGTCAGGCGCAGCACGCCGCCCTCCGAGACCTCCACGTCCACCCCGGGCCACTGCGGCGGCGGCGGCGCCGCCTCCACAACCTCCCCGGGCTCCGGCGTGGCCCCGGGGCGCGACAGGACCTCGGAAGCCACGCTGACCTGCGCGGAAGCGTCGGCCGGCTGCGCGCCGGCGGCCCCGACGGACTTCAAATTGGCGGGGCGCACCGAGCCCTGCGTGTCGCCCAGGAGCTGCGTGAGGCGCTGGCGGCACGGGAGCGTGGCGTCGGCCCGCGAGCCGCCTCGCCTGTAAGACACGCATAGCACAGCCTGGTTTCGCGTCCCCAAGCCGGATACGTGCGCCTGCTCCACGGCCAGGCCCCCCGCCGCCGCCTGCACACGCGAGAGGGGTCATGAATTTGAATTTCTTTCATCAAATTTGATCCGGGCGCACGGCGCGGCCGCATGAGAAGGCAAAGCCGAAGGACCGCTCCGCATCGATGAGCAGAAGTGCCCGCTCGCGCGAAACAGGGCCAGCCAGCTGGTCCTCAAGCGCGTCCGCCACACAATGCAGCGCATCAGGGTCGGCCAGGGAGGGCCCCGCCGCCACGCGGGCCGCAACAGAGCAGATCCCGCTCTTGCATGTCGATAGACTGAGGGCGACCGGTCGAAGGTGATCGCGACTCAGAATGCGTAGGAAGTCGCTGAGGAGGTTGGGGCGGGTGGAGGAGACGTGGATGACGGACTCGCTCGCGTCAAAGTCCACCCTCACTTCGTACGATTCTTGTGGCTGGGGGGTTGAGGCGAGATCGGGACAGCGCTGTGACGTGTGTGGCTCGGGCAACTGGGGTGTGCTCGGCTGGGAAGTCGTCGCGCAGGGCGCGCACGATATACTGCAGCGCTCTGCAAGGTTCTGGGAGAGGTGGCTGACAGCTGCAGCTGCAGGCTCCGCCGGAACTGCGCAGGACTCGGCTGTCAAACAGCCGCAGTCCAGCTCCATGCCGCTGCTTGGACGCGGAGGCATCTTGCTGAGCTGTGCGCAAGCCAAAAACTCTGAAGGGACAAGGCGCTCGCCGACGCTGGCGCGGCCTGCTCCTCAGGCCTGCTGACCTCTGCTCCACGGGCCGGGGTCTGAAGTGTCCCACAGAACTGAGAACGGCGTGTCGGACGAGCAGACTCTGAGAGGACTAGGGCACGCCTTGTCAGTTGCTACGCACACGTCCGACGTGAGGCGCTGAAGAGCGTCCGAGGGATATTCCCGATGCGCGCGCGCGGGCCGATGCAGCTAACTATACAGCTATGGCCATGGGAGATATCGATGTCGCCGCTCAGCAGATGCGCCTGCAGCTGCCGCGGCGCATGTACTAGCTATAGTGCGCATGCGCACCGCTGCTGCGCTGGCACAGCCTGGCAGCGCTACCGGTAGCGCTGCTCAGCAGCGGCTGCTCAGTGCTCAGCCGCTGCTGTACCTGTCCACGCATGCGCAATATTTTAATGCGCATACGTGAACGTACGCAATCGCCGAGTCGTGCGCGCCGCGCGCGCGCGCACGGAATCGCCGCGGATCGCCGGGATCGGATCCGAATCTACTAGTACTTGAATTGCTCGCGATGGATCGATACCGGTTCGATGACGGTTGAGCTGACGGTCGCCGGTCGGTTCGATTCGGGAACTTCGGAAAGGACGAGTTCCGAGTCACCGTGCACGTGGCTTTTTCATTCGCACTGCTCTGATCATGATCATGAGAGTGAAACTTCACGAATTCGCGTCACTGCGCGCAGCCGAGAGTCACGGTCTCAGTCACCGCGTCCGACGGTCCCGGCGCGGGTCCCTTCAAACTAGGTCTTCGACTCGGGTCACCCGCCGGGTCGAGTCGGGTGGGGTCACCGGGTCTAAAAATTCAACAAATCTACTAGTACCGCTCGCTACGCGTAGGCCTGAGCCCGCGGCCGGGGCCGCCAGACGGAGCGCGGCGAGCAACGCGTACGGCGCGGCTCGGCGAAGGCGTAGGGAGTGGCTGCGCACGGCTCGTTTAATTTGATGGCCCTGATGGCATGTGGCCCGGGGCGAATTCGAAGGCGCGCATGCCGCAGTGCGCAGCGGGCATGCGCAGCTGCGCGGCTCGGCAGGCGGCTTAAGCTTGGCTTGGCGGCGCGCGCGGCGGGCGGCCGCATGACTCGCTGGGCGGGGCGGATGCGCAGGGGGGCGGCGGCGCGGCTCGTTCCGGGCGGGGCGGAGGCGTAACGAGCGGCGGCGCTGCTCAGCGGCTCGCCAGGCGGTGCGGAGGCGCGGCGGGCGGCGGCCGCCGGGCGCAGCGCTAGCGCGCAGGCCCTGAGGGCTTTTTAATTTGTTCCGTGCCCGCCCCGCCTGCAGCGCCCTGCCCCTCGCGACCGCCCCCAGCGCCTGTTCATTTCTAGTCCACTGGTTATCGTTTTCACTGGCCATCACGTAGTCACTGGTCATCAGTTTGTATTGCCCATGTATGACAGAGTAACTTAGTAATTATCAGATGCGTAGAAATTTCCCGAATCGTGTTTGCGTATACGCGTATGCATTATGGTTGAAGTCAGGTCCTTGTAATTAGACTAGCTATAGTGGGTCTCATTTATCGACCACGACTTCAAATTCCAATTCACGCGAATATGAAGACTTCTTTAAGATGACCCATATGCATCATGACATATGCATGGCCACGCACTGCATGCGGCCTAGGTTTTTCGGCGCAGGGTAAGTAGGGTAAGTAGGCCTAGGTTTCGATCTCGAGCTTCGGTATTCGATTTCGATTTCCGACGTCGCTTGCCTATCTGACTGAGCCCTTACGATTCGACCGGCGGCCCACTGCTAGCCAAACAGCTACTACGGCTAGTCCAGATGTCGTTGGTCGTGTCTGAAATGCATGCTGAGGTTTGACGGACGAAAGTTTGGACGAAAGTTGAGGTTTGACGGACGAAAGTTTGGACGAAAGTTGATCATGAGGTTTGACGGACGAAAGTTTGGACGAAAGTTGAGGTTTGACGGACGAAAGTTTGAGCTTCGGTATTCGATTTCGATTTTCGAAGTCGCTTGCCTATCTGTCTGAGCCCATGGATTCGACCGGCGGCCCACTGCTAGCCAAACAGCTACTACGGCTAGTCCAGATGTCGTTGGTCGTGTCTGAAATGCATGCGGCCTTTCTAGATGCTGTCGACGTCTCTATTATTTAGACCCCATGGGCCACCGTGCACATCCTGAGACGAGCGGGGGGCGAGCGCGAGTCGAAGACCTAGCTATAGTTAGCGCCCCGCCTAGTATACGACCGGTAATGTGATATCGATGGTTTTAGTTAGACGATCGCGAATCAGCTCGCTCGTTTACTCGTCTAACTAAAAACCCGTCTAACACGAGCGAGGAGCGCTAGCGAGGCCATCATGATTACTGTTCGGCCTGGGCCTTAGGGAGCGGCGCGGCGGCCGGCCGGCGCCGGTGCTTCTACGTCACACGGCGTATACTTTTCGGGCGCGCTCGCTCCGGGCCCGGGGATGGGATGGGCGGGCGGGGGCGGGGGCGGCGTGCGAGGCTCAGGCGGAGGCGCCGGGGCTCGCGTCGGAGCGCCCGCCTTCCTCGCTGTCGCCGTCGTCGCCGCGCAGGCGTGCGGGGGCCGAGTCGACGTAGAGCGCCAGGTCGGGGCACCGCCGAGCCAGCCACCGCAGGCCCCCGCGGCCCCGCTCCCCCAGCCGCACGCTCAGCGCCGCCCGCTGCGAGCCGTTGGGCGCGCGGAGGGCGGGCGGGGGCGCGGGGGACGCACCTGCAGGGCCGCGAAGCAGGCGAGGGTTTCCCCCACGGCCGGCGTCAGCCGCCCCGCCCTTCCGCCGAGAGCTCCCTAAGCGAGAGGCCTGCCGCCCGGCGCCCGCGCGGTGAGGCCCGCGGGAGTGGGCAGAGGGCAGGCGGGGGCGGGCGGGGCGGGGCGGGCCGGCGGGGGAGGAGGCGAGGGCGGCGAGGGCGCGGTCGGAGAGGCGCGCGCAGCCGTCGATGCGGAGGCGGCGCAGGCGAGGCGAGGCCGCCGCCAGCGCCGCCAGGCCCCCGTCCCGCAGCTGCCGGCGGGAGGCGAACGATGAGGGGGGCGGAGAGAGGGCGGAGGGGCGCGGGGGGCGCCTCGGGGCAGTAGCTGAGGTCGAGGTCCCGCAGCTCGCGGCAGTGCGCAGCGAGCGCCGCCAGCCCTGCCCGCCCCGCCTCGCCGAGTCAGAATGGAGGAGGGGGAGGGGCGAGGGGGGCGCGGCGCTGGCCGGCGTCGGTGATGGTTCGGCAGGACTTGAGGGTGAGGCGGCGGAGGCCCGGCAGCGCCGGCGCGAGCTGCGCATGCGCGCCCTTGGCGAGACGAAGGCGGAGCGGGGGGGAGGGGTCCGGCTCACGAGCGAGAGGGCCTCGTCGGTGGCGGCCACGTGGCAGCCGTTGAGGTTCAGCTCCTTCAGGCGCCCGCGCGCCCCGGGGGCCCCGCAGTGCGCGGCCAGCGCCGCCATGGCGGCGGGCCCGAGGGCGCAGTTGGAGAGGCAGAGGCGCTCGAGGGAAGCGCCGCGCGCCGCCAGCAGCTCCGCCACCCCGGCGTCCGACACCCGCCGCGCGTCCCGCAGGCTGCCCCCGCTTACAAGCGAAGACACCCGCGCCGGCGCCCGGCCGGCTCACCTCAGCGCCCGGAGGCGGGGGCAGGCCGCGGCCAGCGCCTCTACCCCCACGTCCGACAGCCGCGTGAGCCATTCCAGCTTCACCTTCTGCGGGGGTACGTCTTATGTTTGGGGGTTGGAGGTCGACCGGCGGGGGGCACGGGGCTGACCTCGAGGCGCTCGCCGCAGGAGCGGGCCAGAGCCGTCACAGCAGAGTCCGTGAGGCGCCGGAAGCCTCCGCAAGAAGGTGGGCGAGGGAGGGGGTACACGATCTGGAAGGGTGGGGGGTACCGGATAGGTGGAGGACGCGGAGGGACCGGCAGGAGGCGGCGAGGTGCAGGATCCCGACGTCTGTGGGGTACGGGATTCGCAAAGGGAGGAGTAAGGGGAAGGATGGGGTGGGGTACGGTTCACGCGCCCGTTACGTTTGCGAACACGCTCGAGTCCGTCATCCCGAACTTCAGCTTCTCGAGGCCTGGGAGCCTGCGCGTACCCGGGGAGGGCATCAGGAAAGGGCGGCGGGGGTACGGGGGCGAGGCCGGGTGGGGCCGGGGGCGCCTGGCGAGGGCGATGAAGGCCTCGTCGGAGAGGGAGCCGTTGATGGGGCCGCCGAAGCCGCGCAGCGAGAGGGAGGTCAGCTGCGGCAGCTCCCGCACCAGCGGCAGCACGAATCTGCGCCCTCTTTAACAGCAGGGGGCGGGAGGGGGTCGGAGGGGTACACGGAACGTGCGCACGCGTCGGAGGTGCAGGAGATGCCCTCGTCGGCGGTGTACTGGGAGATGGCGAGGGCGGTGATGGGAGCGGCGCCGGCGCGGAGCGGCGAGGAGCGCCCCAGCGTCCGAGGATCGAGGTACCCCGCGCTCACCTCCGCCAGGCGGGGCAGGTCGGCGGTGCCGACGGGCGGGGCGCTCCCGCGCCCGCCGAAGTCGGGCACGCTGAGGCTCTCCAGGTCCCTGCAGGCGTCGAAGACGGCCTGCAGTCCGGAAGAGAAGGCGAACGCGCTGTCCGCCGGAGCCGCCAGAGGCGCGGGGCCCATCGGGCTCCTCCCCCGCGGGCTGAACCGGCCGCCGCAGCGCCGCCCGCTGTTGGAGCGCCGCCGCTTCTCGCAGCTGTCGCCTTCGTCGAGTTCGCCGTCGATGCCCCACCATTCGAGGTCGCTGCACGTCACGCGAAGCCGCCGGAGCCGCGGGCAGCGGGCCGACAGCGCCCGCAGCGAGGCGGCCGCCCGCCGCGGCTGCAGGTCCTCCACGTCGACGTCCTCGGCCCCGGCGGGGAGGAGCCCGAAGGCCGAGGGCGGCAGCAGCCACGCGTACAACCGCAACCGCCGACATCGCGGCGCCATCGCGAAGAGTGCGATTGCGCCGGGCCCGTCCAGCGCCGCTTCCCGCAGGTCGAGCTCGGTCCGCAGGGCGAGGGCGGCGCGCGCCGCCCGCCGCGTTGCGTGGCAGCAGGAAGAGAAGAGCGCGAGGGATCGGACGTCCAGGCAGAGAGCCACCGCCTGTAAGAGCTCCTCGGGGAACGCGTCGAGGGGCGCGCTCATTGCACGCCGCCCAACTTGATCGTTGTCAATTCCTCCCAGGCGTACACGCTGGATATGAGCGAGGGTCGCCTGGCTCAGGCTGGCTGATAGGGGGGGGGGGGCGCGGGGGGGTAGAGAAGCTTGCTAAGATGGCCGGCCTCGCCTTCGCGGCGCCCTGCGCTGTGCGCGTGCACTTGCCTTCAGCAGCGCGTTCGTCCTTCCACGGCGCTCATGTAGGTGAGTTTGCTGGCGGCCCGTGCGCCATCGATTATAAGCCCGCTGCTGTGCGCGCAGATACGTGCCCGGCACGCGCGGCGGTCGTGGACGGTCCTTCGACGACATCGGCTTCAGGCCGCCGGCAGCGCAGCTTCGTCGCACCAGCTGCAGAGGCCGAAGCGCGGCCGGCGGTTGATGGCCGGCGGCGGCTGCTCGCTTCCTTTGCAGCGGCAGCTGCTAGCGTTGTGCTAGCCGGCAGCGCGCGTGCGGACGACGGGGCGGACCCAGGAATCGGGTCAGCGAATCTTGCACGTGCGCCGCGCATCCGGTTCTTGCTCACGCCCGGGCGCAGCGTGCAGCCAGATGGCACGCTCTCAGGCTGCCCCGGCGACAGCAACTGGTGCGCTGCCCGGGCCAAAGCTAGCGCGCGAAGCGATGCATGTAAGCGCTAGCGATAGCTACGCCGCCTGTTCCTTCACTCTACAGCTACGGCGCCCGTTCCTTCGCGCCCTCCCTTCCCGTGCCTCACACGAGCCGCTTGCAGCGTGAGCACCCGCTCGGCGTCGAGCAACCACTACAGCCCGCCCTGGGGTCCGTTCGCCCTGGCCTCTCCCTCCCTGTCCCTCCGAACTCACCGCGCCCTGCCCCGCAGTCCGTCCATCATCCCACGAACTCGTACCACCCTATAGCTACCTCGCACCCTTTAATTCCCTCGCAGGAGTTCACCGAGCCGGACGTCGCTTCGGCGAAGGCGGCGCTGATGAAGGTCCTGGCAGGCGTCAAGGGACTCCAGGCCCGTACCCCCGAACCTTTCGAGTTCCCCTATCCCATTTGTGTAATTTGCAATGCTTCCACTACAGATCGTCAAGGAGACGGACGACTACGTCTACTGCACAGTCTCCGGCGGCTTCCCGCCGGTGCGCATACCCCCATACCCCCCCCCCCGGAGTCGCCCCCCCCCCCCCCCCGACCCGATATCCCCAGACGACGGACGACCTGGAGTTCTACTTCAAGCCCGGGGGGGAGAAGGTCGTCGTGTACCGGGCCATTTCCCGCACCAACCTCCCTGGTCCGTCCCCTGTCAGAGCTCGCTCAACCCAAGCCGCCACTTTACGGCTCCTCTTACCGATTCGCTGAATCCGTCATAATCACCCTCGATCAGGTCGCGGCGGGTCCAACCGGTCGCGCTGCGAGGTGCGACCCTCGCCATGTCACTTGAGCTCGCTGGGGCAGCGCTCAGCGGCTAGCCATGGCGCCCGGCGCCTTCCTTGACTTCCGACTAATTGCTGCATGCCATGATGCGCAGGGCATCCGGCAGAAGCTTGGATGGAAGTCGCTGGGCTATAACCTGTACGAGCTCAACTAGAGTAGCGAAGTCGACGCCCGAGTTGTGCAGTTGTTCGCTGGCCATGGACCATGCATGGCTCTCAATGCATAGCGTGGCGCATTACGGTTGGGGCAACGCGCGTATGCGCTGAGCACGCCTTTAGCTTGATTATGAGCCCCAGGCCCGCTGCCTGCAGCTGGGCGCCGGGCCCGCAGCGCTTGCCAGCGCCAGCCGCGCGCTGCGCCCCTGCCCCGGGCCCGGCCCGGCGCCCTGCATGCATATGCGCAGCCGCGCCGCGCCGCGGCGGGCGGCCGCCTCGCTATATAGCTTCGCTGCGAGCCCGCGGCTCCGGATCTGGCGGCTTCTTCAACATGTACAAATCAACGCATCAAACTTTGCAATTGAAACACGAAAGCTAGCTATAGGCTCCGCTAGCGCGCGAGCTCGAGCAGATCAAATGTTTGGAGAGTTCCGAGCTGTACCCCCCGCGCGAGTAGTGCGGAGCTGCTACGGAGCTAGCTTTTGTGGCCCAAAGCAGAGCCAGCGGCCATAGCTAAGAGCACCATCATACGATCTCTCTCAGACTCAAGACTCACCTGTATCCCTGAGCTTGGCCTTGAGCTAGCTTCCCGTCCAACGTTAACCCCAAATCGTAAACGAAATCGAAGACATCCAACCTCAATCACTGCACAGCTGCCCCTCTGCTCAGTAACTCCATTCTTAGCTAAGCGACCTCCACGGCCGAGACCCAAAGCCAGCCATGGAAGACTTGCACCCGAAGGCAAAAGGTTGGCCGCGGGCCTCTCGTTCATCTGCAGTCGATCCCACGCCGGCCGCCAGGTATGTTCTCGGACCTGCCGCCGCTGGTGACTCCAGGCAAGGTCGTCACCGAGTCGGCGGGCAACGAGGACCAGGCGATAGAGGTGCGCCCATCGCCCGCGCTCCGCCGGTCCCTGTTCGACCGCCGGCTCACTGCGGACCGTTCCGCTCGGCCGCGGTGGCGCTCGTGCGCAGGAGTTCAAAGAGCAGCTGCCCAGCTATCTACAAACCTACCTGCAGCAAGAGCTGGACAAGATCGGCGGTGCGCGGGCGCATGCGTACGCATAGATATCGATTCGACGGCCGAAGTCCCCGTGGTCCCGCTGACCAGCTCCGCGTCGGATGCAGGGCCACCGCCCAAGAAGGAGAAGAAGAAGGGCAAAGGGAAGAAGGGGAAGAAGTGACGGCAAGGGCCGTTTAGATTCGCATGCAGTTGCACAGGCAAGGCTTACACTAGGTAGGAAGTCGGCAGGCTCGCGTGAAGCAGACGCCAGCTCAAGTGCTGAGCGGCGCTGCAGAATGCTACTATGAATTCCGAAGACCGCAGCGCCGGCCCGCCGCGGATCCAGGTCGATCCGTCCCATGATCTGCCCTAGCTCGACACATGGATCTCCAGCATGCCCACGTGCCGATTCTGGGCTGGGGGTCAGGGTTCCGCGGAAGATGGGCCCGGGGGGGGGGGGGGGATTGGTTGGGTGTGGAAGGGCGCGCCTTGTCCGGGAGCTGGGTGTAGCGTACCCCTCTGGTGCCCTGGAGGAACCGCTCGACCGCAGGCCGCAGCCGCTGCACGCTGCTCGAGTGGTGCCCGCTCCCCGTAATCACCTGCCAGCCCGTCAGCGGTACAGAGCGCGCGGATCGGCCGGGGGGTACGGGAGCGGGCCTGGAAGGTGCCCCCGCCGCGGCTCCTCCAGTCCTCGAGCGCGTCCTCCAGAACCGACAGGGCCTCCTGGGGGTACGCGTGAGAGAGGAGGAGGGGGTACGGGACGCGCCGCGCCTTCACGTGGAGGCCGTGGAGATCCAGCATGTCGCTCGAGCTGTGAGGGGTACAACGTGAGACCAGGGGGTACGAGGATATCAGGGAGGGACTCGCCCCGCGTTCCGCAGGGCAAAGATGTCCGCTGCGGCGCGTTCGTGCAGATCCTGCGAGTGGGGATACGCACGGGGAAGGGAAGGGG
The DNA here is from genome assembly GCA_004431415.1 of Cyanophora paradoxa. Classification (NCBI taxonomy): domain Eukaryota; class Glaucocystophyceae; order Cyanophorales; family Cyanophoraceae; genus Cyanophora; species Cyanophora paradoxa. Next base: position 95,396 of record QPMI01000101.1, on the reverse strand, counting down.
GGTTAAAGCGGGGTTGAGGGGGTACTGTACCTTCATCTTCGCGTTCCACTGGCGGCCCTGCGCGCGAAAGGAGTTGCGAACAAGTCGGATGGGGGTACACGGTATTGTTCAAGCTCGACGGGGAGGGGAGTGCTGGGCCCGGGGGTACCTGGTGCCCGAGGTCCTTGGCGAGGGCCTTGTTCCCGCTGAGGAACGCCTTCGTCGCGTTCATGAAGCACTGGGGGCGGCCGGGCGGGCGCCTCAGAGGAGGAGGGGAAGGCGGAGGAGGAGGAGGGGGGCGGGGGAGGGGGCGGGGGCGGGCCTGGTTGCGCATGAGGGCGCAGCGGCGGGCCTCCTCCCTCAGGTCGCTGTACATCGAGGCCACCGAGTCGCCCGTCGCCACCCACCTCCGCGGCACCCCCGACGAGCGCGACGCCGGCCCCCCGCTCCCCGGCGACGACGCCCCGGGCCGCGGCCCCTGCGCCGCCGCCGCGTGCCGCTTGTCCCAGTCCGGCGGCTGCGGCGCGGGCCCCCTCGGTCAGCCGGCGAACCGGAGGCGCCTCCTGCGGGAGCGAGTGGGGGGGCGGGACCTTGGGGAAGTGGGCGAGGAGGGCGGAGCGGGCGGCGACGAAGGAGCAGCGGTGCTCGTCGAAGGCGCCGGCGACGGCCTCGGGGCTCACCCACGGGACCTGCTCCCGCAGCTTCTGCAGCCGGAGCTTCGCCACGAGCGCCGACGGCCGCCCGCCCTCCTGCTGCTGCTGCGCGGGCGGCGCGTGGGGCTCCCTGGGGGCCGCCGCCCCCCCGGGGCCCCCCAGGCTCGGGAACTCCTCCTCGGTGAAGCGCGGGCCGGGTGCGCCGGCCGCGGAGAAGGGGCCGTCGAGGGGGAGGTACTCGAGGACGTAGGGCTGCCCCTGCTCGTCGTAGCGGACGGCGGCGGGGTCGACGGGGCGGCCGGCCTCGTCCACGAAGAGCTCGCCGGCGTGCTCCGCCGACCACTCCCCGTACAACGCGTCCGTCTCCTCGAACTGCGCCTCCACCTCCGCCCCCTCCGAGGCCAGCACCCCCGCCACCGCCTCCGAGAGGTCCCCCCGCGCCGCCTCCAGCGCCGCCTCCAGCGACTCCGCCCCCGCCGCCGGGAACATCTCCTGGAGCTGCGCGAGGGCCGGCGAGGCCGCCGCCGGCTCCGGGGCCCCCCGCGGAACGAACGCCGGCGCCGCCGCGCTGAATGCGAAGGTAGAGGGGACGAAAGGTTTCGCTGCGACGTTCAGGTGCGCCTGATCGTCCGCCGCGGCCGCCGGGGAAGCTGCAGGCGCCGGCGAGGGACGCGCGGGCTTGTCGCGCTTCCCGCCGCCGTTGCCGACGGGCACGGGCAAGTCGGGTTTAGCTGATTCAGTGCTGGCAGTCGTCGGCGGGTCCTGCACGCTGTTGCCGGACAGCAGCTGGGCGAGCAGGTCGACATCGCCGGTCTCGAGCGCCCGAAGGAGCGCGGCCTCGTCCGCCATTCCGAGGCGTTCGATGAAGGCGGACACGATCCGCGGCCCGCAACGGACGCTCCGCTGTCTCGCAACTCGCGCGAGCCTGGAAGCTCAGTGCTGATGCGCTGCAATTGCAAGGCTCGATTTCCGCCCACCGCACTCTGCCAGTACCTCCAGCACAGCACTATGACTGTTATCTTAAACAGCGTTGATCGCGCATTAGGAGCTCGAAGCCCCGCATGCGAGGAATTTACGTGCCAGGGCGGATTGGAACCCGTGTACATGTTGAGTTCACCAGATATCGATGTGGTCAAACCACAGCCGGCGCCGGCGCCCGGCATGCGCAGCTTCGAAAAGCTGCAGCTCGCAGTGGCATCTCTTGAATGGCGGCGGCAAGCGCCCGCGCGCGCCCAGGCGTACGTGCACGTGCACCCCCGCGCGGCGCGCGCGGGCCCCGCGCGCGCGCGCGCGCGTGGCTGCAGCTGGGCGGGCGCGCGGCTGAGCCCTTGGGCGGGTGGGCGGGCCGATCGCGACACGGGCTAGGTTCGGATTCACATTCGAATTCAATCATCGTATATATACAGGCGCGCTCTTGGGCGCAGTTCGGTTAAACGTTCGGGCCCGGCGCTGGGCGCGCGCGGGGCGGGCGCGGGGCGGTATGTCCACGGTGCGGCAGCGCTAGCTGCAGAACTAGTCTACGCGGCCTCCACGATGACCATCGGCTCCAGCTCCGCCTCGGGCTCCGCCGCCTGCGCCGCCGCCTTCTCGTCGCCATCCAAGGTCATGATCATCGGGTCGACGTCGGCGTGAGCCCCTGCGGAGCCCAGGGCCGTGCCCCGCGGCTTCGCGGTCGGGGAGGGTGCGCCCTCGCCCTCGCCCACCACCGTCGCGCGGCCGGCGGCCCCGGCTGTGCCGCCGGCAGGGGACGCCGGGGCCGGGGCCGGCGTGCTTCCCGCGCGGAGGACGCGCTCCAGGGTCTCCTGGATCCGGTCCAGCTCCGTCGGGTCGTTCATCATCAGCACTGCGCGCGCCCAGGCCCCGCCCCAGAGCGTCAGAAATGAATATTGTATGAACAAGCATTATAATTAATTACACTATTAATAATGAAGCTTAAGACAGAATCGATCGCGCACCTTCGTTGTTCATGAGGACAGCGCGCACTGCGGGGACGAGGCCAGGAGGGTGCACGTGGGCAAATTGAAGGCAGCGAATTGGAGGCGAGCGCTGGCTGAAGAGAGGGGAGCGGGGCGGGTCGCACGGTGGAGCTCGCGGAGCTTGCGGAGCTGGTCGTCGCAGGCGAGGGCGAGGGCGCGGAGGGCGTCCTCGGCGGTGCGCGCGCGCTCCTCGCGCCCCTCGTGGCCCCCGCCCCCCCGGATGATCCCCTCCGCCTCCGCCTCCGACAGCGAGACCGCCGCCCCGGCACCGGCCCCGGCCCCGGCTTGCAGCTCCCCGGCGCCCGCCGGCGCGGCCGCCGCCGGGCCCGCGCTCGGGTTCAGCAAACCGGTACCGGGGGGGGCCCCGTAGGCAGCCGCAGCCGTGGATCCCGTGGCAGATCTAGAGCGGCCACCGGCGCCGGCCGCAGCCTGCATCTTTAAGTCAAGTGATCATGAGGCAGGGCGCGCGCCGTCGACGCTGAATTCGGAATTCTTATTCAAATTCTAGATCTCAGCGCCGGGTCTCGGTCACCTCAGAAGCGGTGCAGTTCTCCGGCGATCGCGAGCCGCCCGAATTCGAAGCCATGTCGATATCAGAGGGTGGGCTAAACTGCAGCTGCGCATGCGTATGCCCGCCCGCCGGCCTGCGAAAACAAGCCACGATCGTCGGATCGGACAGAACCGCGCGAAATTTGCAATACAATTCGAGAAAGCGGATCTCACTGACCTTTGCACGAGAACGTGCTGCGAGATGGCGGCGGCCGGCGGCCGACCCAGGAGGGCGGGGCCGGGGGGGGCCTGCGCCGGGCTCCTGCCGCCCGCGGCGGGACTGAAGGGCCGACCACTGGTCAGCGCGCACGCGGCGGGTGCATCGATATCCGCCTCCGCGGACTCGATGTCGGAGCCTGTAACGGCAGCCGACGAAACTGCTAGGCCGCTCCCGGGCTGATTAAGGCCTCGCATCTGCGATTGCAGCAGCTGCGGCGGCGGCGGCGGCGGCGGCGGCTGGCCATGGCCGGGCAGAGGGCGGGGGCCGATCGCGACTGCGGGACGCGGGGGGGCGGGCAGCTGAGGCGCTGGACGCTTGCCAAGCAGGCCGCCGGTCGCGAAGCCGCCCGACGCGGCGCTGGCGGGGGCCGGGATGCTCAGAGCGGGGCCATGGCCAGACCTGCGAAAAATCGAAGACGAGGGCGAGATGAGGAATGATTATCTGAGGATCCGGAGGAAATCTGAATCCAAATGCGGACCTGAGGCCCGATCCCGGAGGGAGGAGCACAGGCGAGGCGGCCCCAGACAGGCGCGGGGCTGCCAGGGCAGGTTTCTTGGCTGGCGGGCCCAGGGAGGGAGCAGCGACACAAGCGGGCAGCTGCTGGACGTTCTTCGGCGCGAAGGGGACGCGGGCAGCCGGCGCAGCCGGCTGAGGCGGAGTGGAGCCCTCGACAGCAACGACGAGGCTCTCACGGGCTCCAAGAAGGCCTGGAGCTGCCTTCGGGGGCGCCGAGAAAACCGGCGACGACTTTGCTCCGGCAGTCGCGATCGGGAGGGTGGTGGGAGCAGCTGTTGAAGTGCCTGCGAGATCGGAAGGCTGCGCCTTCTGGTTTGCGCCTGGTCTCGAAGCTGGATCGAAAGCCGGCATCGCAAAGCGCGAGGCGGTGTTCATGGCGACAGCAGATTTCGCGGCCGGTACCTCCGGCGCTGCGGCGGCTGCAGCTGCGGCTGACTGCAAGGAATTCGAATCCGGAGACCGAACGAATGTCGTGGAGCCAGCTGCTCCCAAAGCTGCGCTCGCGAAGCCTCCCGAAGCTGCAGCCGACGCCTGAACGCGGACGCCCGCCTCCGCCTCCCGCCCAGATCCTGAGCTCGCAATCTGCCACCCGCATCGGATTGTGCACAGAATTCGGATCCGAATTCGAGTGGTCAGCGAGAAACATTGCTTACAGCAGCCATGCCTGAAGGTGCGTTCGACGGGAAACCAGCTGGGGCCGCCGGTTTCGAGCTCGAATCACGGTTCAGGTTCGAGAAGTCGAAGCGAAAGCTGAGAGGCTGCGCGGCTTGCGCAGCGGCAGGCTCCAGGGCCCCTGCGTAAATGTGCACCCGGTCAATTCAAATTCTATGGCACAAGGAAGTGGCGAGGGCCGAGCGAAAGCAGGCCTGATGACGGGGACGAACCAGGAGCGCCCGGGCTGACCGAGGTCGATGCGAAGGAGAAATTTGATCCAGACCCGCGAGCCGGCATCGCGAACTTCGCGCTGCGATCCAGTGAGTTCAGGAAATCGGAAATGCATGAAAATAGCTCCGACGCACAAGCTTTGCGCTCCCGATCCGCCCTCTGCGGCTTGGGGGCCGCCCGCGGGCGCCGGCCCAGGATTCGCCAAAGCGTTCGCCGCCGAGCCCTGGCCCCGGGAGCGCAGAAAGTCGTTTGTCGCCTCGCCGGAGATCAATGGTGCCGCTTCCGAGCCTGTCGGCTGCTGCTGAGCGGCCTTGAGGGCCGCGAATGTACGCGATCCGAACATCGAGGAGGAGGAGAGGAAATTCGAGGCCGGCAGCGCCGGAGGAGGCCGAGCATCTCCCTCGCTCGCCTGCGGCCGGGCGGCGGCCTCCCGCCGCGGCGGCATCACGAACGGGTTCATTTTGCACTGCCCGGGTACAGCTCCAACTCGCAAACCTTACAAGTCGAATGGCGAGCTTTGTCCCAGCCCACGCGATTCGGGAGGAGCACCACTCACCGAAGCACGACAAGCTCAAGGTGTGCATCCACATCGCATCGGCTCCCGCGCGCGGTTCCATGACGGGCGCGTCACAGCCGCGGCCGGATCGGAAGCACAGCCTGGACGCCGCGGCAGCCAGTGCTGAGGTGCGCCCCTCGCGCCTGGAGGTGCAAGAGCAAGTGTCGCACATTTTCAGCCCAACAGAGGAGCCTGACCGGTGAGCGCGGGCGCACGGACGCAGCATCCGCATCTCACGCTCGCCGGCAGGATATCGAACAAGAACGCTATCCAGATCGGATTCCCCATCGTCGTCGCACTTCTTGGAGCGGTTCTGTCGCACACTGGAACATCTTTCCGCGACGCACTCACACAGAGCGTCTCGCTCGCACTCGTCTTCTTCGTAGTGCCGGCGGTGAGCCGCAAACGTGGCCGTCCGCCTCCGGCCGGGTGCCGAGGGACGCGCTCATCTTTGAGAGCGCGCGCAGGTGTTTATCGGAATCCCCTTCTACTACTCGAGCGGAATTCTCGCCACGTTGTGCACATCGTACCTCTTTCGAATCTGCGTCTTGCCGCCGTCGGTGATCGAGCTCATCGTGACGGGCACGGCCGTCAAGGCAGCTACGGTCGTGGGCCTCTTCGCGACGCCCTCGTGCGCGCCCGCGCCGCCCGACTCGCCCGCCCGCGCGCCCCGGCGCTGCAGAGCGCCACCTCACCGCCGCGCCGGGTGCCGACGCAGGCGGGAGCGCGGCGGCGTGGTGGACCATCCCTGGCTCCGCACGTACGTCGTCGCATGCTGCTGGGGCTTCTTCGCTCTGGTGCGCGCGCCCCGGATCAAATCTTGCGTCGTCGTATCCTGACGAGTCGGCGGCAGGTGCGCCTGGCGCAGCGGGGTGTGCTCCCGCTCGTGGTGCCCCTGGCGGGCCTCGCGGCGTTCGTGCTGCTGCACGCCGCCGGCGCCGTCGCCTTCTCCCGCACCGGCGCCTCCGCCTTCTTCCGCGGGACGCGCCACACGGGATCCTTTCCCTGCAAGCACCCCCACCACGAGTAGCCCGCGATTAGTAGTGTGGTGCTCGCTGCTTACGAGGCGCCGTCTAGGGCTCGCGATCGAGCGCCATGCATATGTATGTACAGCTTCATGATCTTGGTTCTTTGCTTGGTGGGCATTAATGTTCTTTGCTTGGTTCTTCGGTAGTGCACAGCTCCTTTCATCGCTTTGCCTTCTGAAGCTATATAGCTAGCTGTAGGGTCCGTAGTCTCTGGACACTGGCGCTGCGATCGTGCAGATCACTTCGTTGTACATAGGACCCAGGCGCTGTAGTAGGAATCGTAGGGAATGACATGATGCGAAAATCTAGATTTTGATCGATATCTTGCCAATTTTTTTTTTTGGTGAATTACCGGCCACAGTCTCTAGACACCAGCACTGCGGGGGCTGCCCAGGGGGCATAGCTATAGAGACAAAATAGCAAAATAACTAAGACAAGAGCACGAAGAAAGATAAGACAAAGAGCCAAAATCGACAATAAAAAAGGAAAGACACAGAGCTCGAGACAGATCGATTGCGAGAAGAGACGATAAATCGAGCAGATCTAGGGACAGAGGATAACTGACACGAAGAAGAGCCAGAGCTAGAGGATAACTGACACGAAGAAGAGCCAGAGCTAGAGATACCATCAATATCAGAAGGAATTCTTGCCAATTGCAAGTTGAACCAGTCGCGTAAATGTGCGTATACGTATACTTGGCTATTCGAATCCCAACGTTCGAAAATTCAACAACAGCGTCATAAATGTACGAATTCGAATTCATAGCAACTGCAAAGGTCCAACAGTTCCGAACAGCGCTAGCTGCAGCTGCATCTGCAGCCCCCTCCGGGATCCCTGGGCCCCCACGTGCACCCGCGCCCGATACTCGCTCGAGCTGGAACTGCAGATAACTTAGTAACTTAGTAATTGATCATCGGATAATCGCAGTGACTCATGCAGTGACGCTCGAGGTCAAATTCTCTGAAGGTCATTCATGATCCTCGGAGTCTTGTTTTTCGAATTCAGGGCCTCGGACACTATAGCGCTAGCTAGCTATATGTAGACCTCCAGATCTATAGCTAGATCTCAGATCTCGAAGTTTGGACGGGATTAGACTTTTGATTTCGATTTGCCTACTTATAGGCGACTGAGCCCGATCGTTGGACCGTGCCACGGCGAACACTGCCAGTCAAAATGCAACAATAAGCGACTGCAAAATAGGCTGCAACAATAAGCTTAAGGCGGCCCCGGGGCGAGCCGGGGGGCCGGGGTGGGGAGGGTCAGCGGACGGTGAAGAAGACCCTGCGCTCGCGGGCCTCGACGGTGGCGGCGACGTCCTTGAAGAGGCGCTCGCGCATGAGGGCCCAGTGGCGGTGGCGCAGCTCCAGCGCCTCCTCCCGCCGCCCGCACTTCTCGTACGCCTTCGCCAGCCGGATCGCCGCGTTGTACGTGTCCAGGCTCCCCTTCGGCCCCACCGCCGCCTCCCGCATGCGCAGCGCGCGCTCGAGGTACGCCGTCCCCTCCGCGTGCCGGCCCCGCTCCAGCATGAAGATGCCGAGCACGTGCAGCACGTGCGCCACGTCCGCGTGCTCCGCCCCCAGCGCCTCCTCCCGGATCGCCAGCGAGCGCTGCGCCCAGCATCAGACCCCGCAGGCGGGCCGGCGGGCCCGGGCGGCCGGGCGGGGGGCGGGCGGGCGGGCCTTGTAGAACGCCTCGGCGGAGCTGTACTTGCCCTGCCAGTTGTAGAGGGCCGCCTGGGGGCGGGGGGTCAGGCGGGCCCTGGGCCTCGCTGGGAGGCGGTGGGAGGGGATCTCGCGGGCGGGCCAGGTTGCCGAGGGAGTTGGCGACCTCGATGGAGGCCTTGCCGAGCGCCGCCTCCCGCATCGCCAGCGAGCGCTTGAAGAACGTCTCCGCCTTCGCGTACTTCGCCTGCGCCTGCGCCCCCGGGGTCAGCGGAGAGGGGGGGAGGGGGGGGGGGGCGCGGGCCTTGTAGAGGGTGCCGAGGGAGTTGAGGACGAGGGCGACCTTCGCGAGCAAAGGAGAGAGGGGGGAAAGAGTGAGGCGCCCGAGAGAAAGGAGGGAGGGAAGGAAGAGGTCTTCGGCTTGGGGGCCGGGGCGGGGCGGGGGCGGGCCTTGGGGTGGGAGGGCCCGTGGATGGACTCGAAGATGGCGAGGACGCGGAGCAGGAGGGGCTCCGCCTCGGCCCACTTCTCGCGGTTGAGGTACATGAGGGCGAGGTCGTTGAGGGAGTTGGCGACGTCGGGGTGGTGCCGCCCCAGCGCCGCCTCGTACACCGCGATGGCCCGCTCCCGCAGCAGCAGCGCCTCCCCGGCCTCGTTCCGGTCCTGGTGCAGGTTCGCCAGCTCCTCCATCGCCCGCGCCAGCCGCACGTCCGTGCTCCCGTGCGTCTTCTCCCAGATCTGGGCCCCGTCCCCGCTCCATCAGCCGCGGACCGCGCGGCGGCGGGCGGGGCCGCGGCGGGGGACCTTGATGGCGTCGCGGATGAAGGGCATGGCGTTGTCGAGGTGGCCCATAAGGCGCAGCAGCACGCCGGCCTCCTGCAGGTCCGTCGCCAGCCGCGCCGGCTCCTGCTCCCCCCGCGCCGCGCACGCCTCCGCCGCCGCCCGGTACCGCCGCGACGCTTCTGTCGCCCGGTTCGTCTCCACCCAGAGCCGGATCAGCGTCTCCTTCGGGAGCCGCCGCAGCATGTCCAGCTGCGCCCCCCGCCCCCTCAGAGGAGCCGACGGTGGGGAGGGGGAGGGCGGGGGCGCCTCGGAGAGGAGGGAGACAAGGCGCTCGCCGTCGCGGGCCTGCGCGAGCTGCCAGGGCGCCTCCTCCGCCCGCCGGTCCGAGGGCGGCAGCCCCGCGAAGAAGACCCCCAGGATGCTGTGCCACCGCCGCTCCTCGTCCACCCTCTGCCCGGCTCCCTCCTCCTCCTGCCCCGGCGCCTCCCCCTCCTCCCCGCCCCCCGCCTCCCCCTCTTCCCCGCCCCCCGCCTCCCCGGCCTCCAAGGCGGGGCCGGAGGCGGGTCCCCCGCGGACGGGGAAGAGGTACATTGACTCGACGGCCTCGCCCAGCGAGCGGTGCGCCAGCGTTATGTACCCGTCTGCCAGCGCGCGCGCGCGCGCGCGCGCCGGCGTCGGACGAGCGCCGCGGGGCGGGGGGCGGGGGGCGCACTGGACTCGATGAGCGCGGCGCCGGCGTGGGCGACGAAGGAGGCCCAGAGGAGGGGCGTCGGGGCGGCGTCGGCCCCGAGGCGCTCCCCGCGGGGGCGGGTGGGCGGGGGCGGGGCGGGCGGCCCGTGGAAGCCGAGGAGGCGCTGGAGCTCGTGCTCGGAGAGGCCGGCCCGCGAGCACGCCAGCGCGCACAGCGCCGAGCGCACCAGCGTCTCCCCGCACTCCCCGCCCAGCGCCCCACCGCCGCCGCGTAGAGGGCGGCGGGGTCCGGGGAGGCGAGGCAGCGCTCGAGGGCGGCGGGGAGGGCGGCGGGGGCGGCGGCAGTGAGCTCGGCGAGGGCGAGCTGGAGGAAGAGCGGGCTCCCGCACTGCGGCGCCTCCAGCAGCCGCTCCAGCGCCCCGCCGGGAGGCCCGCCCCGCCGCCCGCAGCTCCGCCTCCGCGATCCGCGCCCGCCGCGCCGCGTCGGCGGGGCGACGCCGACGGCGAGGTGGGGCCGGGCGGAGGCGGCGGCGTGGGCGCGGGAGGCGGGGCGGCAGGAGAGGAGGATGCGGAGGTGGGGGGAGGCGGCGGGGACCCAGGCGAGGGCCTGGGCGGCGGCGTCGTCGGCGAGGCGGTCCACCCCGTCCACCACCAGCAGCAGCCGCGCCCCCACCGAGGCCGCCGCCGTCGAGAGCCACGTCCCGAACCGGTCGATCAGCAGCTGGCCCCGCCACCGTCAGAGGCGCCCCAGCGGCGCCGGGCGGGGGCGGGGCCGGCTCGCCTGCTCGCGGCCGCCCATGTTGAACTCGCCGACGGAGGGGAAGCGGGCGCGGATCTCCCCCGCGACGTGCCTGCGCGCGCGCTCGGCGCCGGGGCGAGAAAGGAGGAGGTTGACGGGCGGGGCGGACTCGAAGAGGGGCCCGACGCGGCGTGTGTGGCGCGTGACGGCGACGAAGTGCGCGATCAGGAGGTCCCCCGGGCAGCGCTGCGCCCACCACGCGCCCCACGCCGCCAGCAGCGCTGCCCAGGAGCCGCTCAGCCGCCCGCCGGCCGCGCGCTGGGGGCGGGGGCGCGCGCACCGCCCTTGCCGGAGCCGGGGGCCCGGAGACGAGGAGGAGCTCGGGCCGGAGGCCTGGGCGTACTCGGCGAGGGCACGAAGTCGCCCGGGCGCGCGCGAAGAGGCGCCGCCGCGCCGCCGCGTACGCCGCGTGCACGCCCGCATCCCGTGCACCTGCCGCCCCGCTCGAGGCGCCCGGCGGGGACGCCGGCCGGGCTCGGGGGCCCCTCGCACCTCGGGCCGCCCTGCGGGTTCCAGCCGCCGGGGTACTCCTCGTCGACGAGGGCGAGCAGGTCCTCGAGGAGGGCCTCCGCGAGGGCCGCCGGCGAGGCCCCCGCCACCTCCCGCACCCCCTCCCCGCCCCTCCCGCACCTCCGCCTCCAGCGCCCCCGGCGCCGGGCCCGGCGCCACCGCCCATCCGCCCCAGCCCCGCCCCGCCGGCCCCGCCGCCTCCTCCTCCTCCTCGCCGGCGAGGAAGTAGACGCGGCTCGCGTCCGCGCGCTGCGGCGGCGCGCATCGGGCGGGGCGGGGGGAGCGAGGGGGCGAGGCGGGGGAGGGGCGCGCGTGGGGGTCCGGGTGGGAGAGGAGCCCCGCGCGCAGCTCGATCTCGAGCTCCGTGGCGTCGGCCTCCGCCCACTCCCGCACCTCGGGCACCTCCCCGCCGCCCGCTCCACCGCCGCCGCAGAGGGCCGCCGCCCGCGCCGGCGCCGTCGGCGGCGCCGCGGCGGAGGAGGGCGACGAAGAAGGTGGCGGCGCGGGCGTGGCGCAGGGCGAGTCGCAGCGCGTCGTCCCGGCGGCGGCCTCCTCGGCGAGGCCCAGCGCAGGTCGACCACCGAGAGGTGCAGCCGCCGCGCCTCCAGCTCCGCCCGCAGCCGCGGCACGCACCGCCCCAGCACCGCCGCACGCTCCGCCCCCATCCCCGCTGCGCCGGCCCCCGTCGTCGGCGAGCGCGCAGCGCGGCGCGAGCGGGGGGGCAAGGCGGACGGAAGGGGGCGCATAGGTAGACGCGGACGGTGCGGCGGTCGGAGGCGAGCTGGTGCTGCCAGGCGGGGGCCGCGCTCGCGAGGTGGAGCTCGTAGTAGGGGAGGTCCTCGTCCCAGCTCGGCCCCGCCTCGCCCTCGTCCTGCTGCGCCGGGCCCTCGACGGAGCGCCGCGCCATCGACTTGCGCCGCCGCGTGCTCAGCGGCTTGCTCGGGTCCCCCGCCACCGACATGCGCCGCGAGGAGGAGGACTTGCGCCGCGTGGAGAGCGCCGCGGCGGTCGAGCTCGGCGAGAGCGTCGAGCCCGAGTGCGAGTCACTGGTCACGCGCAGCGCCGGCAGCGCCTTGGGCTTCTGCAGCCCGTCGAAGCGCACGCCGCCGGGCCCGGGCGCGGCGCCGTGCGGCGTGCTGTTCCCCGACGTGTACGACGAGGAGCCGCCGTCCTCGTCCATCGACGTCAGCGACTGCGGCTGCTGCAGCGGCACCCCGGGCAGCGTCGCCCCCTTCGCCAGCGCCCGCCGCGCCGCCGCCTGCTCGGGCAGCCGGAAGCGCCGCAGCGAGCCGCCCTGCGAGCCGCCCCCGAGAGAGCTGTCTCCGGAGCGGCCGGGTGTGCCGATGCTGCTGGTGATGGAGTTGCGCCTCCCCGACGGCACGGGGCCCACCGCCGGCGCCGACAACGAGTGAACGAGGCCTCCGACTGGCGGCGCGGGCGGAGGCGGAGGCGCCTTGATGGGAGAGATCCTGCCATGCTTAGCTACCGGAGCATGAAGGGGAGACCCTGGTGCGCGCGTCGGCGACGCCCTGTTAGGGCTCCCGGGCTCCCGCTTGGGGCTGGCCCGGGAAGCCGGCCTGCGCCAAACAGCGCTTAGTGAGGAACGCGGAGGCTAGAGGAAAGCGCAAAGCGCCTCGGAGCGCGTTAGCTCGACTGAACGACTTGTTAGCTAGCCGAGGGGTCTCGCTCGGACCTCGGCATCTTGGTTACGGGCTCGGCTATCGCTACCGAGCCCACTGCAGTGTTGGGGGCGCTCGCGTTGTGCTTTTCGAGCCTGATTGTCGTCCTAATACCCTGCGTTTTTCGAGGGTGGTGGTACCCCCCCTGGGAGCGACCGGGGGGCGGGTGGGGGCGAGGCGTGCGGGGGTACGGGTGCGGGGAGGCACGGGGACGGGGGGTGATTGTGACGGGGACGCGCGGTATGCGTATATGTACACACCCTGTGAATGGACATATACCCGAATATATGCCTATTGAGTTGCGATTGGCGGGCTATTGAGCGGGGTAGGGGTGCCCTGGACGGGGCGTGAAAAACGGACGAATGGGGTTGCGCGGCGGGCGGGGCTCGGGTTGGCGGCTCGGGTTGGCGTGTCGGGGTGGCGGTCGGGTTGGCGGTCGGGGCGGGTCTGGGGTGGCGGGTCGGGTTGGCGACGGGCCCGAAACCACCCCTGGGGGCGGGGGCGGGGGCGGTTCGGGGCGGCCTTAAAGGGGCGGGGCGAGCGGGGGCGAGCTCACTCTGGGCGGCGCGATGGCGGACGCGGCGGCCAACCCGACGGCCAACCCGACGGCAAAGCGCCCGCGGAAGAAGCGCGGCCCGAACAAGAACCCCTCGAAGCCCCGCGCGCCCCGGCACCGCGAGGCGTGGCCGGGCATGCCGCAGTTCGCCTACCCGGTGCCGCGCACCAACGGCTTCGCGTGGCAGTGGCGCGGGCGGTACGTGGCGGACCGCGAGGCGCTGCAGCAGGCCGGGGAGAGCAGGGAGGACTTCCAGGCGCGGATGCGGCGCCGCGGCGAGGCCATCGCGGCGCGCGAGACGGCGGCGGAGCAGGCGGCCAAGGTGGCGGCGGAGGCCGCGGCAGCGCAGGAGGCGGCGCGGGCTGCCGCTGCGGCGGAGGCGGCGGCGCGGGCGGAGGCGGAGGCGCGTGCGATCGAGCGGCGCGCGTGGCGGGAGCGCGAGGAGGAGGAGAAACAATTACGAGCCCGAGTGTCGCAATTAACCGCACTTACCCCGCAACAATTAACCGCACTTACCCCGCAACACGAAAAATCGAACGCATGGCCCCGGGCCATGATCACATGGCCGCCCGTCACCGTCACCGGCGAACCGGCCATCTGCCAGCGGACCGGCCATCTGCCGCGCCGGCCCTCGACCGGGGCGCCCTCTCCCGCACACACACATTATCATGAAGAGCTGCGTCGCGATCGGCCTTGAGGAATGCGAGCGCGATTTGGCGCGGCTGCATTTTGACATGTCGGAGGGCGCCGAGTCGCGCACCCGAGCGCTCGGGGTCGACCTGGTGGAGCTGGCGACCCGTCGCGCAACCGACGCGGAGGCCAGGGCGGCCGCCCTGGAGGTGGTGCTCCGGTCCGAGGAGGCGGCCGGCCGCGCGTGCGCCCTCGCGGCCAAGGCCGCCGAGGAGCGTGCACGCATTGAGCGCAGGCGTGCGGACAAGCTCGCGGCGCAGGTCGCCGCGGGCGCGTCCGCCCGCGCGGACCTCGAGGGGCGCGTCGCGGAGCTGCGGGCCGTGGTGGCGAACCTGAACGGCGAGATCGCGCAGCTGCACGCGCGCCTCCGGCGCTGCCCGCCCCGTCGAAGGCGCCCTCTCCCGCGGCGCCCTCGGGCTTCCGCCGCTGCGCGGCCGGCGGCGGCGCCGAGCCCGGCGAGGCGTGCACGTCCTGCCACGAGGCGCCCGCGGCCGGGGCGCCCTGCTGGATGTTCCAGTGCGAGCGGCACCTGCTCTGCGACGCGTGCCACGGCAGCCAGCGGCGGCTCGCGGCGCACTACGACGCCGCGCTCGGCCAGCACCGCCAGGCGGCGCTTGCGCTCGCCGTCGCGGCGGCCTCGTCCCACGGGCCCCGGTCCGCCCGCCGCCGCCCTTCCCGCCGCCGCCCACGGGCCTCCTCTTCGCGGCGAGCCCGTGCCCGCACGCCTGAGCCGCCCGTCGCGATCGGCGGCCGCGGGCGGAGCGCGCGGCGCCAAGGTTTTCGCGCTCGTCTAGCGAGGGCCGAGGCATGAGCGCGAGCGGGGCGCCCGAGTCGCCGCGGGCCGAGGCGCTCGAGTCCCTTAGCGGCGCCGCGTGGGACCTCGCCGTGCTGGCGCTCGACTTGGAAGACTGCGCCGAGGACCGCCAGATCGCAGAAGTAAACAGGCTCTCGTGCCTTCTTCACAGTATTTGGACGACGCTAGAGGCAGCCAAGGCAGCAGAGTCGCGCGTAGTGCTAGAGGCAGCCAAGGCAGAGTCGCGAGTGTGAATTGAATATATAAGTATTTGCGATCAAACAAAGCCACGAATATAAGCCAAACTGACTGAGTTATTTACACTGCACAACTCCTAGCTAGAGGCTGCCTACTCGTCGAAGTCCCGGCGGCCGCCTCGGCGGCCATCGAGAGCAGCGCCTCTGCCACGTCCCCGGCCGCGTCGCCGGCCTCGCTGGCGGCGTTGGCCAAGGTGTCGGCGTCGGCGTCGCCGTCAACGGCGTCGGCGTCGGTGAAGAAGCCGTCGTCGTCCGACGGCGGGGCGGGGCCGAAGCCGGGGTTGTGCCGCTTGTAGCGCTGCGAGGCCTCCACGATCTTCTTGAAGTCGGCAGCAACCGCAGCAGAGTCGGCCGCCACGGGCGCGAAGTTGGGGATGTTGTAGCGCGTGAAGAAGGCCGACTCGAGATCGTCGATCGTCTGGCGCCACCCCGCGACCATCTCCTCGGTGATGTCGCGCAGGGCCTCCTCGGCCTTGTCGCACGCCCCGCCGGACTCGAGCTTCTTCAGGAGCGCCGTCTTCTCCTTGGGCTTGCAATCGGCAGCCGCGAGGCGCTTCTCAATCACGGCGCGGGCGTTCGAGATGGCCTTCTCGAAGTTCCGGAGCGGGCGCGCGACGGCCAGGAACTCGGCGCGCTTCTCGGCGACGAGCTTGCGGAAGTCGTCGACGTGCCGCGCGCGGCTCGGCAGGGTGTCCTTCTGCGCGCCGCGGAGTCAGGCGTGCGATTGAGCGCGATTGAGTTCAGCCGCGCACCTCGAGTTCCTTGGCGTTGAACTTGTAGCCCTTCTGGACGGCGCGGGCCCACGCCTCCTCGTTCTTGGCCTTGGTCTCAGCGCCCTTGCGGTTCGCCTCGCGCCGCTTCTCGGCCTTGGCCTCGGGCGTCAGCTCCTCGGCAGAGGTCTTCGCGCGCTTGCGCTTGGGGCCCTCGGTCTCGGTCGCGTGGTCCGACTCGGCCGCCGGCTCGGGGTCCGCCGCCGGCTCCGAGTCGACGTCCATCGCCTCGGGCTCGGACACGGCGCCGCGGGCGCCGCGCGCGGCGGCGCCGGGCGCCGCGGGGTCGCCAGGCCCGCGGGCGGGCCGGGCGCCGGCGGGGCTGCTGCTGCTGCCAGCGGCGCCGGTGTGCGCGCCGAGAAGGCGGCAGACGCCCATGTACGCCGCGTGCGGCGGCCGGCGGCTCACAAAGGCGCGGTGGATGCGGGTCTTGACGAGAACGATTTTCTCGGGCACGATGCCCTCCTCGACGAGGAACTTGATTGAGTCCTCCTTGATATCGGCGATGACGCTCTTCACGATTCCTTCCGCGTCCATCTGTGCCACCTCCTGCTTCGAGTAGAGCCGGAAAATGACGTCCAAGAACGTGTCGTCGAACGCCTTGATCGCGCGGGCCCGCAGCATCTTGGGGTCGACGTACGCCTTGGCGATCTGCGGGAAAGTGAGCCAATTGAATGAAATTGAACCGATTCAGTCGCGCGGCGCACCGTCAAGCTGGCAGCCTGCAGCCGAGCCTTCGAGCCGCAGCTGAACAGGAGGGGGTTCGTAGTGCCACCGAGCTCGCGGTTGGGCTGGACGGTCGTGCCGAACTTGCTGTTCAAGACCTTGCCGCCGGCCTCGCCGGTCTGCGGCGGCCAAGTCAGCGCAGATCTAGAGGTGCCGGATTGAATAGAAATAGGTTCACCTCGGCCATAAGGGCGGCAGTCTTCCGCATGTTGAGGCGCGCCTTCGCGGCCAGGTAGCGCTCCATGGCGGCGTCGCGCGCCTTGCCCTTGATGCAGCAGTTGCCGTCCTTGTCGAGAGTGACGGGCCAGTGGACGAGCTCGCGGTTGATGGCTTCGATCTCAGTGAACGTGAGGAGCACGTCCTGGCCGCCCAGCTTCACCTTGTACGAGCTCTCGCTGTCATTAATCATCTTCGACTCGCCCATCCCGCGCCTGGCGCGGATCTCCGTGACCTCGCCAGAGTCGTAGTCGTACTCTGCGGTGCGCTTGCAGATGGCAATGCGGGCCTTGCACTCGCGAGTCACGTAGTTCTTCGGCGCGTTGGGAGACACAGGCTGGCTCGTGGGTATGATGGCCATGCGAAGCTCCGATGCGCACACAAGGTAGCGCTTGCCGTACTCGGCGCGCACAGACTCGTTCTCCCACGCGTCGCTGGCGACCTTCTCGAGGAAGTCCTTGCCGCCGGGCTTCTGAGTGGCCTCCCGAATCTGGCGACCAACAACGTCCTCGTCGTCGCTGGCAGCGGCGGCCGGGGCGTCGACCGGGGCGTCGGCCGGGGCCGGGGCCGGGGCGTCGGCCGGGCCGGGCCGGGCGGCGGCAGCCGGGGCCGGGCCGGCGGGCTGATCGGCCTCGACGGAATCAGAGCCGAGGGGATGAGCTGGAACGTGGGTCGTCCGGCTCTGCGCACAACGGGAGTCAATGGGCTATTCAAACAGACGAAAAACAGGGTTACGCACTAGGGCTCGCGGGCTTGGCGGCGGCGGGCTTGGCCGCGGGCTCGGCAGCGAACTTGGCAGCGAACTTGGCAGCCTTGGCGGCGAGCTTGGCAGCGAGACCGCCGGCGGGCTTGGCGGCGGCGGGCTTGGCGGCGGCGGGCTTGGCGGCGGCGGGCTTGGCGGCGGCGGGCTTGGCGGCGGCGGGCTTGGCGGCGGCGGGCTCAGAGTCCCGGCCGCGCTTCACTGCCGGCAAGGCGGTGAGCGTGGGCAGGCACGCGGGCAAGGGGCGGGGCTCACAGCGGTTCAGCGGCACGTTGTCGTCGTCGTCGTCCGACGTAGAGGCCGCCGAGGCCGGCTTGCTCGAAGGGCCCGCGGCCGGCTGGCTCGAAGGGCCCGCCACAGGCGCCACGGGCGCCGCGGCCGCCGGTGCAGCCAGGCTGGGGAAGTTCAAGGGGACGGCCGCTGCGGCGCGAAAAGGTCAGCGTGACGTCATGCGAGAAATTTCGGCAGAGTCACGGACCCTTGGCGCGCGGGGCGGGGGGCGGGGGGCCCTGGCCGGTGGGCTCGTCCTCGATATCGGTCATGTCGATGACCTCGGGGACGCGGGACTGCTTATCCTTGTCGACAAGCTGCATGACGTACGTGGCCTTGTCCGCCTGCGCCAAAGACGGACGGGAGTTAGAGGCGATTCAATCGGCAAGCCAATCCCCGCGCACCGGCACGGCGAGCACAAGGCCCTCGTGGTTGAGGCGGAAACAGCGGCGCTCGTCGAAGGGGAAATCGGGCTCGACGACAAACTCCTGAAGCAACGTGAAGTACGCAGAGGGCTGCGGCAAAACGGGCAAAATCAGCCAAGGCATGCGCTTTTCACCAAGGCAAAATCCCTTTACCGTGAGAGCGCCCTTGCCCTTGAGGTCGGACTTGGCAGAGTTCATCTTGAGAGATCTGCGCGCAAAGGGAAAAGTCAGCCAAGTTTTGCAGCCAAGGGAAAACCGCGCGCACCGTGCGTTGCTAGCTAGCGCTGAGGCTTTGCGAATCTCGCTGGGCGAGTGGAATGAGGTTCGGAGGCCGGCGCTCGGGAGGTCATTCGGGGGCCCAGTTCGCAGCGCCGGGAAACGCGACCGCAGGAAAACGCGCGCGCGGCATTTCGCGCTCGCATTTTCCGGCTTCCCGCATGATCGCGCGTCACGGTGACGCGTCACCGTCGGTGACGGCGACGCGTCCGCGGGCCTTCGACCCGTGACGGATCGGATTCATCCCATAGCACGCTCGACGGTCGGCGCGCGTGGGGTCGGCGACGGGCCGCGCGCGTTTTTTTCGAGCGCAATGAGTGACCATGGGTAACGCCGAGTCACGACCGCCGGGCGCGCAGACCTCGACGGTGCAGCCGCAGCAGCAGGCCGCGGAGGATGACGGCGGCGAGCTCGAGCTCAAGCTGACGCTCTACGCGCTGGTGCTGCTGCTGGCCACGACGGCGCCGTACGGCCTGTACAAGGCCTTCCGCGGCCTCCACGGCCGCTTCGGCTGGAAGGGCAGCGCGCCGCTCGGCGTGGTGATGCTGCTCCTCACGTTCATGGTCGGGCGCGTCGGCCCGGCAAAGCTCACGATGACGTCAGGGCTCGCGCTCACGTTCACTGGCGTCTCCATGGACAACGACCTGGCACTCGTGCTTCAGACCCTATGCAACTGCCGCAAGTAAATCACCGGACAGGGACTCGAACCCTTGATTCAACTCCGCAGGGTTTACCGTCACCGTCACGGTGACGGCGCCTAGAGTCGGTTTATACAGCACGCTCGGCGCTCGGCGCGTCGTATAATCGCATTCATCACGGGTGGGGGAAGCCGGGCGGCGGCGGCGACAGGGCCGCGAGGCGCGCGACGGTGTCGCGCGCGATCCGATAGGCCGGCACGAGGACGTCGTACACGTAGCCGCGGCCCGTGCCGTCGTGCAGGTCGTAGTGGCCCGTGCGGCCGAAGAGCGACGGCTGGCCGACGTGCGGGCAGTGGTGCTTGAGCTCGTTGACGAGCGTGGCGAACGGCTTGCCGGCGAACGCCAGCTCACCGAGCCGCGCGCGGGCCTCCGCGACGAATCGGAAATCGCTCTGCGCGAACGGGTAGCTTGCGAAGTATATGTTGCCGTCGTGGCGGTACGGGCCGCGCGGCTGCGCGCGCTCGCAGTAGTGCGCGACGCTGTCCAGCAGCGCCGCCAGGCTCACGGTGGCGGTGAACGCCAGCCCGTTCAGCTCGTCCGCCGCCGGCGCCCCGGCCCCGGCGCACAGCTCCTGGGCCTGGCAGACGAGCGCGCCGACCACGCACACCGCGGCCCGCACAGTGCCCAGGTGGCCGGCGGCGTTGAGGCCGCTGGCGGCCGGTTCCCGCGCGCCGCGCATCACCTGCCAGAAGCGCGAACCGTCAGACAGCAGCGGGAACGCGTCGTCCGCCATGGCTCACCGTCGACGTGCGAAAGAAGCGCCGGGCCAGCGAACACGGCGCCAATCGGGCCCGCGGGGGCTCGAACTAGGGTCTTTGATGGAAAGCGCCGAGGCGGCAGCGGCTGCAGCGGCGCTCGGCGCGCTGCCGGCCGGGCTCCGACCAGTCACAGCCCTGCGCGGCGATGCGGCCAACATCGCGGACGTTCTTTCGGAGCTTCGGTTGATCCGGGTCAACGTGCCCGACAAGTCGCCGGAGCTCTCTGAGATCGACTCAGCGCTCGCGCCGCTCGCGCTCCTATTCAGAAGCATGCAGGCCGCCGGGCTCGTGGACGCGCACCCGGCGCTCGTGACGCCGAAGCAGTTCGACGTCCTGCTCACGGACATCCGTGACCGCAGCGACCTGGAGTCAATCGCTCAGCTGTTCGGCGTCGCTTACCTCGCAGAAGTCCCGCCGGACCGCCGCCCCGCGTTCCCCGTCGAGGGCCAGATCGCCGGCCCAACAGCCGGCCGCTCGCAGTCCTGCCGGTCGCCGCGAGGCGCGGGCGCGCCGTGTTCGCCCCATTCATCATCGACACGGGCTCGCCGCACACCTACGTCTCGGGCGACGTCATCGAGGCGCTCGGCCTCTCGTCTGTCTCGGCGCTCGGCGCCACGCTCCTGGTCAACGGCCGACCGGCCACGGTGTACGAGTCGCACTCGCACTTCAGCAAGGCCTGCGTGCTCGGAGCCTCGTACTTCGTCGCAAACCGCCTGGCCCTCACCGTCCGATACGCATCGCTGAGCCTCTCGATAGCCGAGGAGTCTGGTTTGACTGGTTAGGTAGTACTGTCGTATATATATTCGCATTCATCACGGGCCACGGCAGCGCGGACAATCGTCAGACCGCGGGCCACTCGCGGAGGCGCACGCCGCACTGGACGGCGAGCGCGGCCACGCACTGGCAGAGCAGGCGATAGGCGGGCGCGACTGTGCCGGCGACCAGGCGGCGGCCGGCGGCGTCGCGGACGTCGAGCGCGCCGTCCGCGTCCGCGGACGCGACGCCGAACCACGGGAGCGTGTGCTTGGCGCGGTTGGCGACGGCGGCAAAGTCGCCGCCGTTGTAGAAGTCGGGCCGCCGGAGCGCCAGGCGCGCGCGCTCGACCGGCTCGAGCCACTGGTGCGCGAACCGGTAGCTGTCGAAGTAGAGCTTGTCTTCCCGCCGCTCGCCGCTCGGGAAGTGCCGGTCGCAGAAGCTCGCGACGCCGTCCAGCGCCGATTGGACGCCGGCAACCGCCGCGACGAGCAGCGGGTTGTACACAAACGGGTCGCCGGCGCCCGCGCGCATCTCGTGCAGCGCGTCGTTCACGCAGTGCGCCACGTGCACGGCGGCGTTCGCCAGCACCACCACGTGGCCCTCGCGGTTCAAATCCTCGCCGAGCGCGCCGCCGGCCGCCGCCCGTCCGTTGAACTGCTCGCGCTGCCAATCATGCATCAGAGCGCCGCGACCGTACTGGCGGGCGCGAAAGGACCGCACCAGCGCCCGACGCGCCATCGGCCAAACGGGACCCGCCGAGATTCGAACCCTTGATTCAACTCCGCAGGGTTTACCGTCACCGTCATGGTGACGGCGCCTATGCTCGCCTCCGGTGGCGCGCTCGACGTTCGGCGCGCGTCGGGTCGGCGGCGGGCCCGCGGGGACTCGAACCCTTGATTCAACTCCGCAAGGTTTACCGTCACCACCACGGTGACGGCGCCTAGAGTCGGTTTATACAGCACGCTCGACGGTCGGCGCGCATCGGGTCGCGTCGGGTTGGCGACGGCTGAATCGGAACATTATCCTTTCATTTGGTATCAATGGCGAATCAGGCACTGTGGCTGGGCTCAGGCCTGCTCGTGGGGCTTGGGCTCGCGGCCATGGCTTGAATTGACGGTACAATACTACTACAGTACTTACTTCCGAGCGACGACGTCACCATGACGTCATTCCGGACTCGCCGGTTCGCCGCCGGTCCGACCACCGCCCGCGTCACGGGTGCCACGGGAGTCACGGGAGTCACGCGTGGCGGTGGCGGGTCGGCGTACCCGTGGCGGGCCACGCCTGGCTCGACCCCCCCGCACGCCGGTCCCGGGGGGGTACCGCCGACCCACGAAATCCCCAGGGTTCCGAGTTGACAAGAGCTATGAGCATAGAGCAGGGGTACAGTCAACGAACAATCTTGGCGCTGCTATTGCCCTCCCCGGCGACGCAGATGAAGATCACGGTGCGTGCGTTGCCTGGTGGTGCTGCCAAAGCGGTTTAGCCTGCACCGCATGAGCCGCGGGCCGTTGCAGGTGCTTGTCCGGGAAAAGAGCTTTGTAGTATGCTGCGCGGCGGGCGCGCAGAAGGTGAAGTGGCTGGGACTTGTCGGGGCGTCGCGCTACGGCATGGCCTACGAGTCCGCGCACACGTTCATCCCAGCCAACGTCTGCACGCTGGACGGGGCGAAGCTGGACCTCGCGGCAACCGTTGCTGAGACGCTAGCGGACGGCGAGCAAGTTCGCGTGCTCCTCAGGGGTGCGTCCGCTCCGCCGGCTCGCCGCATTCCCGCTCCGCCACAGCCGAGCGGCGGCGGCGGCGGCAGGCGACCCGGGGGCGGACAAGGGCGTGGACGAGCTTGGGTGGAACGAGGAGGAGCCCGTGGCGTACCACGCGGAGCCGTCCTCGGACGAGACGATGAAGGAGAAGGCGTACCTCGGGGAGTCCTGTGCGCCCGCCGCCGCGCCCCGCGCCCGCTCCGCGCGCGGGGCGCCTCTGAGGGGGCGGGGGCGGGGGGGCAGACGGGTGGGCGTGGGAGAACGGGATCTGGATCTACAAGGGGAAGGGGCTGCCGCCGGACTTCTTCCAGCGGGAGGGGACGGCGAGCGTGGCCGGCGTCTCGGCCGGCGGCATCGTCGCCGAGCTCGACACCGAGCCCATCACCTACTCCGACGATTACGAGGACCTCTGGAAGCGCATGCGCCTCCAGGCCCGCCCGCCCCTTCGCCTTCCTTTCGCCCCTCGCGCCGCGCCGCTGAGCGCGCGGGGGCGGCCAGCAGGGCATGCACCGGCAGGAGAAGTCCATCCTCAAACGCCAGATCTGGAACAACTTCGGTGCGCACCCTCGCGCCCCCGCGGGCCTCCAGCTCGTCCCTCCCCGCCCCGCCCCGCCCCACCCCGCCCCGCCTCGTGGCTTGGCCCTGACCTCCCTCCCCGAACCCACCACCGCCGCGCAGAGATGCTCTCCGGCAAGTACAAGGAATACTGCGGCACCTACGGCCTGGTCCGCCCCGCCCCGCCCCGCACGTGTCCCACCGCGCGCGTAGCCGTGCGACCCTCCTCCGAGCACCCCGCCCCGCTTGGTGGCGCTTCTCTAGCGAGCAGTTAGAACAGATCGAGCGTGCGATGGGTACGATAGATTCGTCTGACGGGCGGGGGGCAGCCGGAGGTGGGGCAGGACGTGCGGATGTGCGCCCCCGAGTTCCACCGCTTCGCCCGCGACCACAAGATGGGCGACGCCCGCCTTCAGGTACCCGTACCCCCCCACCCCCGGATCGCCCCCGCGCCGGCCCCGCTGACCTTGGGGGCGGCGCAGTACGGGCGGATCGACCTGCTGTTCGCACAGATCGTGTTCGAGTCCGTCACGGTGCGCTTGCGCTCCCTCGCCGCCCTCCCCCGGGCCCCCCACGGGCCCACGCCGGCCGCCAGGACCCCGCCTCCCTCGACCGCGCCCTCACCCTCGCCGAGTTCCTCGAGCTCCTCGTGCGCCCCCCCCCCCCCCCCGCCTGCCCGCCACTCTTCGCCCCCCCCCCCCCCCCCCCCCCCTCGAACGGCGGGGTTACCTCTCCGGCAGGTGATGTGCGCGCGGACGAAGTACCCGATGGAGCGGCTGGGGGAGGCGTTCCAGCGGCTGCTGAACGACCACGTGCTCGCCCGGCCCGTCTCCACGGGGGACATCTACCAGCGCGACCTCCTCATGTCCCGCAAGCTCCGCGTCCGCCCTCCCCCTCCCCCGCCCCGCCCCCGCCCCGCGCACTGCCTGACGCCGCGCGCAGACGGTGTACCGCAAGCTCCACGAGGGCCTCCACAAGGTGCGAGCGAAGCCCGCTCGCCCCCCTTTCTCCCCTGCCCTCCTCAGGGCGCGCTGGGGCGGCAGGTCTTCGAGTACTACCGGGCGGTGGCGATGGAGGAGAAGGACGCGGCTGGGCCGCACGCCGTCAACGCCATGGGCCTCCACCACTTCGTGAAGATGGCCCGCGTGCGCCCCCGTGGAGGACGAGGCGGGGGGGAAGCGGGGGGTGGAGGCCGCTCTAATCGCGACGCCATATGCTTTCTTCTTCTAGCGCTCTTCCTCCTTACTCGTCCCGCGTGCCCCCCGGCGCTCCACCGGCCTCGCTGCGGCGCGCGACAGCGCTTCTTTGAGGCCCTACGATAGCTGAGAGACAGATAGATCCCCTCTTCTGCTGCCTTCTTCAGCCCCTCACTTGGCTTGCCCGCCCTCCCTCCAAACTCGCTTACGTCTACTCCCGCTTTCCTTCCTCGCTGTAGCCCGCCTCTCCTTCGCGCCTCTGAGCGCCGCCCTCGCCGGCAGGAGGCGGAGATCATCGACCCGGCCATCGGCATCCCCGCCGTGCGCGCGGCCCCCTCCCGCTTAGGTTCCCCCCGCCCCCTCTCAGCTCCAGGGGGGCACCAGGTGCGCGAGTTCTTCCTCCAGTACCTCGCCAAGGACAAGGACCCCGACGATCCCCGCATCTCCCAGGAGGTCCGCCGCCCCCCCGCCTTCCCCCTCCCCACCCACTCCTACCCCCCCCCCCCCCCCCCCCCCCCCCCCCCTCTTTCCCTTGCATAGAAAAGAAGAACCGTGGCGGGCGGGGGAGGCTAAGCGGAGGGCGGGGCGGCTGGGGCGCGGGCAGCTGGTGTACGCGGAGTTCCTGGAGCTGCTGGGGATCATCGCCCTCAAGAAGTTCGACCCGACAGAGTCCGCCGACAAGCGCTCCGCCAAGATCCTCAACCTCGTGGTGCGCGGTACCCCCCCCCCCTTCTGCACGGGGCGCTCACGGGTGGACGCTCGGGGGCAGCTGAAGCGGCTGGACGTGGCGGCGCCCGGGCAGAAGTTCGACGTGCAGGACGCCGAGCACATCATCATCTCCCAGTCCTAGCTGCGGGCCCCCCTCTGGCCCCTCCCCGCCCCCCGTCTCGAGCTCCCCGCCCCCCGCCCTGCTAACCTCCCTTTCCGCCCTCTTCCTCTCCCCTCGACGTATTTCGAATCACATGTCCCTCCAGGCCGCGGCCAGCCCTACCGGTACCACTCCATACTGCAGGAAAGGAAAGGGTGTGGGCCTCGTCTCTGTCCTCGACGCTGGCATCAGATTTAGAATTGGTTTTTCCTGCAAAGCTCGAGTGGTGGCCATGGGGTTCAGGGGCCGCAGGGGCCATCATGCGCGAGCAGCTCTTAAGCTTCAAGGGCGTTGCCCCAGCTTCGAGACCGGCCGCCGGGCGAGCCTCGGAGCGCTGCGCATGTGTCCTTGAAGAGTGAAACGTCCGAGGTACATGTACAGGAAGCTTGAAGAGGCCTAGGAGGAGCTCGAGGCAAGGCCAGAGGGACAAGGGGGAGAGGGGCAGATCTAGAGGCAAGGTAAAGGCAATGCAAGGCAAGGCCAGAGCTCGAGAGAGGGGCGGGGGAAATTGAAGTGGATGGCGGAAGGGGAAAGTAGAATTCGAAGTGCAAGCTTAAGCAAGCTACAGGCCTAGGGGAGGGAGGGGCCCGGGAGGGGAGGGGTGATTCGGGAGGGGTGGGAAGTGTGATTCCCCCGGAGGGGTGGATCCGGAAGGTCAAGGGGCCGGGGATTAGAAGGGGAGGGGTGGGGAGGGCATGGGAAGCTGAAGGGGGAGAGGGGAATTTTAAATTTTTGTTGAGAGCCTCGGAGAGGGGAGGGCATGGGAAGGGGGGTACAGCAGCGGCAGGTTGATCAGTTCTCGGTTGACGTTCGCTGCAGCTGCGAGCCGCTCCCGCCCACACACCCGCAAAATTCCCATTTAGACGCAGCAATGTCGCGCATCCAGGGAACCACCGCGTACGCGCAGCCCCTGCCGCTAGCGGCGGAATTTGACCTCTCCCGTACTCGCGCGCGCGCGCTCGTATGCGCAGGCTTATTACCGGCGGAGGGAGCGGAATCGGCCGGGCGATCGCGCACGCGTTCGCCGAGCGCGGAACTAATGTAATGCTGGTCGGGCGCGGAATTCAGGGGCTTGAGGGCTGGTGCGTGCTTTTGCTGCTTGCGCCACCTCGAGCTTGCGCTCGCATTAAATATTCCCGCAGCGCGCGCGAGTGCCAGGAGAAATACGGGGTTCGAAAGCTCGGCTGCAATTTCAATTTCCGGCTCTCGTAATTAATTTGATCAATACCAATATCACCCTCGCGCACGCCAGATCAAGGTCCACCTTGCGGACTGCGATCTGACGCGCGTGGAGGAGCTGCAGCGGGCCATCCGGGAGTGTGTGGAAGTTTTCGGTGGGATCGATTGTGAGCCCGCGACGCCGTGACGCGCGCTCGGTTTCGCGCTTTCTCCGCCGGGCCAAGCTGACCGGCCGGTACCTCGCCGCAGTCCTCATCAACAACGCCGGTCCGTAGCTTGCTCGCATTCATGCGGTTCAATTTTCCGCTGTCGCGTCGCCTCTTTAAAAAGATCGTGCGCCCCGGCAGGCGTGCTGGACGGCTGCAAGTCCGCGCACGAGGCGAACCTCGCCGAGTGGTGCGCGCGGCCGCGGGCGGCCCGCCGCGACCCCACGCACACGTGCACCCCGTCTCCTTTCGCTGAGCAGCCTCGCAGGGAGTACTGCCTCGATGTCAACTGCCGCGCCCCCATGCAACGTGTGTCCAGCCCCGCCCCCCCGAGCTTCTAGAAATTCCGGAACGAGTAGATTAAATTTCGCCGGGCCGCCGCAGTGACGCGGATGGCGCTGGAGCACATGATCAACCGCCGCGACCCGAATGTCCCCAAGGCGCGCCCCCGCCCGCTTTGCCCGGCGGCCGCCCCTCCGCAAAGCTCTGACTCCGCAGCTGCGCATGCGGCAGGCGATCGTGTTCATGGTCGGGGGGTCCGTGCAGTTCAGGCGTTCGTTTTTTCTAGAGTTTCAGAATCACGGTCTCGGGCGGCAGGTTTGGGCGCCAGCCGCACCACCGCCTCGCCGCATACGTCGCCTCCAAGCACGCCCTCCTCGGCTTCGCCGGTGCCATCTTCGAAGCTCGCATTTGTTCTAGATCTAGGATTTAATTCGAGCGCTTTCCCAGGCTCGCTCTTCGAGGATGTGCGCGACCACGGAATCAAGGCCCGCTGAATTCTTCTTCTGAATTCGTATATCATATCATCTTCTAGATCTCCTGTATCCGCATGGTTCGAAATGCCGCCCTGGGCCTGATCATGACGCCCTCGCCCGCGTCCACCCAGGTCATCTCGCTGCTGCCAGGCTACACGACCAGCCACATGACCGACGTGCGCCCGGCCAAGCTGAGCTGATCAATATTCCAGGGGTCGATATCTGAATTTGATCCTGCGTGCGCATGGGCTCGGGCGGGGCGGCAGACTGCGTCGGAGGCCGGAGCGATCGGGCCGCGCGGGCAGCATGGCAAGTTCGACCCCCGCACCCTGGTTCGGTCGCCCCGCCCGCGCGCCCGTTCGCGATCGGTCCGGCGAGCTGAGGCGCGGCGGGCGCAGGTGCAGCCGGACGACGTGGCGCGGGCCCTGCTCTTCGCGGTTGATTCGCCGCAAAACGTGTGCCTCTCGGAGATCGTTATCCGCGGCCAGCAGCACCACACCTTCGCTTGAGCCGTTTTGGCGGACACGAGGCCGGCGCCGACGCGCTCATGATCAGCGCCTAGCGCGCGCGGCGCGCGCGGCGCGCGCGGCGGCTAGCGCTAGCGCCAGCGCCAGCTAATTATAACACCCCCTTTTCGAGCACGCTGCCCTTGGCCTGCTGCGTAAGTAGCTATAGTCCGGATGTACGGCAGAAGGGCGCACGTACTTTCGAATTCAGACTGCGAGCTCGAGCCTCGAGCGCCGAGGCAATTTGATCCGGGTCCGCTGGGGTACAACTATTCGATAACCTTGAAACCAGACACGCGCGAGGCGCGTGCAGCGGACGACCAGAAGCGCGCTAGCAGTCTTTAAAAGGCAGTCCTGAGCTATCCCAAGCTATCCCAACGAAAGTTGGACGAGTTTGGACGAAAGCTGACCGGCGCGAAAGTACTACGGTACTAGCTATATATAGCTAGTTGGACGAAAGTTGGACAAAAGTTGGACGAAAGTTGGACGAAAGTACTAGTTGGACGAAAGTTGGACAAAAGTTGGACGAAAGTTGGACGAAAATACTAGTTGGACGAAAGTTGGACGAAAGTTGGACGAAAGTTGGACGAAAATACTAGTTGGACGAAAGTTGGACGAAAGTTGGACGAAATTAAAGTTTGGACGAAATTAAAGTCCAATCCCACGAACTGGAGCCCCAAAGTTGAGATCCGTCTAGCTTGTAGACGTTCTGTCTGCAGCCTGCATGTTTCTCGAAGTACACACATGGAGCAGCCAAAACACTGGGCGCCGCAGACGCTCGTGCTCCAGAACAGCGATCTCCTCGCTCATGTATGTGCCCGCGCAAGCCTCCCTAGCGCGATGCGCCCGGGCTTGCGCTCGCTTCCGCGGGGCCCATAGCTGCCAGGCTGAGCCTAGTACTGCGCAGGTGTTCAACTACCTCTGCGGCATGGATTTGATTGCCGCGTCTGCCGTCTGTCGTACGTGGAACGAGGCCAGCCGCTTCGTGTAAGCCTACCGCAGCCCTGCGCCCCTGCAGAGCCACGCGCAGTTGACTCGCCCCACGCAGGTCGCGGCTGCACGTCGATGCATCACTCCTGGAGTCGCACGTCCTGTCCTCGTTCCTCGCGGACCTTCCCTTCCGCTTCCCGGCCGTCCGGGACCTGCGGCTCGCGTCCAGCGCGGGCGATGCGCTGCTCGTCTCGCCGCACACCGACCTGGACTTCATTCATACTTTCGACTCGCCCGAGATCAGCAGCCTCGAGCTGTACGCGATCCCGGACGTTGCTGAGAACAGCTACTGGTTCGGCCTGCGCAACGTGCGACCCGCCCCGCCCCGCCGCGCGGGCCACGCCGTGCGCGCCACCGAGCAACAACCGCAGCTCGTGGTGTGGCTGGGCGGCCACCGCGCGACGCTGAAGCGCCTCTGCCTCCGCGCGGAGGCGTTCCCGCCGCAGGGGCGCCGCTACCAGCACCCCGACGACTTCGCGCGGCGCCGGCAGCTCGTCGCCGACCCCGTCGTCCACCGCCTCGCCCCCTCCGACGCCGCCCCCGGCCGGCCGCGGCCCGCCGGCGCCGAGTCCTCCGACGGCGGCGCCTCCTCCGACGGGGCCGGGGACGAGGGCGACGACGAGGCCGGCGTCGCCTGGGAGGCCTTCCGCCGCCTCTCCGACGGCAGCGACGACGGCGCGCTCGGCGGCGCGGCGGCCGCCGCGCGCCGGGCGGCGGCGCGGGAGGCGGCGGCGGCGGCGGCGGCCATCGAGGAGCTGGAGTGCGAGCTGCCGCTGGGGGCGCCGCCCTGGCGCGGCTCCTGGAGGCGTGCCCCTCGCTGACCCGCCTGGCCGCCTGCCTCCCCGCCCGCGAGCTCGCCGAGCGCGCCCTCGCCCCGCCGCCCCCGTCCCCGGCAGCGGCCCCGACCCGCAGCCCTTCGCCGCCCCGCTGCGCGCCCTCGTCCTGCGCCTCACCGGCCACGGCCCCGCGGACCCGCTCCCGGGCTGCCGCACCCTGGCCCGCGGCGTCACCGTCGGCCCGTGCGTGCCCCGCACGCTCTCCCCGCGGCCGCCGCCCGTCTGAGGCGGAGGGGCGCAGGGCGGAGCTGGACGCGGGGCGCCTGGCGGCGCTCCTGCGGCGCCTCCCGCTGCTCGAGTCGCTCGAGCTCTCCGGCCTCTCCCCCGCCGCCCTTGCCGCCGCCTGCGGCGCCGGCCTGCGCTGCTCCCGCGCCGCCCGCCTCCGCCTCCGCCTCGAGCACGACGTCGAAGACCCCGCAGACGACGACGACGACGAGGAGGACGCCGCCGCCGCCGCCGGGGACGGGGCCGGGACCGGGGCCGGGCGGGTGGGGAGCAGGAGGGGCGGGCGGCCCTTGGCGCGGGCCCGAGCGGGGCCTGTGGGGCGCCCTCGCGCGCGCCCGCTGCGTCGAGGGCCTCTTCGCTCGCGGTCTCCCCGCCGCTTTCCCCGCTCTCCGCCGCCTCGAGTGGCGCGACGGCCCCGTCCCCGGCCAGTGCCCCGAGGAGCCCCAGGCGGGCCCCGCCCCGTCCGGCCTCCCGCGCCGGGCGGCCCCGCCCGGCCTCCCCGCCCCGAGTCGGCTTACGCGGTCAGCGCCGGCGACGTCGCTGAGGCTGCCGCCTTCGCCGCCGCCGCCGCCGCCGCCGCCGCCGAGGCCGAGACCAACGGCGGGCCCGCCCTCCCCCTGCGTGCGTCGACCCGCGCAGCGCCGGCCCCGCCCGCCGCCGCGCTCTGAGCGGGGCCGGCAGGTGCGCGGCGTGCAAGCGGGCGGCGCCCTCGCCGCCGCTGGAGTGCGCGCAGTGCGGGGCGCGCTACCACGCGGCCTGCCTCGGCTGGCCCCCCGGGGCTGACGCGCGCGCCCCGCGCTGCCCCTGGCACTGCGGCGCCTGCGCCCTCGACGCCCCGACGCGCCCCTTCTCGGCTACCCCTCCTGCGGCCGGCCCCCTCCTGGTGGCTCCCTCGCACCCGCCCTCCTCCCCTCGGCGCGCGCCCCGCCGCCGCCGCCGCGGGTCACTGCGATCTCGCTGCGGGCGCTCGCGCGGGGGGCCTGGAGTCGGCGTCGATCGCGTGCGCGCTCCCGTGCCGCGTGCCGGCGGCTGCGCCGGCGCCGCCCAGCCCGGCCTTCCGCCGCACGCCCTACCGCGTCGTCCTCGGCCCCGGCCTCCGCTGCACCGGCTCTGTCCGCCTCGCCGGCTCCGACGCCGACGAGCCGGCCGGCCCGGCGCCCCCGGCCCGCGCCGCGGGCCGGCCCTGCTCGTGGTGGAGGCCGGCGGCTGCCCCTCGCTGCGGGCCCTCGAGGTGGCGCGGGAGGGCCCCCTCCCCGCCGCCGTCTCCTTCGGCCCGCCGGGCCCCGCCCCGCCGCCCCTCGCCCTCCTCGCCCTCCGCCGCTGCGTCCCGCCCCGCGCCGCCCTCCTCTCCGAGCTCCCGCGCCTCCCCGCCCTCCGCGCCCTCCGCCTCCCGCCCCTCGTCTCCTGCCCCCCGCAGGCGCCGACGGGCCCAGGCCCCGGCCCTCGCCCTCCCCGCCCTCGAGGACTTCGCCGAGGAGGAGGGCGGTTTCCCGTACCCGCCCGCCCCGGGCCGCCCCTGGCCCCGCTCCAGGCGGCCCTCGCGCTGGCGGCGCCGCGGCTGCGGGGGGCGCGCCTCCGGCGGCTGCTGCTCGGCTCCACCGCCGCCTTCCTCGCCGCGTGCCCCGCCCTCGCCGAGCTCCGCGCCGCCGCCGCCGACGGGGCCCCGGGGACGAGGCCGAGTACCTCCCCCTCTCGGCCGCCCTCCCGCCCTCGGTGCGCGCCCTGCGCGCCGGCCTCCCGGCGGCCTCGCCGGCGACGCACGTGCACGCGGCCGACCCCGCCTCGTCGCTCGCCGAGCTGGACCTCGCCCTCTCGCCCTCGGTGCGCCTCCTCTCCGCGGAGAGCGGCGCGCTGCTGCGCCTCGCGGCGCGCCTGCCCCGCCCCTCCGCCCTCGAGTCCCTCGAACTCCGCTGCCCCGCCCTCGCCGAGGCCGTCCTCTCCCTCTGCCCCTCGACCCCGCCCCCTCCACTCCGCCCCCGCCCTCCTCCCCCGCCGTCGCCCCCGCGGGGCCGGCTGCCGCCCGGCTGCCGCGGGCGCCGGCGCTGCAGGTGGTGGCGCGCTGCGGCTCGCTGCGGCGGCTGTGCCTGCCCTTCGTGCCGGCCTCGCTCGCCTCGCTCGCCGCCGGCTGCCCCTCCCTCGAGGTCCTCGAGGCCGGCTGCCCCGGGGCCGCCCCGGCCGCCCTCCCCCCCTCGACCTCCACGGGCGGCCCCGCACGGGCTTCCCGCGCCTGAGGCGGCTCGCGCTGGGCCCGCTGCGGGCGGCCTCGGTGCGGGTCGCCTCGCTGCCGCTGCTCGAGTCGCTGGAGCTGGAGGCGGGGGCGGGCGAGGTGGCCCTGGGCGGCGGCCTCCCCGCCCTCCGCTCCCTCCGCCTCGCCGCCCGCTCCCTCCGCCGCCTCTCCCTCGACCTCGACGCGCCCCCGGAGGCCCCCGAGCCGCCCCCCGCCGAGCCCGGCGCCCCCTGCAGCCCCAGCGGCAGCTGCTCCTCCGGCCTCCCCGAGGGGCGCGGGGCGGCGGCGGGGCGGGCGCGCGGGAGGGGCGGGGCGGTTCGAGGTGCGGGTGGAGGGGCGGCGGCTGCGCTACTTCCGGGTGGTCTGCCGCGGCCTCCCGCGCCTCGCCGTCCTCCAGCTCGACCCCGACCCCCGATGGGAGGAGGCCGAGGGGGAGGAGGCGGAGGAGGAGGCGGCGGGGGGCGCGGGGGGCGCGGGGGAGGTCGAGGGGAGCGTGCGGGCGGGCCCGGGGACGCACGAGGTCGCCCTCCCCTTCCTCCCCGCCGACTTCCGCCGCTGCTTCCTCCCCCAGACGGGCCCCGGGGAGGCCCCCGCCCCGAACCCCATCCGCTCCCTCGCCTGCCGCGAGGCCCCCGGCCTCCGCCGGGGCGCCCCCGCCGGCCCCCCGGCCTCGTGCGCCCCGCCGCGGGGCGCGCCTGTGGGCCTGGTGGTGCGTGTGGCGTGCGGGCTGGACCTCCTCGCGCGCCTCGAGGTGGACGCCCCCGCCCGCACCGTCCGCCGCCTCCACGTCGCCCTGCCCCTCCTCCGCGAGGTGCCCCGGCCCCCTCCCTTCCCCCTCCCTCCCCTCTCGCCGACGCGCGCCGCGTGCAGGCCGCGATCCGCCTGGCCGGGGTCGAGGCCGGCCCCGCCCGCTTCGACTGCCCCGCCCTCGCCTCCCTCTCCGTCGCCCTCTGCGGCGGCCCCGGCCCCCGCCCCGCCCCGCCCTCCGCGCCGGCCCCGCCCCGCCCCGCCCCGCCCGCCTCCTTCTCATCCTATCCGGCCCCCGGCGCCCCGCCGCCGCCCCCCCCGGACGCCCCCCTCTGGTACGACATTCGCGCCCCAGGCCTCCGCCGCGCCAGGTGCGTTCGTGCCCCTTAGAAGCAATCGCGTACCCCCTGAGCTCCCCGGACAGGCTCGAGCGAGTCGACGCGCGCGCCACAGTCCTCAACGGCGTCGCGATCGCCGATCTGCGCCACCAGTACCGCCTCCTCCGGGGTACCCCTTTCTTTTCTCGAATCCCGTACTCCGGAGACGCTGATGTGGTCGGGGCTCGCACAGGGACCAGGCGGGACGCGGCGCGGGGCATGCTGGAGATTGTGGGCGCGTGCCAGGCCCTTCTGGTGTGCCCCTTTACCCCCCCCCCCCCCCCCCGCCCCTCCCCCGCCCCGCCCCTCCCCGTCTTCTCTCTTTCGAATCTCTGAGGCGGCGCGCGCGCCGCAGTGGAAGTGCCCGGTCCTCTTCGCGCCCTGCGCCGACGCGGCGCCCGCGTCTGGCGTCGGCGGCGCGCATGGCGCGGGGTGCCGCGCCGAAGCAGCGGCGGGCGCCTGGAGGGGTGGCTGGTCGGGCGGCTGCGGGGGCGCCCGCGCCGCGCGGGCCGGCCCCGGGCGCTCGGGCGGCGAGGACGGTCCCTGCTGCATCCCCCTCCTCGAGCTCGACTCCGAAGGCGAGAAAGCGTACCCCCCGCGGTCGCGTCGTACCCCCGACCTTCGTTCGCAGCGCTGGACGCGGTCTCGGCAATCGCGGCCTCGGGGGCGATCCCCCTCCGGCGGCACGCGCGGCACGCCCGGCGCCTGCACCACCTCAGCGAGGACGACGACGAGGACGACGACGACGACGACCTGAGCGGCGGGCGGGCGGCGGCCGCCGCGGGGGCTTGGATGTCGCGCGGGCCTTCGGGCTGCGGCGCGGCGCCGGCGTGGGCGCGGGGGCGGGCAGCGGGGCCGGCTCGCCCCACGGGAGCAGCTCGGGCTCGTCCCCCTCCTCCGCATCCATCGACGACAGCGACGTGCGCGACCGACCGGCCGAGCGTACCCCCCTCTAGATCCTCCGTGGACCCTCGCGCGCGCAGGCGTACACGGGGCCCGGGGGCGAGGAGATGGAGATGGAGGAGGAGTGGGACGACGACGCCGGCCTCGAGGGGCGCACCGGCGGCAGCTCCTCGGGCCGCACCTAGCCCTCCCCGGCCCCGCAGCCGTTTCTTATTTGTGGACAATTCGAAATAGACAAACATTGCTGAACTCTTTTCGATGCCGAGACAAGAGATGCGTGGAGGCGAGAATCCGAAGCCTTGCACAGCGTCTGTTTGCCCCACTGTGCATATTCATGTGCATATTTTCCGAGTGTTGATCAAACTGCATCGCGATCGATCGCGAAGCTAGCGCTTACCGGGTAAGGCATCCTCGAAGGGGCTGGTGTGCTATCCGCGTGGTAGGCTGGGTTGGCGTGCTAGGTAGGTGGGCCGGGCTGCAGCTAGTCTGCAGTGCACGTGCAGGTACAGCTGGTAGTGTGTCGACGTCTGGGTACAGGACAGTACAGCTGCAGGACTGCGGCTGCGGCAGTCGATGTCACTGCTCAATTGCAAGCATCAACCTCAATCACGATTGCGCATAGCGTGCTACATACAGTATGCACTACGTATATACTAGCGCGCGGCGAGAACTAACCGCGGAGTAAACGAGCAGGGAATTTGAATACGAAATGATCACTTCCAGGCTTGATCAATTCAGACCACGAAGAAAAATAATATCGAAGTACATCTTCTCCGACTGTACAAAACAAAGCCATGTTCATCGTCTGCACTATATAGAATTGTACATATACAAGCAAAAGCCGAAACGATAGCAATGAAGGATTCTGGAGTGACCACACTGTGACACCTACGTATACAGAAATAAAATGGATACGACTCCAACCCGAAATTGAAACAAAAGCGAGCGCGCTAGCTCAAAACCCACTAGGCTAACGGCGAGTGCAAGCAAGGATCCAAGTACATGCATCAATAGTAAAGGTCGACTTCGCGGCCGACGGGCTCCCAGGGCTGCAGGGGGAGCTACCAGCGAGCGGAGAGGGGCGGGAGGCCGCAGAGGGCGGAGAGGTCGGGGTCCGCCTCCGCCGCCTCCTCGGGATCCGATTCGGGGAGGGCGAAGCGGACGCGGAGGGAGCGCGTCGGGCGGCGCCGCCGGGGGGAGAGGGCGGGGGGCGGCAGGGACATGCTGGGCGGCAGGGGCGCGCGGAGGGCCCGCTCCCGGGGGCTCCGCAGCGCCCGGTCCCGCGGGCTACGCCCGACCGAGGCTGGGGCCTCCGCGGTGGGCTTGCGGGGCGAGAGGATCAGCTTGGAGGCCCCGAGGGAGGGGAGGGACACGGGGCGGCGGACGGCGTCGGCCGCGGGGGGGCTCGCGGGGCTCCCCCCGAACCTGGAGCTCGAGGAGGGGAAGGAGTCGGAGCGCGGGGTGAGGGGCAGGGGCCGCGGGGCGGCGGCGGGGGCGGCGGGCGAGGGCTTGTCGGGGGGTACGGAGCGGGTGCGCCGCCTGGGGGAGTCCTCTGCCTCGGGGATGGGGGGCAGCTTGGGCGAGACGGACGCCGATCGCCACTCCGGGGCGGACCGGTCGCGCCCGGGGACACGCTGCGGATCGACGGGAGGCACGTCAGCGAGGCGCGCACGCGCCCGAGCGGGGTGAGGGGGGGGGGGGGGGCGGAGCTGACCCTCAGCCCGATCTGCGCCGCCAGCTTCCTGAGGAGCCCCGGCAGGTCGGCCTCGGGGCCCCCCTCCCCCGCCGCCCCGCTCGGCTGCCCCGCCCCCACATCCCCGGCGCCGTCCGGCAGCGGCTCCGGGGCGTACGCGCGGGCCCGGCGCGGGTCGGGGTCAATGTCGAAGGCGTCGGGCCCCCCGTCGTCCTCGAATGGGACGCAGTTGAGGCGGACCGTCCGCGCGAAGTCGTACGCGTGGCTCGGCTCGCAGCGCATCCTGGAAGCCTCCAGGGCCCCGGCTCGCGGCCGCGGCTTCTGCCTCCGATGCTCACCGGCTCAACAGCGCAGTTGCCCTCCTAAAGCCGGAAGGCTGAACGAAACGGGAACGCGACTCCGCGTGCTCGGCAGTTACTGACGTCCGGCAGTTTCTAACGTGGCGGTTACGTATACTGGCTCAACGCGATGCTCCGATGATCACAGTCTGCAGCTCGCCGCCTAGCCTGCCCACGGGAGCTGACGACGCTCGTCACCTAGTCAGACACAGAGCGTTCTCGACTGCAGCTGCAGGCGAAGCTGGAGGTCTCGGCCAGGCCGGGCTGGCGCCGGCAGGAGAGGAGCTGGAACTTTCGGAAGCCTGTCGACGTCGCTACCACATCATCAGGAGTATGATCGACGCGTATACGTGGCGACGGCCGCCGACGGCGCCCCGCTGCCCCCGCATACGCAGCTCTCGTGTTGCAGGCAACTTGCAGCGCTGGTGTGTGACGAACAGCTGAGTTGCACGCGGATCCCGCGGATTCCCGGATACGACGCGGGCCCTATAGCTACATCAATTGCGGTATCCCGCCGGAATCTCCGGAGTCCCGACTCCCGACTCCCGAGTCCCGACTCCCGAGTCCCGAGTCCCGACTCCCGACCCGGGGGCCGGGGCCCCGTCACGGAATCGGCGCCGCGGCGATTCGAATTCCGCCGCAATTTCCGCGTCACAGACTCACAGGCTGATCAAAATGATGAGTCACTGAGTCACAGACTCCCGGCGAGTCTCCCGCTAGGCTCACAGCGCTAGGCTCCCGCTAGCGTACGTATATATACGCGTGTGTCTCTTCAGAGTCGCTACCGCCGCGCTGGACGTCGACCGTCGGACGGCGACTCGACGCGGTCGGCCGGCCGCGGCCGGGCGCGTTTTGAATGATGCCGAATCCCGGAAACCAGGCTGGGCCGGACTCCCGGGAGCCCGCGCGCGCGCGCACCGCCTGCACGTACGCGGCTGCCAGACACAGTGCCAGTGCCTAGCTGCCACGCGCTGACCGTACCGCGGGCCGCGGCCGAGAATCGAAGCAACCGACCGAATCCGCCACCCGATCGAGCCGAACCTACTACGTATACCATGCTTGCCATGCTTTCGCACGCATGAGCGAAAAAATCACCGTTGCGCAAGAAGTTTTTAACGGCAAGCTTTTAAGCTGGCTCGTCAGCGGCTAGTGATTAAAATCGATTTGAGCTCGAGAAAGGAAGAGACGCAAGGACTCGGGAGTCGGGACTCGGGACCCGGGAGAGAATAAGAAACAGATTCAACGCATGTTAACGTTGGTAATTTGTTTCTTGTTTACTATTTTAAGAGAGAGAGCGGGAACTCCTAGGGCCCTAGGCAACCCTCGGGCTGGAAGGCAAGGCTCAGGCAGCGGCTAAAAGCGATAAATGCTGGACTGCGCTGCGCATGCGGCGGCCGCGCCAGCGCACTCGTCTGCGGGGCGCAGCTAGGCGCCGGCAGAGAGGTCGGCCCTCGTGACGGCGTAGAACATGATCGCGCGCGACTGCGCCAGCGTCTGTATGCTCGAGATCGCCGTGAAATTCGCGTCCCAGATCTCCAGCACCTGCGCGCGAGCCGTCTCTCGGTTCACGTCGCATGAACGAAGGGGGCGGGGCGGGGCGGGGCGGCGGGGGCGGGCCTCGGTGTGGAAGTGGGAGGAGGCGAGCTGGAGGAGCTCGGGGAGGGTGGAGGGCAGGGCGACCCCGAAATTGCGCGAGCCGTCCATCAGCCGCAGGTTGATCCGCCGCCCCGCCCCCGCCCCCGACGCCGCCGGGGCAGGCGCCGCTGCCCGCCCCACGGGCGCCGGCGCGAAGGTCGCGCCGGGGGTGGGGGCGGGTTTGGCGGCGGCGGCGGATGAGGAGGCGGCGGGGCGGAGGCGCTCGATGCGGGGCCGGCGGCCGCCGGAGACGGCTTCGGCGGCGGCGTCGTCCGCGACGCCTGTGCCGGGGCCCGCTGCGGCGGCGCCTCGGCCCGCGGCCCCTGCAGCTGCGTCCGCGGTGCCGGCGCCGGCTGCTGCGGCCGCGACGAGGGCGCCGGCTGCTGTGCCCGAGTCGCCTGCGCCTGGGGCGGCGCCTGGGCCTGCGACGGCGGCTGCAGCGGCTGCGGGGGACCGACGGGGTGGGCGCCGGGGAGGGCTGCGGCGCCGGCGCGGGCGGCGGCTTGCTGCTGGGCGACGGTGCGGGCGTAGACGTTGGCCCACTCGTCGAAGGGCTTGTACAGGGGCTCCCGCTTCAGCGGGCTCGCCGCCTCGCCGCTCGGGTTCGCCGCCACGAAGCCGTACGCGAAACGCTGCAGCAGGTTCTCCGGCGTCCGGCCCCGCACCAGCCGCCGCTGCCCCGCCCTCAGCGCGCCGCCTCGGCGGGGGGGGGGGGGGAGAGGGGAGGGGTGGGGTGGGGTGAGGGGGGGGGGGGGGGGGGGGGGTTGCGCACGACGTCGCTCGTGGGACCTCGTTGATCAGGTACCGGAAGAAGGCGCGCCAGTTCTGCGCCCCGCCGGCCCCCGCAGGGTCGACCGGCGCCGGCGGCGAGGCGCGGGGCCGGCGGGCGGGGCGGGGCGGGGCGCACGTCGACGGGGTTGGCGAGCTGGTCGGAGAGGGCCTTGTTCCGCTGCTGCCACGTGTGGCGGTGCCTGGCGGGCCGGGGCTCGAGGGCAGCGCGGGGCGCGACGGGGGCGCGGGGCGCGGGGCGCGGGGCTCGGAGGGGGCGCACGTCTTGCAGGCCTCGAGGAGGAGCGCGTCGTCCTCCGTCGAGAAGGGCGTCACGTCCGACGGGTCCATCGGCGCCTCCCCCGGCGGCAGCGGCGCCGTCCCCGCGCCCTTCCCCGCCGCCTCGGGCGCCGCCGCCGCCGCGAGGTCCGCCAGCTCGATCAGCGGCGCCACGTCCGCCAGCGCCGCCCCCGCCCCCGCCCCCGCCCCGCCCCCGCCGGTGCCGGCGCCTTGCCCAGGGGCCGGTAGGGCACGGCCCCGGCGACGGGGAGGCGCCGGGTGCGTGTGCGGGGGCGCCGGGCAGGTGGGGGACGAGGGGGAAGCGGGGGCCGGCGGGGAGGGGGGCGGGGGCGGGCGGGGCGGAGGGGCCGGCGGCCTTCGCGGCGGCGGCGGCGCCGAACGTGTCCATCCAGTCCCCGTGCGCCTGCGGTCGCCCTCAGAGGCGCCCCCAGGCCCCGCTGCGAGGCGACGAGCGAGTCGAGAGCCGCCTCGGCGGCGTTGCTCTTGACGCAGAACGCGGGGCAGCTCTGGTGGGATGCGGGAGGGGGCGCGGGGCTGCGGACGGTCTTGACGGCGTCGAAGTAGCGGGCGACGGTCTTGATGTCGAGCTTGGGGAGCTTCTGGGCGCTCACCGCCTCGTGGTTCGAGATGAAGTCCAGCACCCTCCCCGGCGCCAGCGAGTTCCTGGCCCCGCCACTTAGCTCCCACAGCCGCCCCTCCACGAACCCCTCTCCGAGGCACATAACGCGGGGCCGGCGCCACTCCATTCGGCCTCGCAGCGCAAAGGCCTGGCACTATTTCACTCGATAAAATGACGAATCTAGTACGCGCCGCTCCGTTTTACTTTCGCTCCGCCCTAATTTCTCAAAACAAATACTTAGACCGAACGAAACTCTTGTATTCCTAGTATCTAATTGCGGACCGGGAGTTCTCGCAGTAGTACTCGACGCAGATGTACCCCTCCCGGTAATCGGGGTCTCCCTTGAAGCTGGTTGGATCATGAACCTGAGGAAGAGGAATAAGGCTAATCCAGGGGCGGTGGGGGGCGGGAAGGGGGGGGGGGGGGGGGGGGGCTGGAGAGGAGAGGGCAGGAAGAAGGCGTTTCTAGAGATGGAGGGCAGGGAGGGAAGGAGGAGGGTTGCAGAGGGAGATAGCTGAATTCCGGGAAGGGGAAAGGGTTGGGAAGGGGCAGGGGAGATAGAAAGGGGACTAGAGACATTGCGGGCCGAGAAGGGTGGTGGGGGGGGGGGGGACGTAAGGAGGGAGGGGGAGGGCAGGGAACGAGAGGGGGGGGGGAAAGGCGCACGACGGCGGGCCACCAGGGGTAACCGCTCTGGCGGGCCCAGACGATGTCGCCGGGCTTGAATTCGGTCTTCTCCGTGTTCAGAACGAGCTGCGGCTGCGGTACAAAGGCCGATTGAGGTCCACATATGTGCCGGGCGAGCAGGAGAGGGCGGGGGGCCCGCAGAGAAGGGGGAAGGATTGGGGGGGGGGGGTCTGAACCTCTGAGTCGGGGACGGAGCCGCTGCTCTTGCGGACCTCGGAGCCGGCCGCGAAGGCGGCGCCGCCGGCCGCCGCTGCCGCCGCCGAGGCCGGCCCCGCCGGCTTGGGCGTCGAGCCCGCGGCTTCTTCGCCGCCGCCGCCGCCGCCGCCGCCGCCGCCGCCGCCGCCGCCGCCGCTGCCGACGCCACCGCCGCTTGCGCCCCGGCCGGCGCCACCGCCGCTGCGAGGGCTGGCTTCTTGCCGGGGGGCTCCCCTCCTGGCTCTCCTCGTCGCTGCTGTCGCCCTGCGCGGGGGGGGGGGGGGGGGGGGGGGGGGGCGGCAGTGAGGGGAGGCGGCGGGGAGAAGGGAAGCGAGGGGGCGGGCCATGTGGAGGTAGTCGAAGACTTGCTGGGCGACGAGGGCGAGCTTCAGGCGCTTCACGGGCAGCTGCGGCCCCGGGGTGAGCCCGCCGCGCACAGCGGGGAGCGGGCGGCTCGCGCGGGCGCCTGAAGGTGCGCCTTGAAGCACTCCTTGAGGGGCGCGAGGGCCTCCTTGGCGACCTGCGGGCCGGGGCCGGGGCGGCTCGGGCGGGGCGGGGCGGGGGCGGGGCGGGGGCGGGGCGCTGGCCTCGACGGAGCGCTCGAGGCGGAGGACCTCGAGCCGCGAGTCCGCCCGCTCCACCGCCTTCACCAGCTCCGCCCCCGCCGCCCCCGTCACCTCCCCCTGCCGCACCTGCCCCGGCCCCGCCCCCGTCGCCCCACCTCCCCCGACCCTCCCCGCATCACACCAATTCATCGCCCCGCTCTGGCCGCTTCGCCTGGCTGCCCCCGCGCACCTGGAGGTTCCGAAGCACGTG
This sequence comes from Cyanophora paradoxa, assembly GCA_004431415.1. Lineage (NCBI taxonomy): Eukaryota > Glaucocystophyceae > Cyanophorales > Cyanophoraceae > Cyanophora > Cyanophora paradoxa. The sequence continues at coordinate 54,580 of QPMI01000101.1, read as the reverse complement.
CGCCTGTTCGAACACCGGCAGCACTGCGCGGCGCGGCGCGAGCCGTCGGCACCGCCCCGGGGGGCGCGAGGGGCGGCGCCCGCACGGTAGTCGGTGCGGTCGTCGCCGCCCGAGCGGCGGCGGGAGCGGAGGGCCCCCGACCCGAACTCGCTGATGGTGAGCTACGCGGCGGAGCGGGCGTGAGAGGAGGCGAGAGGAGGCGGGAGGGTGAAGTTGTAGGAGGGCGGTTCTCGGCTGGGGGATTTGGTGGCGCGTGAAGGGGGCGCGCACGTCGCCGATGGAGAGGGTCTCGAGCTTGGCGCGCTGGAGGAGGGCGGCGACGGCCTGGCCCACGCTCGCCTCCACCGTGCAGTTCGTCAGGATCAGCGTCGTCAGCGGCGGCGAGAGGGCCGCCTCGAGGCGCGCCGCCGTGAGGTGGCAGCCCCAGAGGCGCAGCGTCGAGAGCTGCGGGAGCGCCGCCAGGCCCTCCGCCAGCCCCTCGTTGTTCAGCATCTGCTCGCCCCGGCGGTTGGACTCGCCCGACCGACCGCCGGCGGCCAGAGTCGGGGCAGCGGGGGAGGACGGGGCGCGCCTGGGCGTTCTCGACGGAGACGCAGCGGACGGCGGCGCCGGCTGCCGGGAGGGCCTTCGCGTACAGCGCAGCCACCTCGCCCGAAGGTCTGCGCGGCGCCGCGCGTCGGGGGCGGCACGCGCGGCGCCCGGTCCCGGGGCGGGGCGGGGCGGGGCGGCCTACTCCATGTTCTTCGATTCGCCGTTGAACGTGAGGTGCACGGTGGCCGGCAGAGGCTTCTCGAAGAAGCTCCGCACGTTCTGCGCGAGGAAGGGCGTCGGCGGGGCGGGGCGGGGCGGGGCGGGGCGGGGCGGGAGGATCGAGCGCGGGGCCCGAGCGCCTGGCCCGCACCGAGACGGCAGTGGCACGGTTCCAAGAGCCCGTGACGTTGCAGTACGCGCCGCCCTTGGGGAAGTTGAAGCTGCGGGGCGGGGGCGGTGAGACGGGGGGCGCGGCGCGGTGCGGGAGCGCGGAGGGGGCGCGCCGGCCGCTGTGGTCGCTCCACTCGTCGTCCTCCCCGCTGCCATCCCCGCTCCCCTCCTTGCCCTCCTCGCTCTTCGGCGTCGATGACTTCGGGGGGCGATCGGCCGCCGCCGGCCGCCCCCGCTTCCGCTTCGGCGCCGCCGCATCGGAGCCGCCAGGGGACTTGGCAGCCGCACCGGAGGCGGCCCCGGTGCCGGGCGGGGGCACGGAGACGGGCGAAGGCACGGCGACCGCTCCGGGCTGCGGCTGCGTCTTGGCGCCCGAATCCGCCCTGGCGCCGGGCTCTGCTTTGACTATCGGCTGGGCGCCGGGCAGCACAGGCGCCGAGAGGAACGGGAGGGGAGAGGATGCGAAGGCGTTCTGGCTGCCCGCTCCGACCGCGGAAGCCGAAGGGGTCGGCGACGGTGCAGGCGCCGTCGCCGCCGCCGCGATCGGCGAAGAAGCACTGGCGGTCGGACCGGAAGATAGGGAGGCATGCGCGGAGGGATCCTTCGGCGAGAGAGAGGGCGCAGGTGCGGATGCGGGCGCCGACGGTGTGGCCGCGGTGAGGGGAAGGGGCTTCTCGGAGGGGGGGTCTGCCTGACGCCCAGTTGACCCGATCGGCGTCTGCGCAGCTGCTGAAACCGCTAAAGCGGGAATCTCAGCGGGCGCTGCAGCGCCTTCGGGCTGGACGGCGGGCGATGACGAAGGGGGCTGTTGTCCGTCGCCAGGGCTCATCTTCGGAGCCTCCGCGGCGGAGAGCGCGTGCTTCGTCTGAACGGAAGGAGGAGACGATGAACGGAATGAGTCGCGCCCGAATGAGTTGATGCCGTCGCCCTCCAGCTTGCGGTCGGGCCGCAAGGCGCGACCGCTTATGCGAGAACGCATGTCAGCGCGCTGCGGCACGTTGCGCACTCTCGAGGAACCCCATAGCGGCAGCCGGCAAGGACGCTTGGCGCGCATTTTAAACTGGACACGCGACGCATCGGGATTGGGCCCGCTCCCACGTGCTCGCGCACCTGAACGTCCAGGGTCTCGACTGCGCAACGGGCGCGTGACCGCGGGCCAGGCGCGGTCAGCCCGCTCGACGTGTACCCGGCAAATCGCTCTGTACCCCAATTTAGCGTATGCGTACCCCTGCTTATCCTTTCATTCGATTGGCGCAAGCATGTTGGGCCGAAATGGGTCGTACCCGGTGACCCCAAAGCTTGAGCTTGACGCCGGTGGATTGAAGCGGCGTCGAGCCCGGCGGCCCCGGCCCGGTACTAGCCTATAGCTAGCACAGCGAAGTGTGGGGGGGGTAGGTGCATTGACATTCGAGTTCTTAGCCCCCCCTAGGACTTGAAGTCCAAGCCGGTTTGGCGGATCACCGCACTTTGGCGCTAAACCACAGCCCAGCCAGCAAAACGCGCTAGGCGCGGCTTGCACCTTGAGCAAAGCGTTCAAAGCTCTATCGAACGTATAGAACAGATCCCCAGCTTGTAAGAGGTCTAGGCGCCGCCTTCGGGCGCTTCCTGGCGGGAATGGCGGAGGCGGGCGGGCTCGGCGCTGCCTGGAGGCGTCGAGCGCTAGCCCGGCCCGGTACTGCATTTCAGACACGACCAACGACATCTGGACTAGCCCTAGTACTAGTAGCTGTTTGGCTAGCAGTGGGCCGCCGGTCGAATCGTAAGGGCTCAGTCAGATAGGCAAGCGACGTCGAAAATCGAAATCGAATGCCGAAGCTCGAGATCGAAACCTAGGTCTACTTACCCTACGGGCTTAAGATCAGAAGATCGATATCAGAGGTGCGGGCCGTGCCCGGAGGCTTGCCCGTTCCCGCCACGGACTGGCCGCTAAGGAGGAGGAATGCTGCCCGAGGGGGCCGGATCCGGAACCCCCACGGGCCCCGGACCGGGAGACTGGTACCGGGGGGCCTCCCCCGCTCCCGAAGGTGCGTAAGGTGGAGCCGCATCGCGCCGCGTCGGATCGAAGCTGGGGTGCTGGGGCCATCGCAATCCGTGCGGATCGCCTGCGCGACGCCGTGCGCGCGAAATTAAATCAAATCAAATTTTTAAACGAAAGGGATCCGGAGCGCACTGGTGCCCAATGTGAGTGCTGCTCGCTGAAGAGCGCACAGCTGCAGAGGGGTTGGGTGGCCTGCCAGAGCGGGGCGCGTGTAGATCCATGCGAAACCCCGGCGAAGGGGCGCGCAGGACCCTGCGCGCGCGACGTCGGCGCTCGATCGCGACCGCGAGCGCCGCTCATGATCAAGCTTAAAACTCATCGCGCGCGCGCGCGTCAAACCTCAACTTTCGTCCAACTTTCGTCCGTCAAACCTCAACTTTCGTCCAACTTTCGTCCGTCAAACCTCAACTTTCGTCCAACTTTCGTCCGTCAAACCTCAACTTTCGTCCAACTTTCGTCCGTCAAACCTCAACTTTCGTCCAACTTTCGTCCGTCAAACCGCAGTAGTTACGTCAGCGCGGTAATTAAGTATTACACGGTAGGCTAGCGCTACGAGTTCTTTGCCAAGTTGGGGGTCCAAATCTTCGCAACTTGCAAGAACTCGGCGGGCCCCACAGTCGCTGGCATTGTCGGTTAGTAACGGCTGACTGGGGCTGGCCTCGAGCTGGCACCAGTGATGTTATTACTAATTAATCCCAAAAATGCACTATTACCGATAATTTTTTTTTACGGCGGGCGTACCCACTCGTAGTACACAACGAGGATACAAGTCACGGTATCAGGAATCACGGGGATTCGAAGTACAACGAAGCGGAAACAGCAGGAACCGAACCCGGAAATCCGGGAGGTCGTAGCACGACCTTGTACCACTGCGCCTTGTACTATACCGATAATGTTTAATGGTATTATAATAAACCTTACTAATATTATACTATATTACCTGTAATACCTCATAGAAACCCCATTCCCGCAGCCCTGCGCTGCTTATTCTTGATGCTAATCTGTCCGAAACACTCTCTTATCACGTGAAACATGCAAGATGTGACTTTACGCTTATTGCTAACATGGTTTAAGAGGCCTTTTGAGGCACGCAACAGGGGTACCCCGGCCATCAGGCAAGGTCAAACGGGGCTGTTAAAGAGCTTCCTGGTCATCAGAACTGTCAAATATAGCTTATATGTTGTTAAATAACGTGTAGGTACGTCGCAGAGCGCTGCTGCTCGTGAAATAAGGGGGTCTTTCCAACCTGTAATACACCTTACCGGAAACCCCGGAAAGTGGCACTATTACAATAATATTATTATAATGCATTATTATAATGTATATTACAGAATATTACTGGTAAGGTTAACATCACTGGCTGGCACATGTACTACGGTATATATACTCGGTACCGGACAGAAAAAAAAGGCCCCCGGTACTGCACGGAGAGCACATGCGGACTCTTGGCAGTCTCTTGCGGAGCGCCCTGCGCAGTGCGCACTGCGCATGCGGGGGCGCCGGGCCTTTGCGGGCCGGGCGGCCCGGGCCTGGGCCGCCTGGCTGCGCCGCGGCGGCCCGCGCGCGCCGCGGCGAGAGGCAGCGCATGCGCAACATGCGTACAGTAGCGTACTGCGGCCCAGTCTGCGGGCCTTCTGCGGCAGCCTCAGCGGCCTGCGCCGCTGATCATGAGGAGCGTCGGGCGCCGTCGGTCCTCGGGCCTGCGCTTCGCGCGCGCGAAGTTTGAAGCTTAAGGCGGCATTGCGCGCGGCATGCGCAGGCATTCGCGGGGCTGGACTCATCGGCCGATAGAATTGTGATCAGCTTCGCGGGCTTCGCAGCCTTCGAATTCGCCGCGCCGGCGCCGGCGCCGGCGCCGCGAGCACGTGCGCGCGTCAGGCCTAGGGCTAGGTATAGCTAGAGCAACTCCGAGCAAGAGTCACGATTTACTTCGGCCGCGGGCCGGGGCTCGCGATGCGGCAGTGGCAGCCGCGCCCTCAGCAGGAGTCGGGCGGCCTAGGGATGGCGATGGCGAGCGGCCGCGCCGTGCATCTCCCGCCGATAGGCGACCCGACGGCGAGGACTCTCGCGGAACACGTCAACGAGCTCGCCCACGATGTGACCGCGCAGCAGCAAACCTTCGCCGCGGCCGCGCACTCGGCTCCAGCCGTAGTCGCAATTGCCGGCGCGGAGGCGCTGGCGCCGCCGGCGGCGCCAACAGCAGCTGCAGCGGGCATGCTTTCCGATATCGATGGCGTGGCGGGCGGCGGCGCGCAGGGCCCCGCCCCCGTGCTGGTTTCCGGCTCGCGCAGGGAAAGCGTGTCGCAACAGGTGCACGCTCGCACGCCGCGGCCGACGCCAACTGCCGCTGCACGCGCGCGCCTTGAGCTCCCCGCCCGAGCGGCACAGCTAACCGTTGGGCTTTGCTGGCCATGGCGCCGGCAGGCGCAGCCCAAGGCACGCCCCCAGCTATCCTTCAAGGAGATCGACACATCCTCCGGGCACATGGCGCGTTTTGCTCTGCATGCGCAGCTGCCCGAGCGCTCGTAATGCAAATTAAAGAGTGCCCGCTAGCGCTAGCGCTGCAGCGCGCTGACTCGGTGGGCCCCCGCGCAGGTGCTTGTGACGTGGAAGCACGAGGGCGGGCTGCAGCTGGCGCGCCTGCGCGCCCGCCTGGGGCGGGGCGAGCCGGCGCCCCCCGAGGACGCCGACGAGCTGCGGTGCGCCCCGGGCCCCGCCCCCCCCGGCCCCGCCAGCTCCCCCCCTCCTCTTGTAGACCGCCCCTCGAGCTCCCGCTCTCGTCTGAGGCGCTGCAACCATACGCGCACCGCAACAGGTGCTTCGTCCTGCTCCACAACGGCTCGGGCGACCCCCGGGTCCCCTGGACGCCAGGCGAGCTCCCCGTCGGCTCTTGACCACCCAGCCGCCCTTTAAAATTTATCCCCTTTCAATGCGCATGCCATGGCCTCCCTGAGCGCCCCTTATGTTTTTCGGCCACCCTGATTACGTATTCTCCTTCGCGATTGAGCTCCCCGCGGCCCCCTCTCCCTCCCCCAGGTCCTATCAATTTTAACTTTGCCCCGCTTGGCGCGATGGCCCTTGCACTGCATATATATCCTCCCCTCCCCTCCCCTCCCCCCCCCCCCGCCCCCGCCCCCCTCGCGATCGCCCCCCTCCCTTGCCCCAATTGCAACCACCCACCCACCACCCCTTCCTCTGCCCTACACATATCCTACCCCAGCCATTCCTGTGACGCGAAGTGACTCGCGATGGCGGCACGGGCAGCGACGGCGGAGGACTTCGACACGCGGCGGAAGGAGGCCGGCGCGGCGCAGCACTTCACCCGGCGCGTCCAGGGCCTCCAGGCGCGGCCGCCCGGACCCTCACCGCGGCCGGCTCGAACTTGAAACCAAACTGATCTGGACATCGATCTGCTGCGCTCGCAGGCGGGGCGGCTGGTGAAGTTCCGGCTGCAGGGCGTGTACGCGTCGGGGCGGGTGGAGGACGTGACGCACTCCGAGTTCTTCGTGAAGGCCTCCCTGACGCCGCCCTCCGTCTCCGTCGTCGCCTCCACCGCCTCCGTCACCTGGGAGCGGTCCGTGCGATGCTTGCGTTCTGGCGTCAACGTTCCAAGCTCCATCAGAGCTTCCGCATTAAGAGCCTTGGAGAATAGCTCAAAAGATCGCACCTTGAAGGATTCGATTTTCTCTGCGAGCTTTATTATTTAACTTCACTCGGATCCCCCGGATCGCTTTGTGAATCACGATCAGTGGGCGGGATCTCCTTCTGAATGGCCCGTACTCGCAGGCACTTTCGGCACGGGCCCGACACGGAGTACGCTCTCGAGTGGCAAGATATCGACGGCGGTGCGTCCCGGCGCTCCGCTGCGATCCGACGCCGCGCGAGCGGACCAACTTGCAGGGGAGAAGTGGCGGGAGGTGCCGGTCGGGCACGGGACGCGCCACACGATGTACGGCCTGCCCCCGGGGAAGCAGGCAAGCACTCTTCTCTGTTATCTTTCCAGATATTCGATGATCGAAATCGTCAACTGAAGTTTTACAATCGCAGTTCCTTATCAGACTCAGGGGTAGCATTTGATTTTCCTTCCCGCGTCCAAACAAATCTGCGGGTTCCCATGCTGTGTGCTGACCAAGATTTTAATCTGCAGCCGAGAGCGGCAAGGGCCTAGTTGAATACAGGTGCGTATTTCATCGTCGAATTCAAAATCTGTTGCACAGCTTTCAGTTCATTGCTTTAAAGAATCATGATCATCGACTCGCAATATGCTAAACGCCATCTTTTTAATTCTAATTCATGGCAATGATCAGCCCGACGCAAACATTCTGGACTGGGAGCGGGCCGCCCACCGCCCCGCCCTCGTGCAACTGTGCGCTTTTTCCCACCTTCAATTTCATTAATCTCCGTGCTTGGTCTACGTGCAAGCGTAGCTGACCGGCAGCTACCGCGGCCGGCCGGGGGGCTCATGAATGCGCAGGCACGCCCGTCACGCCCAACGCGAACCTCGCGCGCGGGGGCGACTTCGGCGACTTCCAGCCCTCGAACGTCTACGTTCACGTGGTTCGCGCCCGGCCTCGAAGTTGCAAAATCCAATCTGCTTTTTCCAAGGCCCCTAGGCGCTGCCGCCTGCGAGGGCCGCCACGTGCACGGGTGATCATGATGAGCGCCGGCGGCATGTGCAGCTGCGCATGCGGCTCGCCCCTGCGAACAGAGCGAGCCGACAGCAAGCGAAAGCTGACCTCGATCTCGCGCTCTCTCTCGCTCAGGACTGGGAGGAGCCGCGGTCCACGGGCGGCTCCACCATCTCCAAGTACATCGTCCTTCGCAGCCGCGACCAGGCGTCCATCACCGACATGGTCAAGGCGCGCTAATTACATAAATCGAATCGAATCGCCCATATGAGCTAGAGGTCGAAGGTCGAACTGATGAATGAGCAGATTGGCGAGATTTCGCTAGAGTCGTCTCCGGACGATCCATCCTCATTCATCGGGTGCGCGGCGACCCGCACGCGCACGCTTAAGCTTCTCACATATTATTCATCCGGGTACAGTTACTCCATCACACTGTATCTGCACCCGCCGGCGGAGGCAGCGAAGTCGGCGGCCTCCCTCCCCGGTCCGGCTGGATCGAGCGCTGCCGCCGTCAAGTCCAACCTCGGCTTGCCCCCGCTCGGTGGGGGGGTGGCCGCCCCTGCATCCCTCTCTCAAGCGGACGGCGGCGACGCCGGCACAGGCATTCGGACGCTGTACGTGAGGGAAATCGCGCAGGCACGTCATGATCACTGCATTTGCCTGTCATTCTTCCGTTTGCGCGCCGCTTCATTTCGAAACTCGCAGGACGGGCGGTACAAGATCAGCGCGAAGAAGGAGGCGTCGGGGCGGAACTACGTCCTCCCCTTCCCCCTCGACATCAACGCGAACGAGCCGCGCCCCGTGCTTCCGGTGCGCGCCCCGCTCCGAATGCCGGCCTGCAGCGCGCGCGACGCCGGGGCCCTTGGCCATGGACAGACGGAGCTCGAGGACTTGACCGTGTCGTCCGTCCTTCCTGGAGGTGCGCGGACGCGCGCGAGCTCGAGCGAGGCATCATCATGGCATCGCGTGGCTCTCGATCTCCGATACGCGCGAGTTGGCTCACGCCGGAGGGCAGAGACGTACCGCTACACGGTCGTGGCGGTGAACGAGTTCGGGGCGAGCCCGCAGTCCGAGTTCGGCGCACACACCGGCGACCTCGAGGCGCGCACGCGCGCGCGCGCCGGCGCCGAGCGAACTCCCGAATCTCTCCCCTAATCCAGATCCTTTCCTTCCACAGCTATACTTCCCATCCACACAAAACCAGGGTTACTTCTACATTGTGAGCGACTTTTCATTGGGTTACTTCGCTATACACACGTGCACTGCTTAAACTCTTCAATCCGTTTTAATTTCTTGATTCATGCCACGCATATATGATGCTTCTCAAGCTTCTAGATCTGGCTTCGCGCTTGCTCTGATTGATCTTTAAGTTTTTGGAGAATGAGAATTGATCTGTGTTCGCGCAGACGACGTGCGACCACGCGTCGGACGTGGCCCGCGACGCAGTCGAGAAGCAGGTCAGAGCTCGAGGCAATCATGACCGTCGGACGCGCGCAACCGGCCTCGCTCTAGATCTTTACCAGACGCCTAATTTCTTTAAGCTTCGAATTGAATATGTTCGAGTTCGAAGTCGTATAGCCTAGTAGGGAGTTTGTGAAATTTCTTTCAATGGTGACCGTCAGACTGATTTAATCGCGCGCGCGGGGCAGGTCAACCGCGACGCACTGCAGCAGGGAAAGCCCTTTGCACTCCGCCGCAGCGTCATAGTCGTTGTGCGTCGTGCATTCACTATCGCTTTTTAGGATTAAGATTAAGCAATCATCAAAATCGACCTTCAGACAATGATATCGATATCGCGCTGTGATATCCTCGCGATCGACTAGCAATGATCCTCGCGCTGAGTTATCCTCGCGTCTTTCCCGTTCGAGACTCCGTCGATGCTGCACCGACGCTGTCGCGCTGAGCTCTCCTCGCGGTCAGCTCGAGGACTACCCAATCCTGAAGGCGGAATACGAGGGGAAGCCCCTAGGCCTGAAGCGCGCGGCGCCGGTGCACGCGGCCGCGGAGGACAGCGCGGGAAACAGGTCGATGCGCGCCCCGCGCAAGTCCTTCCGCGCCTCCCCCTCCGGCGAAGGCGAGGCGAACGGCGCCGGGTCCGGCGTCCAGGCCGAAGCCAACGGCGACCGTAAGAATTCCGCCCGCGTTTACATAATTACGATCGAATCCGGCGGTTGGGTTGCTTCGCAATGACTTCCTGGCGCCTCGCAGTTGACGGGGGCGATGCGGCGGCGGCTGCGGAGAAGGAGAAGGAGAAGAAGCGTCAGGGGGCGCTGGAGGAGCGGAAGCGGAAGGTGAAGCAGCTCGTCTCGCGCGGCGTCATGCGCGTCGCCGTGCGCGCCCGCGCCGGCCCGCCCCTCCAAGCGTCCGTTCTAAGCGTCAGACCGCATGCAGGCCGAGAAGGCGGCCGTGGTGGTGCACCAGAACACATCGACCTTCGTCGGGTCCGTCCTCGGCAGCTGCGTCCAGTCGGTGCGATGCGCCCGCCATCGCCACCGATCCTGTTATCTTCCTCCACTCGTTGGCTGAACGTGCCATCTTTCTCTGTCTTCGGATCCTCAGCAAGAGTACAAGGACCGCGAATCGAAGGCAAAGCGCAGGTCCGCCGAAGCATCATATTGACAGACCCATGTGGCCATTTGCCGCGTGGTTTCTTCTGACAGAATTGCTTTGATATGTTGTTGCTGCTGCAAACAGGGCTTTCTTGGTACGCGACCTCCCTTCCTAAACCCGCCGTGTCCCTCGCGAATTGCGATCGCTCGCAGTTCGGATTCAACGCATGGAATGAATCTCGGAAGGACACGTGGGTCGACAGACAGAGCCTGCTGTGCGACCCGTCCTCGTTGAGCTTTGATGTCGATTTGCTTTGCTGAATTTTAGCGTCGACTACAGGGCGCCGGGAATCACGTTCCCGAAGGTGATCGACGAGGAGGACGAGCTGCCGCCGAACGCGCCGGAACCCCTGGAGCCGAACACGACCGTCGGCGTCTGGATCAAGAGCGACACCCTCGAAGACGAGCGCAGCGTGCGCCGCTTCCTCCGACGGTCCCATATGCATTGAGCATTCCACGTCGGAGTTGTGATATCAATATCTAGATATCGATTGTGGAATATGCTTTAATTTGCGGTCGTTCCTGGCCTGCTGACGCGCGGCGCGAGCAGAAGCAGGCGAAGATGGCAATGGTCGAGGGCCTCCACGAGGCGATGCAGGCGCACCTGCAGTCGCTCGGCGTCGACCTCCTCGCCGAGTTCGAGCGGAACAGCGCGCCCACCACCAAGAAAAAGCGCAGCTCCGCCCGTGCGCGAGAGCCCCTGACCATCCGTCTTGGCTGCTTTGCATTCGCTTCAATCTGCTTACGTGCATGCACGTGCACGTGCAAGCAGCGGTTGTCAGCTTCTGGAGCCGGCTCTGGAGGATGGTGTCGCGCAAGACGGCAGGACAGGGCGCCCGCATCGCCGCGGCGCTGCAGGCCCCCGCCACCAACGCGTACGGCGAGAAGGGCGCGGAGATGGGAGTCGGCGGCGCAGTGGACGCCGACGACGAGAGCGCGGCGGGGGACGATGCCGGGGGCGACGCTGAGATCCCGACGTGCGTCCTGCTCATCGGCGGGCGCCCGCACCACCTCGAAGAGCTCGTCCTCTGCGCCCGAAAGAAGGTGCGATCGCTTCGTCTCGAGCGGTCCCACCGCACTTTCCGCTTCGCATTTCCGGTCCAGCCTCACGCCCTATAAATTATAATTACGAGGCAGATCCCTCTCCTCATTATTGAAGGCACCGGAGGCGAGTCTTTTATTGAATTCATGATCAGGACATCGACATCGTCCGACCGGCACCGTCGCGCCTTCAATTTACTTTGGCCTTCGACGCGCAGGCCTGGCGGATGAGCTTGCAAAGAAGTTCCTGAAGTGGAAAGAGGACCCCGAGTCCCTCGACGTGCGACGCTTGCATCGATTCGGCTGTCGCTGACGTTCCTCCCTGAGGACCACATTAATGTCAATGCTCCTCCGCAGAACGAGCCGGTGATGGCGGAGGTCGTCGAGGACGGCGAGCTGACCTTCATCGACCTCGACAAGGACAAGGTCGAGGACGTCGTCGTCAACACCCGACGCTTCCTCAAGTAACGCCCCACCCCCACTCCCGATTCCCACGTGATGCCGCTTAAGCTTGCTGATGCCGCGCGGCGCAGCCCCGTGCAAAACGCAGATGACACGCGCATAATCCTCACGGGTGCGGCCACGTTCGGCCTTCTAATAATTCTAGATATAAAGATCATGAATCTGGAGCCGTCTTGCGATCAATTTGATTTGCTCGATATCGCCTTCGGATCCGACCGTGAGCAGACTGCTGGATTCGGTACGCGCTGTGGCACCGTAGCGGCGAAAAGCAGCGGCTCATCGGGCGAGCTCTGAACGTGCGCCTATTCCTTGCTCAAACGCGTTTGGCTTCTGCGCTTTCGTACGTTGAGCGCGCCCGTATACGTACTACGTACTTGCGTGCAGTTCTTCATTCAACTTTTCGGGCTTCTCTCCATTGTTACGGTCCGTTGCGCCCTCATGCATTTCAAGCATTTCAAGCTCCTTAAAATCTACGCTAACTCGAGGAGTTTCTTCCTGTGTACATGTGTTGTTCAGGTCGTGCTCGACGCTTTCTTCCAGGTCCCTCGCTCTTCTTGTTTTAAAATATATTTGTGTGGCCTCGATCATACAAAGCGTGACCAATGGCGAACTCGCAGACCTCGAACTGTACGGGGGCCACCCCCGCGGTCCCCGGCGTCTTGGGCTACTGCATCAACGGATCGGACTGGCGGCAGGTCCGCACGCGTCCAGTTTCGGTCAACGTCCGACGGCGCCCGACATGTGACGCGGTGCGGGCCGGCGCGCAGTACAAAATCGACGTGTTCCTGAGCACGCTTTCCGTGCTGTGGCCCATCGTGCTGACAGCGCTGCTGAGCATCAGCAGCCGCCTCAGCGCCACCTGTGCGCCCCGACCAAAATTAAACCGCGCTCTTCGAAGACGCTGACGCTAGCTGGACGCAACGTGCAGCTAAGTTCGCGGGGCTGACGGTCTCCGCCGAGTTCATCAAGGCGGAGCTGATGAAGTTCCGCACTAAGGCCGGCCTCGACTACCGGGACAAGAACGGGCCGCTCAAGCTCGCCGAGAAAGGTCCCCCGCGCAGCCAGCGCTGTTTTAAGCGATCTAGTGCCTCTATGCATCTCTCTCTGCTCTGAAACTTCGGCTGCAGTCAAGGGCATCAGCACGCGGCTCATGCAGGGGGAGATCAACTCGTCTTCCCTCGACTCCACCGCGTGCGTCGACTCGACTCGAGAAAGCTAGAGCCTGCCGTTTGAGATCTCAGCGAGAGGCGTTGTTGAGCGGGGCGCGCAGGAAGAAGATCGTGCGGGTCGACAAGCGCAACAAGCAGCCCTTCATCATCGTGCGCGCCCTCCGCCGTGGCCCCCCTCCCCCCCCCCGCCCGGCGCCCTTCCTGTTCGAATGCGGTATCAATGCTCTCCGGGGGCCGGATTCGGCGCAGTTCCCCGAGACGGACGACCGCGGCCTCGCGCGCCTCCAGATGCTCGCCTCGGTCTGCCCCTCGAAGCCTTCCTCCTAATTTTAGGCAGACTATTTGCATATGCGATCCTCCGAATATCGCTGCATTCAATTTGCACGAACATTGAATCGCGCGGCGGATCCGGGCGGACGTCGACGTCGGATCGATGTGCGCGGGCGGGCGCAGGAGGAGGGCGAGCCGGAGGCGTCGAAGGAGAAGGCCGGCTTCAGCGACGTCCGCGCCATGGAGTGGATTCACGTGCGCCAGCCCCCCACCCACCCACCCCTCTCCCCTTCTCCCCCCCCCCTCCCCCCCCCCCCTCTTCCCCCACCTCACCCCCTCCCCCGGCCCTCCCTCGACCGGTCTGGATAGCGAGCCGTAACGAATTGACTGGGAACGGCTCGAGCGCAGCCGGAGGACAACGGGTTCGCGCAACTGGAGCCCGACCAGTACATCAAGCTGCGCGTGCAGCCGAAGATCCGCCGCTTCCGCAAGGAAAGCAAGGAGCTCAGGTGCCCGTTTTTCGTTGTCTGGAGGGCCGCGTTTCGAGGTGTGACGAGTGTTGACCGAGGGGCGCGCGCAGCCTCTGGCTCAAGTTCCTACAGATCGTCAGCTATTTGGTTGGCGGGTGCGCGCGGCTTTGAACTCCGATCCCGAAGCCGCCGCGCGCGCCTGAGCCGGCCTCACGCGCGGCGCGCGCAGGCTCGGGGCGGTGCTTGGCGCGCTCAACTTTCGCATCTGGATCGCCCTCACCACCGGGTGCCGCGTCGCCGATCCCGAATCCGAATTCGAATCGGAATACATGCATCCTGTATAAAGCCCTCTGACAGCGCCCGCCGTTGCGCAGCGCCGTGTCGGTCCTCACGGCCTTCCAGGAGCTTGAAAAGTGTGTATCATTTGGCTGAATTCGAACCTCCAATTTTCGCTCTTAGTTAAATATATACTCGAATTCATTCATCATCTCACTTCTTCGATTCTTTGCGCAGGCTTGAGATGAGGCTGTGCGCCGCGCTCTTCGTGTGTCGCAGCCCCGGCCTGTCCCCCTGAGCCGAGCGGCGCGGGGCGCAGGATGCGGATGAACATGGCGATCACGGAGCTGAACAACCTGCTGGTCTGGTGGGCGGCGCTGGGCCGCGGCGACAAGCTGAAGCGCGCCAACGTCGACAAGCTCGTCCTCCAGGCCGAGGCCGCCATCCTCTCCGAGGTGCCCCTCCCCGAGCTCGGGCCCGGGCTCGGGCTGCGCGCGAGCCGCGCGAGCGCAGGTCGGGTGGATGGCGCCCATCGCCAACGAGTCGGACGACAAGGAGGAGGAAGGGAAGCACGGCGCCAAGCGCAAGGGCGGCAAGGGCGGCAAGGGCGCCGACAAGAAGGGCAAGGGCAAGAAGGACGGCTCTAGCAGCGACGAGGGCGAGAATTCGAAGAAGTGACCTTGAGCACTAGCCGCGTACACGCCCAGCGGTTAACGTTGCAGTGTTAGCAAATTAATTTTAGCTCATGCATATGTCTTCCGGGCTCACGATCCGATGATCGCGACTCACTTTTTGTAATCGATATCAGTCTATACTCTTTTAGCTGTACGCACGCGCAGTTTGGTTCTATCTTGAACAATGCATCCCTTGCGACGATCGAGGACCGCCGGACAAGCTTAAGGGTATATTATATATATGCAGCTTCCCTTGAGAGTCTGGTTTCCGTTTTCCAGTCGAATTATCTTAGGTGAATAACTAGGTCACGATAATGATCTAGATCTTGCGATTGCACCTCCACTCCTCATCTACGTGCAGCGGCTCATTTGTTTTGGTGTTCAGTTTGTAGTTCAGAGCCACTACGCATATACGCGCTAGCACCGAACCGGCACCGGTCCCGCCGGTCGCGAACCGCGATCGATTTAATTTCCCAGCTACTTGGCCGGGGAGGGGTCGCGGAGGGCGCCGAGGAAGAGCAGGGAGCGGCTTGGCGCGTGCCGCAGCGCATAGGCGAAGGGCCGGTCGGCGTGCACCTGCGCGGCTCGGTCAGGCCCTCGCTGGCGAGGCCCCGCTTCGAGGCGAGCCGAGGGCGGGGGCGGGGGCGGGGCGGGGCGGGGGCGCCTGCTTGTCGCGGGGGATGACGAGGGCGCAGCGGGACATGACGACGGCCGTGGCAGCCGCCGCCTCCACGCCCTCCTCCCCCACCTCGTACCGCGCCGCGTGCGCCACCTCCGACACGAACAGCGCTGCCCCCGCCGCTCGCTTCCGCTGGTACAGCTGGAGGGCGGGGGTACGCGCACGTTCGGGGGCCATCCCCCCAAAGTCCGCCCCCTCCCCGAACGCCCGCCGCATCCCCATCGCCTGGTGCGTGCAGAGGCACTCAGCTGCACAAAACGGACGACTCGGGAGCCCGGGGGGGGGGAGTTCGCGCCTTCAGAGCCTCTGGAAGGGCGGCCCGCATCTCCGCGACGAACTTGGGGAGGAAGAGCTGCCACGGGGCCGCAGGGGCACCGGGGTTCGGAAGGGGGTGAGAAGGGCAAGAGGGGCGACGGACGGTGATCTGCTGGGGGGCGGCGGTGTCGGCGAGGGTGCAGAGGCGGGCCGGCCAGGGGCCCTCCTTGGCGAGCCACGCCAGTGCGCCCTCGAGCGTGCCCCCCTCGCCCGGCAGCAGCAGCAGCATCGACGCCCCTCCCCTGCCGGTCGCGGTGCGCGCGCGTCGATGGGGGGACATCTTTGTCCGAGGGGGGTACAGGGCGGACTTGAAGGGCAGCTCGAGGAGCTCGGCGCCCGCGTCGGCGAGGTGGGCGTACTTGAAGCTCCTGGGAGCACTGGGCTCAGAAGGGGTTGCAGGGATTGTGAAGGAGGGGGTACATGCACACGCGGAGACACGCATGGTGGGGACGTCGCGCGAGGAGCCGGGGGCGGTGTGGAAGGGCAGCGGCGCCGTCCGCGACTTCGGGAAGGGGTGTACCCAGGCGTCCTAACGAGTCGGGGGTTACCGAGAGGGGACCGTCAGAGCGGCGCCGGGGGTACGACGCCACCTTGAAGTACAGAGCGTTGACGAGCACGAGGCGCGTGTCGGGCCCGACCTGCGGGGGAGCGGGGGAGGCGTCAGGGGGGCGGGGGGCCGGGGGGTACTGGAGCTGAGGGGACGGGCAGGCCTGGCTGAGAATCTCGCGGATGAGATTGCCGGTCGCGTCGGCGACGAATCCGTTTATAGCGGCGAGCGACGCACCCGGCGCCCCCGCGAAATCGACCTACCGCCCGGCGGCCCCGCGTGCGTCGGACTGGTCCGAGAGCGCAAAGCCGAGGGTTTCTTGGCCCAAGCTTCGAACCTGGCGGACAGCGGCGGCGTACTGGCCGATGGCCTTCGCGTAGGCCGGCAGCAGCGTCATCGTCTTGTCCGCGAAAGCCCCGCTCGCCAGGAGCGCACCGGAGCCGGCGCCCGTCACCGCATCTGCCGCCCGGGGCTGAGCATGAGCTGCCGATTCACGTCTGCAGCCGATGGCTGCAGCTGTGGCGCACGGACGGCGGCTGCGGCGGCGCTGCGGCGCGCGGCGTCGTCCTCGGGGACCTCGAGCGCCGCGAGCATCTCGCGGCGCGTCTCGCCGAGCGCGCCCTCGAGCGCCAGCGCCAGGCACACCGAGACGCTCAGCGGCGAGAAGACCAGGTTCCCCGCCCCATTCTGCGCAAAGTTCACGCACGTTCGAAGGCCTAGGGCTGTGCAGAAGGGCGAAGGCTCGCACGCACGCTCGCGTTAAGGTGCTCGTACAGCTTGCCTGCGAGCGCCTGCAGGCTCCGGCTGAACGCGAGGGCGTGCGCCGGCTCGACACCGGCGCCCGCACCCTTCCCTGCCTGCGACCCCATCCGGCGGCTTCGCTCGTCCGCGTACGTCCGCGAGCTGGTGTGGTCGGGGCCCGAAGCTGTGCACAAAGCCAATGCAGCCGCTTCAGGGTCGCGTTTGAAACGTGGCTTGATACCCGGTGCACGTGCACCAGACGCCGGGCGCCGGCAACCCTGAATTGTGACGTTTACGTACCCCCTGCCCCGGGCCTCGCCTGCGATGTGGACTCCGGTCCGACGAGCTCCAGCAGGCCACAGCTCTCTAGATCCGCACCTGGGCACAGGCTTGCTGCGCGCCGTCACATTTTAGGGGCTATTAGATTCAACACCTCTATGAAAAGGGCCTGTACATCGAACGAGCTGCGAAATTCGACGACTAAGCTGCAAAGGAAGCGGATTATGCGAGTATGCGATGCCGGTGGGCGACCGGCCGAGAAGGGACTCGATCTATGGTGATGCTGCACTTGCGCGGCGGGGCGGGGAGCGGCGGGGCGGGGCGGGGCGGAGGGCCCGGCCCGCTACCTCGAGCCAGAGCCGGAGCCGGAGCCGGAGGGGAGGGCGGCGAGGGAGCGGGAGAGGTGCCGGTAGAGGGCCCCAAGGTCCACCGCCGGCGGCCCCCGCCCGCCCCCCCCGCCGCCCCGCTGCCTGCTGCCCGCCCCCGCCCCGCCCTTCCTCGGGCCCGCGGCCTCCGCGGTCCCGCGGGGAGGAGCTGCCGCAGGTGCGCCAGCGCCTCTTCGGCCGCCTCGCGCGCCCTCGCCGCGTCGCCCATGCGCGCGTACCTGCGCCGCCCGCGCCGGCCGTCAACTCGCAGCCGGCAACGGCGAGCCGGCGGGGCTCGGGGGGGCGGGGGGGCGGACAGCTCGGAGAGGTTGGAGAGGAGGACGGCGGCGAAGGGCGGGGCGCCGGGTTCGCCGGGGCGGCCTTCGCAGGCAGCGAGGGCGCGCTCATAGGCCTCGGAGGCCTCCTCGAGGCGCCCGAGGGCCCGGCAGCAGGCCCCGCAGTTGTTCAGCACCGTCGCCGCCTCGAGCGAGTCCTCCCCGCACGCCTGCCCCCGCCCCGCTGAGAGGAGCAGCGCCGGCGGGGCGGGGCGGGGCCGGCGCACGGCGGCGCGCAGGGCGAGGGCCTCCCTGTAGAGCGCGAGCGCCTCCGCGTGCCTCCCCAGCGCCTGCTCGCACGCCGCGCTGGAGGGGGGGCACGCGTCGGCCGCGGTGGCGCGGGGGGCACGCGGCGCGCGCACAGGTTGTTCAGCGACTCGGCGAACTCGGGGCTGCTCCGCCCCAGCGCCGCCTCCCGGATCTCCAGCGCCTCCTGTGCCCACAAATCAGTTCAGCGCCGGGGGAGGGGGGGGAGGGAGGGGTACGGGCCTTGAGGAGGGCGGCGGCCTGGTCGAGGTGCCCGCGGGACTTCTCGAGGACGCCGAGCGAGTTGAGCGTCGTCGCCACCGTCGCGTGCCGCCTGCGCGGTACCCCATCGCAACCGGGGCGGGGGGGGGGGGGGGGGGGGCAACGCGGGCAGGGGCGCCGCGCCTGCCGAACGCCTCACGCTTCAGCGCCAGCGCCCTTCCGAACTGCTCCTCAGCGCCCGCGAAGTCACCCCCGCCCTGCGCGGCCGCATCGTGCGCCGTACCCCTGGGAGGGACGGGCCGGGTCCGGCCGCACGCGAAGGGCCCGCGCTAGGTTGTGTAGCCCCCCCGCCTGGTTCGCAACGTCCCCCGCCTGCCCGGGGGTCAGGAGAGGTTGGGGATAGAAGCGAGGGGGAGGGGTGCGCGCCTCCTCCCAGAGCTCGGCGGCGCGGCGGAGGAGGGGGACGGCGGCGGCCGGCTCGCCGCGGGCGGTGTGGAGGGCGGCGGTGTTGCAGAGGAGCGGGGCGAGGTCCGGGTGGCGGGGCCCGAGCGTGCGCTCCTCGACGGCCAGCGCCCGCCCGTAGAGCGCCAGGGCCTCGTCGAACTGGCCGGCGCCCTTGAGGCAGAGCGCGAGGTTGTTCATCGCGAGCAGCGTCTCCTCGTCCTCCTCCCCCAGCTCCGCCTCCCGCGCCGCCAGCACGCGCCGCAGCAGCCGCGCCGCCTCGTGCGAGCGGCCCTCGGTCGCCTGCGCGAGGTCCGCCAGCTGCGAGAGCGAGGCCGCCACGTCCGGGTGCGCGTCCGGCAGCTGCTGCGCCTCGCGGATGGCGAGGGCGCGCGCCTGCGCCTCCCACGCGCGCTCCAGGTCCCCCGCCGCTCGGTACAGCACGCCCAGCTTGGCGAGCCAGCCGGCCAGCTCGAGGCTCTCGCCGCCGACGAGCCGCTCGCGCACGGCGCAGGCGCGGGCGAAGTGCTCAGCCGCCTCGCCGGCGCGGCCGGCGCGGTGCAGGGCAGAGGCCATCGAGGCGAGCGTCTCGGCCACGTCCTCGTGCGTCTCCCCGTGCGCCGCGACGCGCGCCGCGAGAATCTGCTGGTAAGTCTCCATTGCCTCCCCGACCTTCCCTTGCGCCCTGCAAGCGAGCGCCGCCCCGTCGGGCGCGGCGGCAGCTAGCAGGACGGGCGGGCGGGCGAACGCGTGTAGAGTGGCGAGCTGCGGGGGGGCGGCCGGTCAGGCGGGGCGGCCGGCGCGCAGGCGAGGGGCAGGCTCACGTTCATGAGCTGGGTCAGCACGCGCGGGCTCGACGCCCCGTACGTTTTCTCTCCCATTGACACCGCTCGCTTAGCCGTATTCACGATGTGCGTGTGGTCTTTGTTCACGTTGTTGGCAGATCGGACACTGGGACTCAGGCCTGCGAGCTCGAGAAAATCAGGCCAGCGCGCCCCGCCCCGACCCGCCGCCACGGACCTCCGTTCGACCCCGAAATCGGAGTCAGGCCGCCCGATGCTGCATTCCCGCTGCTGGTTCCGAGAGGGGTTGGCGGCGGCACGGAGATCGACAGGCCCAGCGGCGCAGAAGGCGCGACTTCCCCGGAACCCATCCTGCGTCGTGCCGCGGAGACCGCAGACGAATCACAGCTGACCGAAGCGCCGGTTCCCTCTCCTGGGCCCTGGCGGAGCCGCGGAGCGTTCGGCGGACTATGGCTGCCCAGACAATGGACGCTACCTCGCGCGCGGCACGGCAGTGCGGACGGTAATGAATTTGGCGGACGCGCGCTCGATGACGGCGAGACGGGCTGGGGGTCCGGCAGACAGGGCAGGTCGGGCTGCGTACCCCCCGACCGTCGAAGCAGCGCTTGTTTCGTCTGAGCACCTGGGGCCTTCCGACGAGCTAGCTCGCAGTCTGCAGTCGCATACAGGCAGGTTTGGGCCTTCTCTATGGATTCGCGAAAAGATCGTAAACCTGACGCGCCGCGCGCGCGGCGCGACAGTTCTACGATCTTCGAAGGAGCATGGCGCAAGGCTTCTGCGTCGGCTTCCCTATCGTTGCCAGCGGCGGCAGCGCTGTCGCGCAGTTCCATAGCCGGACCCACTCAGCGTCCGAGCGGCCGGCAGCCCTGCGCCAACGAGCGGATTCTGTCGCCGTTCCGTCCTCCTCTAACCTGAGGACATGCGACGCCTTCGAGCTCCGGTCCGGCAGCCCGAGCAACGAGCGCGCGCGTCGCGGGTCGCCGACCCGCCCTGATCGCAGGTCTTTCCGCGCCTCGAGCTTCTTGGGCCGTAAGTTGTCAGCATCGGCATCGAAGGGCGTGCGCTCGGCGCTGCAGCTTTGCGAGGGCATCAACGCAGGTGCTTGCATACCCGCGCCCCTCCGTTCCGGAGTTGGATCCGACGCCGCTTCCCGCGCACAGCAGCGTCCTCAGTGGCGGCTGAGGCGGCGAGCGGCTCCACGGGGACCGAGGAGACGTCGCAGGATCGCCCGATGGTCTTCCCGAAGCCGACCGAATTCCAGTACCGCGCCATCGGCATCATCTCCGGCCGGTCCGCGCGCCCTCCTTTCGTTTCTCAGTTTTCTTCGTTTCGAGTTCCTTTCTAAGCGGCGACACGCAGCTTCGTGCCGAGCGCGGAGAACCCCCGGATAGGCCAGCTGGCCGCAGAGGACGGGACGGTGATGGACGCGCGCGTCGTCTCCTCCATGAACCAGTTCATTCAGAAGATCGATCTCGAGCAGAAGCAAACCTTCGTGCGCCCCGGCCCCACCCCGCGCTCCCCCGCCTTGCCGATCGATCCCCTGGGGCCCAGGTCGTGTACCCGAAGACCCGGATCGACGGCGGGCAGGGTACCGAGCTCCGCGTGGACGTCGCCGGGGTACGCCGTCGCCTCCGCCCCGCCGGGCGGCGAGGGAGGCGCCTTGACGCTCCCCCGCGCGCCCAAGGTGCGGAACCCGGTCCTCAAGCCGGACGTGGACAAGGAGGGCAAGAACCTGACCCCCCCGAACGGCTGCGCCACCATCGAGGACTACTTCTCGGTCCGCGGCGTCGTCGTCCTCGCGGTACCCCCCTCCCGCCCCGTTCGTTCCATCCCAAGGGGCCGACAAGGGGGCGGGGCGGGGGTCAGCTGCCGGAGGAGGGGATCATCGTGGTGAAGATCCAGCCGGTGGAGGGGTCGTGGGTGAAGCCGTTCGCGCTGCGGCTGCACGGGGAGCTGCCGAGCCCGGCGCACAGCAAGTTCTGGGACCTGGACGTGCGCCGCGAGGGCGCCCGCCTCGTCATTCAGGGCTACACCTGCATCGGCCGCGTCGCCCGCCCCGGCGCCCGCGACCGCCGCGACGACTACGACGGCGAGGGCGAGGCCGCCGGGGGTGCCCGCGCCCGCGCCGCCCGCCCCGGGCGCCGCAACGAGGCCGCCGACGAGGAGTAGAAAGCCCCTCGACGCCCCGGCCCCCGCCCTTTCCGTGTGTCTTGTTTCCCTAATGGCACCCCACTGCACATCCTTTCAAAGCCTGTACATTTGGGCCACGTTCACGTTAGGCACGCGTCTGACCCACGCCTGATCTTGGATCGAGGGAGACTCGGAGACTCGCATGGGAGGGAGAGACTCCTGCGAGGGGAAGGGGCCCGCGGCAGCAGCTGGCGCCCGGCTTTGGGCCAGCATAGCCTGCGGCTGTTGGGGAAGAAATGAGGCTCCCTCCTCCCGTCTGTGGCTGGCACTCCAAGCACCAACAGACTCGACCCCGCGTCGCGGCGACACCCGCTTTGACATCGGAGTCCCCCTCGTGCGCGACCAGGCTGCTAGGCGGAGGCTGCAGCTCCGCAGCTTCTCGCCCCGTAGGTAGCACCGTAGGATATCCGCGCGCATTCAAGAAGCCCTCAGCTGCAGCGGGAGGCCATGGTTCAGCAACCCACGCGCATCGGCCGGAAAGGGATGATGCGGGCGCACCGGGGGCGGTTGAGTGTTGTGGGGCGGCTGTCGCCGGCTGACTGTTGCCTCATTCGGTGAACACCTACGCGGGGATGTTGGGCGAGTAGCAGCTTTATAATCGAATCGAAAGAACGACCTCGACGTCGCGGATGCCGATGACAGTCCAGCAGGGGCTCGGGTTGGCGACGATCAGCCGAAGGCGGCAGACGGGCCGCGCGCCGGCCTGCACAGGAATGACGTGCCAGTTCTGAGACTCGTCCTCGTAATGCGGATGCTTCATGAGCTGCTGCTCGCGCACAACGGTGGCCCAAACCCTCTCATCGTCGACGAACTTGATCTGCACAGTCACGAACGCGCTGTAGTAGTTCCTGCGCGCGCAGGTGAGATACGCAGCACCATACGCATATGCCGACCAAGACAGCGTACTTGAAGGTGATGTACTTGAGCGGCGACGGCGGGTTTAGCTGGACCTCCTGCACGACGGGGCCGGGCTGCCGAGCTGGAATTATCTGCGGCGGTGACTGCATCCAACACGCGTGTGGGACTGCTGGCAGCGCGCTCGGCGTCGAATCGGCGAAACAGCCCGGGTACAGGTGCAAACGCAAGAGAAGAGTAGCGCCGGCTGCTGGCGTTCCAGGCCTGCCCGGCTGCCGATGGAAGCACCGGGAGGAGCATCGGCAGCGGTCGAGCCGCTGGATTCAGAACCGCTCCCACCAGATGGTGCGCTGTAGCCGGCGATGGCACTTGTCGCGCGCGCATAGCGCGGTCGTTTTTGCCGTCTATAGCGCATCGAGGGCGCTTAGGCCGCGGCTGTGATGCGGAAGCTGCGAGAGGGAGCCAGCGCGTACCGGACTGACCAGCTTCGCAGTCCAGCGGATCCCGCCGGGCCAGGTCCGCGAGCTGCTTCGGGTGTACCGATGGAAGGGACCCTGCAAGGCATGCGGGGCCTTGTCCACGGAGCGTATTTTCCTGCGGCGGGAGGTGGTGAAGAACTCGGCTCTCGCGGAGAGCGAGCCCGTCGTCTTCGCGCACCCGTTGAAAGACTTTGCGATCGAGCGCGGTCTTGATCTGAAGCCGATAGTGTGAGTGTGATCTACCGGGCGCCTTCCGGCCGAGGTCGCGAGCCAACCGTCCTCAATCCGGTGCAGGTCGTTCTCCGGCAAGCACCCGGGCGTCGCGTGCCAATCCTGCGGAACGGCGCTGCGCGAGTACGTTATGTACGACGAGTTCCGCGAGATGGAGGCCGCCGGCTCGCACATGCAGTACGCCTCGAAGGAATTTGATCTGCGCGAGCCGCTCAACGCCAAGACCCTCGCCATGCTCACCGATCGTCACGCCAAGAAGCGTGCGCGGCGCCCTCGCCTTTCTCTCTCGTCTCCCGTGCGACGCCCGAGCCGCCGCGCCGCCCCGCCCCGCAGACTCCTTCGAGCGGGCCCGCCTGCGGGAGATCTACCGCGTCCCCCTCCCCGTCCCCATCCCGCCCTCGCCGACCCTCACGCTGCCCTCCCCGCCGCCTCTCGACCCCGCCCCGCTCCCGCGCTTCGCCGGGGCCGCCTCCCGGGCCCTCCACGCCGCCCCCGTCGCCCCCGCCTCCCGCATGCCCCCCGGCTCCGACCCGCTCCTGGCCCCGCCTGCCCCGTCCCCCGTCGGCGGCATCCTCTGGGGCGCCGCCGCCTCCCCGGGACCCTCCGGGGCGGCCCGAGCCCGCCTCGCGCAGCCCCGTGACCGAGGCGACGATCCGTGCGCCCCGGGCCCGCCCCGCCGCCGCCGCCGCCGCGGCCCGGCACCGACCGGGGCGGCCGGCGGCGCGCTTGCGGGCGCGCAGCGATGGCGGGGCGGAAGAAGTCGCGGGAGGCGCGCGTGAACACCAACTGCCCGCACAAGGACGTCAAGCACCACGCCAAGGGCCCGCCCCGCCCCCGCCCGCCCCGCCCCCGCCTTCCCTCTGACCGCGCGGGGCGGGCGGGGCGGCGCAGGCATGTGCCTCTCGTGCTACCGCAAGACGAGGGAGCAGGCCGTGCTCGCGGCCGCAGCCGCGGCCGCCGGCGGCGGGGGCGCGGCCGTCGCGGCCGTCGCAGAGGCGCCGGAGGACGGGGGCGTGGTCGTGCGGGTGGGGTACGTGAGCGTCCCCGACTTCATCGAGTCCGGAGTCGTCGCGGAGGCCCTCGCGGGGCGGGAGGGCAAGGAGACCGACAAGGGCGCCGGCGGCTGCGCCGGCGGCGGCTGCTCGGGGGAAGAGAGCGACAGCGAGTCCGGCATCGCGCGCAGGGGCCTCAAGGTCTTCCTCGGCCGCGCCAAGCAGGCGCGCGCGCCGGCGCTCGCGGGCCGGACGCGAGCGACGCCCTCTGACTTGCTCGTCTCTGCGGCAGGCGACGGCTTGCGGGCACACGTGGGCGGCGCCCTACGCCAAGGGCATGTGCGCGGCCTGTTTCAGGGACGCCCGCGAGCAGCGCGAGCGCCGCGCCGCCGAGCGCCTCCTCGTCAAGCGGGACGGCCCGCCCGCCTCCTCGGAGGCGGCGGGGGCGGATGGGGGCGAGGGGGAGGGCGGGCGGGGCGCGGACGTCGTCCTCGCGCTGGCCCCCGGGCTGGACCTCTCGTGCGACGCGGGGGCCTGCGCGGCGGCGGCGGCGGCGACGCGCCCCCTCGCCTCCCTCACAGCCGACGAGCTCCTCGGCCTCGCCGGCTCCCGCCTCTCCTCCGCCTCCCTCACCGGCCCCGCCGCCGAGTCCCCGCCCACGCCCACGCCCCGCCCCCGCCACCGCCCCGCCTCGGAGGCCGGGAGCCCGCCCAGCGCCCCACGTGCCCCGTCGCCCCCGCCCCAGCCGGGCGCGCCGGTCCCCCCGGGGCGGCGGCGGGGCCGGTGGCGCCGCAGCCGGCGGAGCTGTGGGAGGAGGCGGACCCCGTGAAGGAGCACGACTCGCCGAGGCCGCGGGCGGCGGTGGCGGCGCAGGTGCTGGCGGCGGCGGCGCAGCGGTACGGGGAGGCGGTGCGGCGGAAGGCGGCGGAGCGGCGGGAGGCGGAGGAGCGACGGCGGGCGGAGGCGGCGCTGCTGGAGGGGGTGCTGCCGCAGGAGCTGGACCCCGCGCTCGCGCACGTGCTCGCCCAGCTCGACGACGAGGTCCTCGCCTACCTCCACGTCCACGTCCGCCCCGGCCCCGCCCCAGCCCCTGCTTGCGCGCTCCTCGCGACCGCCGGCGCAGGGCATCCCCATCGACGAGGCCCTCCTCCAGGGCCTCGTGCCCCTCGTCAACGCCCACGGCGCGCCCCTCTCCCCCGAGCGTGCGCCTCCACCCCTTCTCTCCCACCCCGCCCCCTTCCCTCGTCTGACGGGGGTACAGAGCTCAACAGGATGGTGGCGGACGGCTCGAAGCTGCCCCCGCACATCGCCCTCTCCCCGGCCGCGCGCCGCGGGGCGCGGCCCCGCCGCCCCCGCCCCGCCCCGCCCCGCCCGTCGGGGCGCCCCGCGGCGGGGCGGGGCCGCGGCCGGGGCAACACCAACTGCCCCCACCACTGGGTCAAGCACCACGCCAAGGGTCCGTTTCGCCCGAAAGCCGTGTCCGCGCCATCTGAGGGGGCGGGTCGTTTGGCAGGGATGTGCCTGCCGTGCTACCGGGCGCACCGGCAGAACGTGGCGGCGGAGCGGGCGGCGGCGATGACCATCCTCTCCCCCGAGCTGCCGGCGGCCTCGCACGTGCCGCCCTCGCCCATGCAGCCCCTCCCGCAGCGCTGCGACTCGGACGACGCCGCGGCGGAGGCCGACCGGCCCTACTCGCCCCTCGCCGGCGCGGGGCACGCAGCCGCCGCCGCCCCCGCCCCCGCCGAGTCCTCGTACCCCTCCTTCCGCGTCCCCGTCGGCGACGGCTTCCTGTCCCGCACCGGTGCCCTTACCCCGCTCCTCCCCCCGCGGCGAATCCCGTCTGACCCGATCCGGCCCGCCCGCAGCGGCGCCCACGGCCGCTTCGCTGCCGCCTGTGCAGATCCCGCCGCCGCCGCCGCCGCCGCTGCGGGGGCCGGCGGTGCAGTCCGCCGCCTCCTCGTGTGTGGGCGGGGAGGGGCCGGGGCCGGTGGCGGGCGGCAAGCGCAAGCGCCTCGCCGACGCGCTCTCCCCGAAGCAGCGCCCGTCCAGCCCGAGCAGCCCGCCGCACTCCCCCGGGCCCGGCCCCTCTCCGCCCGCCCCCGCCCCGGCCTCGGCCCCGCCACCCGGCGGCGTCGGTTCTCTCATCGTGCATTCCGGGCCGCCCCCGCGGCCCGCCGGGAGCGGCAAGGGGCGGCACAAGGTCTACTCGAGCCGCTGCCCCCACTCGCACGTCAAGCACCACGCGAAGGGTACCCGCAGCCCCGCCTCGTACCCCCCCTTCCGCCCTGAGCCCTCGCCGGCAGGCATGTGCTGGTCGTGCTACAACCGGGCCCGGATCGCGGCGGCGAGCGCCGGGTCCGAGCTCGCCGAGGAAGAAGCGGGGGGCGCGAGCGCCGCCTCTACCCCCGAGACCCCCGCTGCCGAAGCCCCCACCCCGAGGCGCGTCCCCGTACCCCCTCACCCCTCCCCCCCTTCTTGACTCCGCCGCAGAATGGATTCGGATCCGGGTTCCCCCTCGCCGCCGCCCTCCCCGGCGCCGGCGCCCGCTGCACCGGCGCCGCTCCCGGCGGCCAGCCGGGGCCGCGGCGGGCCGGCCGGCGGGGCGCGCCTGACGCCGGCGGCGCTGGTCGCCGCCGCTGCGGCCTCGAAGAGCGGTGTGGGCGCCTCGGCCTCGGCCTCGTCTTCCGGGGCGGCGCCGTCGAGCGGGGGCGGCTCGGGGGGCGAGCGGCGGCGCGGGAGCGGGGCGAGCACCCCCGTCTACTACTTCGGCTCCGCCTCCGACTCGGACAGCGACTCCGACTCCAGCCGCAAGCGCGCCGCCAAGCGCCGCCGCGGCGCCCCGGCCCCCGCCGGGGGCGCGGGGCGAGCCGCCCGCTCGGCCGCCCGCCGGGCAGCCGCGCGGCGCTGGCGTCGGGGGCCGGGGCGGGCGGGGCGGCGGGGCGGGGGGCAGGCGGCGGACCTCGTCGGAGCTCAGCGCGGGGGAGCACAGTGGAATGGAGAGCGACGCCGCCTCGCCCCTCCCGCCCCGCTCCCCCGCGCCCGCCCTCGCCGCCCCGCAGCCGGTCGCCGCGCCGGCCCTGCCCCCCGCCCCCGTCGCCTCGTACTCGACCGAGGAGGAGGACGAGGGGCAGGAGGAGGGCGAGATCGTGGATGCAGGGGCCGCGCCGCCGCCGCCGTTGGGCGCCCCGCCGACGCCGCCGGCGGGGCCGCGGCGGGCGACGGAGCGGGGCGGGGAGGACGAGGAGGTCGACATCCTGGGCGACGACTAGCCGGTGTCGTATCGAGCGCGCTGTTCTTTGCAGATGTGCACATGCACACGCAAATTCATTGCTTCATTCAATGAGCTAACTGAGCTGTGCGGCCGCGGGCCGAGCCTCCCCTGCCATGCATAAATCCTGCAGAGTCCTATCTATAGCAACAGCTGTGCTCTGCACGAGGTTTGCTGCGGATTGGTAACCGCAACTAGTATCATAGTATTTAATTTGGCAAGAGCGCACTAGACTAGCTATGGGAACGAACCAGACGAACAGGACGTTCAAAGTGTAGAGAAGGTCAATATCTCCGATCCAGTCCATTTTCTCAGATCCGAAATTAATCGAAGCCGTCGAAAGCCGCTGAGCCGTGAAGGCACGTAAAAAAGGTCTTTGCCTTAGAATTCGAAATTGCTGATCATGATCACGATGTGTCAGGCCTTTGCCTTCGAATTCGAAATTGCTGATCACGATGAGTCTGCAGCTGCGACTGCTCGAGGCTCAGCGGCTCCTCCGAGGCTCTGCGCCAGCAGGCGCTCTGGGGCTCGAGGCTTCGAGCTCCGCTTTCGCTCAGTGATGGGCCGCCTCCGTTCCATGGCTGAGCTCGAGGGAGCGACGTGTGCGCAGAGCTCGAGGAAAGCTAGAATCACAGCTGTAGCCAGCCCCCGATCGTTAACGTTCGAATAACACATCTGCATTGTGCAAAATACGCTTTTAAAAAACTGACATGTACACGCAATGCTACTTTGAATAAGGGTACAGCTGCTGGAAGACTGTGCGCGGGAGGGTTCCGGGAGGGGTGCGGGAGGGGTGCGGGATGGGCTGGAGTGCGAATTTTTGTTTTAAAGACCAGGGAAGCTCGAGAGCGAATAAGTTAAGTGGAGATTGGGGTGCGGGGGCTGGCCATGGCGGCTGATCATGAGGCCTAGGCGACGGGGGTGAGGGGCCCCCAGGCCTCCGGGGCGACGCGGCGGTCCAGGCCTGGCAGGCCCGGCGTGAACCAGCCGACGACGGCGGCCGCCGCCACCGGCCGCCCCGCCAGTGCCTTCGCCCCGCGCCCGCCGAGGGCGGCGGCCCACTCGGGGACGCGCTCCGTGGCGAGGTGCACGCGGCGCGTGATGCGGTCGCCGAGGTCGTGCACCCGCACCGTCGTCGTCGCCCCGGCCCCGTTCCCCACGACGGCGACCGCCTTGCGGGGCGCCCCCAGCGCGGCGGCGATCTCGGCCTCGAGGGCGGCCGGGGGCGGCGCCGGCCCGAGGGCCCACTCGATGCGGACCTCGAGGTGGCCCTTGCGCACCCAGCGGCGCCTGAGGCGCGCCCGCACGACCAGCAGGAGGACGAGGAGGAGGAGGAGGCCCCCGGCGCCGGCGGCGACGGGGATGAACCAGGGGGCGTGGACGAAGGCCCACCAGGGGCCGGGGAGGCGCGAGGTGACGGAGAGGCGGGCCACGCCGAAGCCCGGGATCGCCAGGCCCGACGCGGCCAGCGACTCCGCCCTCGCCTGCACATCCTCCAGCCCCTTCCCGCTCCCGTCTGCCCTCCCCGGCGGCAGCAGCGACGACGGTGAGGACGGGCGCGGAGGCGGGGGCGGGGGAGGCGGCTCTGGCACCGGCGGACTGGACGACCTTCGTTCGCACGGCGATGGCGGGGGCCCGCAGCGCCCGCCGCCGCGCCGACGTCTCCTGAAAAGTTTCGAAGCGCGAAGTGAGATGCCGACCCGACGGGACGGTCGGAGGGAGACGATTATTCCATCCTCTTTGAACCGCCTAACTGGAAACACCTTCCTAGAAAGCGCTCTAAAAGAGTCGTCACATGGGCCGCGTGCCTGGACGTCGGTGACGAAGAGGCGGTCGGCGGAGACGGGCGGCGGGGGGGCACTGAGCGCCGCCGCGAGACCCTCCCGGAACGCGTCCTGTACCCCCACGCGCCCCTTCAGAGACCCTCGAGCCGGTGCGGGAACTCGAGGGGGGCGGCGGGGACGGGCCTGGGCGGGGGCGTCGAAGTTGGCCTTGGTGGCGGGGCGGCCGCCGGGGAGCGAGGAGAGGACGACCTCGAGCTCGATGGAGGGCACGTCCCCCGCCGGCGTCGCCCGCGGCGCCGTCCCCGCCGCCGGCGCCCCGTCGGGGAGCGTCAGCGTCCCGCCCCCGCCCCCGCCCGCGCCCTCCTGCGGGGGCCCCGCCGCCGCCCCGGGGGCGGAGGGCGAGGGGGAGGGCGTGGCCGAGGGGGAAGGGCTGGGAGACGGGGAGGGGGCCGGGGACGGAGACGGGGACGGGGCGGCGCAGGGGCCGGGGGAGACGGCGAAGTCGAAGTCTGCGGTGACGACCAGCGCGAGCAGCATCGGCCCTGCAGGAAGGCGAACGTCAAACGAAGAGGACCGATTGCAATCCTGCAGAAGCCGAAGACAGCGCAGGCACCTTCTTCCGGGGGCGAGGCGAAGCGGGTCAGATTGACGGCGATCTGGACGCTGGCGTTGGCGACGCCGCCGCTCGCGTTGAGGCCGCCGGGGGCCGCCGGGGGCGCCGGGGCCGGCGGGACCTGGATCTCCGCCTGCTCCACCACGTTCAGACGGTCCGGTCCCTATGAAAACGAAGGGAAAAGCATGAGTCGCGAGGGGGGACGGGGCAGGGGGCGGGGGCGCGTCTGCGCACGTCGAGGCCGTTGGGGTACACGAGCGTTCCGTTGGGGAGGAGCTGTGGCGGGGGCGGCGTGAGCGGTCAGCGCGCCCGAGGCGGCGAAGGGGACCGGAGGGGCGGGGACGGGGGCCCCGGCCGGCCGCTCGGGGCTCGAGAGCGCCAGGGCGCGTGAGGGTGTTGGTGGCAAGGGGCGGGAGGAGGGGGCGGGAGGGAGGGGGGGGGAGGGGGTGGGCGGAGGGAAGGAGGAGGGCGGGGGAGGGAGGGGGGCAGGGGCGGGGGGCAGGGAATGAGGGAGGGGCGGCTTGGAGACTCAGGGAGTTTGGGGGAAGCGCTAGAAATGTAAAATTCTCGAGAGCTCCAGGGCGAACTCATGATGAAAGCGCGAGGCCTGGAGGATTGGTTTGGGGCGGGGCGCGGGGCGCGGGGGCGGGCCTGCAGGGTGAGGTCGAGGTCGTTGACGAGAGCGCGGGCGGCCCCCGGCGACGCCGGGTAGTCCACCCACACCAGCGTCCCCCGCAGCGCCCCCCCCGAGGCCGCCCCACCGCCGCTGCTGGTGCTGTTGCCGCTGCTGCTGTTGCTGCTGTTGGTGGTGCTCGAGGGCAGGGGCCGGGCGCAGAAGAGGAGGGCGGCGCCAGTGTCGGCGGCCGTCACGTTGCGCTCAAGCAGCCAGAGGGCGGGGCCCGCGGCGGGGGCGCCGGCCTCGGGCGCGGCGAAGCGGAGCGCCCTGGAGGCGGCGGGGCGCCCGAAGCCCTGGAGCCGGTCGGGGCGGGCCGTCTGGAGGGGTATGGGCGAGTCTTGGTACGAGTCCACGACGACGCCGGGGAGGAGCCTCGCCGCGTTGTGGAGCACGGCGCGCAGGAGCGCGCTCGAGGGCGAGAAGCCGTCCCCGGGGGTGCGCCGCCCGCTGGGGTAGAACCTGGGGTACGGGTTCGTGCCGGGGTACAGGCTCCCAGAGGGAAGAAGGCGAGAGCGCACCCCTCCGTGAAGTACTGCCGAACGAGCGCCGCCAGACCCGCGAGCTGCGGGGGTGCGGTTCGCGCCCGGAGGGGGGCACCACCGCGCAGCGGACGCACGGCGGGAGTGGCCATGCTCGTGCCCTGCTTGGCGGTGAGGGCGGCGCGGGGGCCCTGCCCGGGGCCCACTGCGCGGCGCGGCGTCGGTGCCGGGGCCGCAGTCGCAATGGGCGAATGCGCGGGGGCACATGCGCGCACGGGGCTGGCACTGGCGGGTGGTCCAGTTGCCGTCGGAGAGGGCGGACACGATCTTGTGGCCGGGGGCCTGCGGGGCCGGGGCGCGTCACTGCGGATGGAACGGGCGCGGGGCCCCCGGGCGCTCCGAGCTCGCACCACGAGGTCCGGCTGCGGCGGAGGCGGCGTGAGGCGCGACCGAGGGGCGCCGGGGGGAGGGCCGGGGCGCGGCACCTTCACGCGCCCGTCGAACGCCGGGCCCCGCGACGAAAAGCCTGCCGACGGCTCGGAGGGGCGAGGGTGGCGCGGGAAGGCCGGCGCCGCACCGGCGACGTTGTTCGCGTTGTACACGGTGGCGTTGATCTGGTTCGGGCAGCAGTAGCCTGGGGGGCGGCGGTGAGGCGCGAGGGCGAGCGAGGCGGACGGGGGAGGCGGGGGCGGGGGGCTGGGGGCGAGCACCGGCGAGCGCGGCATCGACGGGCGTCGAGCAGTTGATCCACGCGCCGCACACGTCGGCTGGAGCGAGGCGTCGGAGGAAGAGAGGGGTAGACGGAGTATAAGGGGTGGAGGGGGGTACCGTAGCCCTCCTCGATGCGCCCGAGCTCGCGCCAGCCCGCGAGGGGTACGTGCGACGCGCCCACCGCGATGCAGTTCTTGCACAGAGCGGGCTGGCGCGGGATGAGGCAGGGGGGGGGGGGCGGGGGCACGGTGCGCACGGAGCCGACGGTGCGGTCGCCGAAGTTGCCGTCGTTGCCGGCCGCCACCAGCACCAGCAGCTCCTGCGCCCCCGCGCCCCCGTCAGCAGCACGCGCACCGCACGGCGGGGCGGGTCGATTCGGCGGGGGGCACCGGCATGCGGAAGGCGCCGAGGTCGAACTCGGCGGTCTGCCCGTCGTACACGTTGCACGCCGCCGGCTCCGCCCGCGTCGCCTCCGCGCAGCCCCACTGCCGGCGGCGCTCAGCCCAGGCCTCGGAGCGGGGGTGCGGCAATTTCACCGAATTCGAGTGGATGCGGGCGCCGCCCTGCAGCCGCGGGGGTCGCTTTGGGGAGCGGGGGAGTGGGCGGCGGGCTTTTCGGGGGGTACCTCGTAGGCGGGGACTAGGAGGTCTTTGAGGACGCTAATTGTACCCGTCGCGATGTACGCCTGGAGCAAGAGTGAGGAGGCTGCGTGGACGAGTGCCGGGGTGGCGCGGGGCACCGATCCGTTCGCGTTGACGCCGTTCACGTCCTGCGCGGCGCGGTCGGCGGTCGGGGTGCGAGGCGAGCGCGCGGCACCCCGGAGCAGGGAGGAGGGGACGAGGGGAGGGGGCACCTGGAAGATGAGCTTCGCGGCGTGCGCGACGCCGTTGTGGCGCGCCATCGAGTCCCGCTCGGTCCCGTTCCCCCAGTCGAGCGGCACGCGGCCCACAGCCGTCGCTGCACTCGGCCGTTGCAAGACACGCGGGGGCTAGGAGGGGTACGCGGCGCACCGGCCACGTGGGTACCGTGACCAGTGCCGACGCCGCTCCGTGCGGTCGCGTTGGGGGCGACCCAGTACCCCACGATCTGCATCGGGCGCGTCATCGTCTGGTGCACCCCCGCGGGAGGGGTGCGGGGATCGCCCGCCTTCGATCGGCCGGGGGCCTTGAAGTCCCGCGTCCCGTTCGAGAGCGCCGCCGCGAGCTCCCTGCCCGCCCGTCAGCGCAGGGAGCCGGCCCGCGGGATCGACGGCCTCAAATCGGCGCGCCGGCCCGTGTCGTTGCCGTTCTCAAGGAAGAGGCAGTGGTCGAAATCGAGCCCCGCGTCCGCAATCTGGGGGTACGCCGACTCAGGAAAAAGGGAGGGGCGAGGAGGGGGGGGGGGGGGGGGGGGGGGGGGGGGAGCGGACGGCGAGGGTCTGCCCCTCGCCGCGGAGGCCGCGGGCCCAGAGGGCGTTGGACTCGGCGCGCCCGTCCTCCGAGCCCGACGCCAGCAGCGGCCCCGCGAAGGCCGCCAGCGGCTGCGCGCGGGGGAGCCTCAGGAGCGGGAGGCGGGGGCCTCGCGAGGGAGCGCGCGCGCCGCCATCGCGAGCTCCGCCTCGACCCAGTGTACCAGCGGCTGCGCGAGGAGGAACCAGGTCAGCGGGGCACGAGGAGGGGGGGGGGGGGGGGGGGGGGGGGGGGGGGGGGGGCGGGGCGGCCCGCCTCGTGGGCGAGGAGGGCGGCGGCGCGGGCGGCGAGGCCGGGCCGGGGCCCGGGGCGAGCTCGACGCGCACGGCGCCGGGGAGGGCCCGCGCGGAGACGGGCGCCCGAGGGCCGCCCCCAGCGCCCCCTCCAGGCCCGCTGCCGGCCGGCCGCATCAAGCCCGCCCGGACAGAGCGCGAGGAAAGGGCGTTCGGGGCGGCGGACCGGCGAAGGCGGCGACCTCGCGGGGGGAGAGGCCGTGCAGGGCGGCGCGGAGGGCGCCGCCCCCGCGCCCCCCGAGGGCGCCCCGCGCCACCTTCTGCTCCGCCCGCACCGCGTCCACCCACGTCACCCCCGGCGCCGCCCTGCGAGCGGAGCTCGTCGGGAAGAGGCGGGAGGGTGAGGAGGGGGAGGGGGGGGGGGGGGGAGGGGAGGGGAGGGGGGGGGCGGACCGGAGCCGCTCGGCCTGGGGCGGGGTACACGTGACCAGGTACGCGCTGTTAGGGAGGTAGGCCCCCAGCCGCACGCCTGCCGCGCCCTCCACGGCGGCCCGCAGCCGCGGCGTCAGGTTGGGCGCGTGCACCTGCGGGGACGGATGAGGTGAAGGGGGGGGGAGGGGGAGGGGAAGGGGAGGGGAGGGAGTGCGCGCCAGGTACACGTGCTCGCCGGGCCGCACGGCGCGGTGGGCCCCGGCCGCATCTGTGCCGACACCGCCGCCTTCGCTCCGCCTCTGCGAACTCTTCGGAGGTCCGCGCGCGCCGCCCGCCAGCGCCTGGCGGGCCCGCAGGCGTGCGTGGTGGATCAACGGCTGCTCCGCGCGCGTGTCGATCGATTGCCCGTTCGCAAAGCAGATCTGAGGGGCCGGGGCGTGAGCGCCGAGCGGGCATGGGCGGGTCGTCGAGGGGGCCGGCCTGGGCGCACCACGTGCTCTTCATCGCACCACGGCGCACCGCCCTCGGGCCGCAGCGCCAGCGCGGACACAACAACGCACAAGAGGACCAGGAGCGCCCCGAGCCTCCGTCCGGGCGGCAGCGCGCTGTGTCCGCGGCACCGCCCCCGAGGTTCAGCCGTCTGAGGCACCGAGCGTGCGCCGCTGCATCTGGCCATTCGAGAGCATTCGGCCTCAGCTGCCACGGAGCTCGCCCTCAGAGATAGGTTGAGACCGCCCCGCATCGAGTAGCGCTGATGTGCTGGCGCCGAGGCTCAGGCTTTGGGCGCTCGTGGCCCCATCTGGTCCAATCAAGCAGAGCTGAGCCCTCCCATCGCCGCGGAGCCAGCTAGCAATTAGGCTAGCCAGGGAAAGTAGGTTGCTCCTGCGCCAGGCCCGCGCCGCGCGGTCGTCGTATAACTCAGGTCCTTCCGAGCTTGTTCGGAGAGCCGGTGGCCGGAGAGCGGCCCCTTCGTTTCCGTCTTCTGTACCCCTCCCGGCTCAACAAGCTTCGCCAGCGCGCTCCGGAGTGCACCCGCGCGTTGCGAGCATGCGCTTTATGCGCCCGTCGCTCTATTGGCACGCTCGCCTCCCCGCGCCCCCTCCCCTGACCGTTCGTATTACGAGCCGCATTGTTGGGACGCCAATACAGGTTAGCACCAACTCGCCGCCAAGCAGTGTCATGGTCAAATAGCATCGAGTCCATCGACAGCATCGGCAGCAAAATCAGCCGCAGGGATTCGTCACAGCTAGCATCCGCTCAGCCCACACGTGCACCCTACCGCGAGCTCGAACGTTAACCACATCCGCCGCCCGTCGCGCCGCCCTCCGCAAGCCAGCACGCCGAGTGCGCGCAACGTAACAACACTAAATGCCTCCTCTCGCTGCTTCGACCGTCATGCCTACGAGCAGCTCGCTCCTGGTGCGTGCGCGTGCTGCCCAGCTGCAGACATTGTACAGCTGAAAGCGATTGACTGCGGCGCTTCGACGCGCCTGCGAAGACGCTCGTCCTCGAGCATAGCGGTTGCAGAAAGCCGCCAACGTGCAGCGCGCGCTAGAGGCCGGCGCCCCTGCAACGGTCCGCGGCCGCCAGTTTTGACCGGTTCGGATATCAATGCGCAGATTAACGTCCGCGGCGCGCAAGTCGATGGCAGCTCAAAGAGAGGCCTCTTCGGGTGCGCGCGAGGCGCCCGCCTGTCGCACTGGAAGTGCGCGCGCCGCGGCTCATTCAGGGCCCGCAGGAAGAAACAGTCGAAGTACTTCGGTGCGCGCGCGCCAACTGCCCCTGTGTCTTGGGACCCTCTCTGAGGCGGCGGGGGCGGGGCCAGTGGAGTGCAAGTACGGAAGCATGCAAGCGAAGACGGCCTCCCTGCCGGGGCCCCGCGCCACCTGGCAGCAGACCTTCAAGCTTCCCGTGCGCCCCCCCGCGCCGCCGCTTGGCCGCCTTTCCCGTCCCCGCGCGCTTGGCCGACCCAAATTTTAAACGCAGCTGGACGGCCGCGCGAACAACGTCTCCCTGACGCTGATGCGCGAGCGGAGCGGCGGCAAGGCCCCCGTGGTGCGCCCGCTCTTGATCGCACGCGTTCCTTCGGCTCAGCTCTTACGCTTCCGCACTCCCTCTCCATGGCCAGTCCCTGGGCGGCCTCTCCTTCTCTATTACCCCGGAGGTGCGGCTCGGCCGCCGGGGCGCGCATGCGCCGACTTCTTCCGCGCGCTCGCACTCACTCGGGGCCGCGCGCCCCCTCAGGTCGAGAACGCGAGCCCCATCGACCGCGACTGGAAGGTGCCTTGACGACCCTTCACCTTAGCGTCGTCCCAATCGACTTCTGATCTGGAATCTCGTGGTCCTGCAACAGGTCGGCGCCGGCGCGATCCTCTCAGTCGGGTTCGCGGCCGAAGTGCCCCCACGGCCCCCCGCACCCCCGGAACCCGAGCCCGAGCCCGTCCAGGTGCGCGCCCCGTGGCCCTCGTGCACCCTTCCCGTTCCGTGCCCCCTTACGGACCCCCCCCCCCCCCCCCTCCCCTCCCCCCCAGGACATCGTGGAGGCGGGGGAGGCGATCCCGGCGGACCCCGCGAGCGCCTACACCAGCATGACCGACATGGACTTCACGTCCTCGGATGGGCCCACGCCCCGCTACGACCCGGGCCCCTCGCCCCTCCCCGGTGCGCCTGCTGAGCCTCGGGGCGGCGCCCGGGACCCCGCCCCGGCTCTTGACGGGGTACCGGTCTGGCGCAGCGGGCGCCGCGGATTCGCGGTCGGAGGGCCTCTCGTGCGGCTCCATGTGGGGTCTCCTCGGCTGCCTCCCCCTCCAGAGACCCTCCAAGAGCCTCGAGCTCGGGCCCGATGACGGCCACGGCACCGGCATCACCGGCTACTCCCCCGCCGAGGTCCCCGCGCCCCTCGAGTTCCCCGTGCGCCCCCGCCCTGCCGGCCCGCGCCCCTCCTCCACCGACGCCCCTCCCAGCAGGCGGCGGCGGTCGAGTTCAAGGCGGAGGAGCGGCCGTGGCGGGAGCGCTGGGGCCTCTTCGACGCCGAGCTCTCGTAACCCATCGCAGATCGCGAGTCGCCACTCGTTGTACTTGTACACTATAGCTAGAAGCCCGTTTAGCCACAACCAGGATCGTGAGCACGAACTATACCTTCTCGCTTCGTTGCATGCGCACAAAATCAAATTCGAAAAGAGGGGACCCCGGTCGCAGAAGCAAAATTTCAAACTTTGAAACGCAATGCCATGATGCTTGATCATGATTCGATTGAGCGCTAGCATGTCTAGATGAAGCGCTAGCTCGAATATTAATTCGAATTTCGAAGTACAAATTAAACCGGCGCCCGGCCGCGGTATTACGTATTTAATTATAAGAGCCGCGCGCTTATACACTAGTACTGCCGCAGCCTGCAGCTGGCCATGGCAGTATTAGTAGCACTGCGGCAGGCATGCGCAGCTCAGGTGCGCGTGCGCGCTGCAGCTGTGGTGCGCGGCTTCGCCGCCGGCTAAGCCGACCGAGCCGCGAGGGCAACGCTGCGTGGTTCCGCGGCGCCGGCTTGAACACTAGCTATAGCTCGCGGCGGCGGGTGGTGCGCATGCTTCGTTCTTGAACTTCTTTCCCACAGGGGGTACAGGCAGAGAGACGAGTTGCTCGAAGTTGACCTCGTCGCGGCCTTACCAAGCCTCCTCGACACGCAGAGAGCCTCTCACTGTTCACGTTCGCGCCGTCGGCTCCAGTTCGCCCGGCTTCTAGCAAGTTCGCCACTGCCGAGCGCGACCGGCCTTTCAGCGTTCTCGGCCGCTCAGCAAGCCCAAATCTTCCGTTTTCGGCGTCCCATTCCAAAGAAGAAGCCATGGATGACGAGTTCCTTCGCTTCCAGCAGGAGATGGCCGCGCTGGAGAGCGGCGGAGCGGCGGACGACGCGCAGGCCAGCCAGGAGGTTGCAGAGGTGAACAGCCAAAGCCAGAGCCCCGCGCCTATCCCCGCCGCAGGTGCGGTTCTTGCTTCGCCCATCGGTGACCCACTCGCCCGCGACTCATCCGTGCCGCAGCGTCGTCGTCGTCAGCTCCCGGTGTCAAGCGTTCGGCATCCGAGCTGGAAAGCACCTCGCCCGCGCCGAGGGCCAAAGTTCAGAAGCAGACCATCTCAGCAGCCCCCGTGCGCTTCACGCCGGGGGAGCAGGCGCAACAGGAGCAGGGCTTCGGCTACGATCAGGGCGACTCGTCCTCGGGCGTGCCGCCGTCGATGTCCCCTGAGGAGTGGGCGCTCGAGAAGGCGAAGCAGGAGAAGATAGCCGCCGACGCGCAGGCGATGGCCGCGCGCCGCCAGAGCGGTGAGCGCTTCTTTCGCGGCTGCCCGAATGCGCCGTTGCCTTCGCTCAGCTCCGCCCTATACGCAGCCAAGCAGAAGGCCGGGGCGGACGTGGCGTACCTGCGCAAGACCGCCGGCGTCGCTTGGGTTGACCCGACCCTCGCCGACTGGCCCGAGAGTGCGCCCATGCGTCGCCTTCTCCTTACACAAGCCTCCAGCTCACAACACCCCGCCCCGCGTAGACGACTACCGCGCCTTCGTCGGCAACCTCGGGAACGACGTCACGGACACGATTCTCGCGCAGGCGTTCTCGCGGTACCCATCCTTCCAGAAGGTAAAGGCGCCCCGCCGCCGCCGCGCAGCTCGCCGCCCCGCCCCGCCGCACGCGGGGCGCCGCTGACGGGCGGGCGGGGCAGGCGCGGACGATCAAGACGTACCAGGGGAAGGGCAAGTACGGGTTCGTCTCCTTCTGGGACCCGAAGGACTTCCTCGCCGCGATGCGCGAGATGAACGGTCAGCCGCGCGCCCTCGGCGGTGGGGTCCGGCGGGTTTGAGCTTGGGCGCAGGCAAGTTCATCGGGACGCGCCCCGTGCAGATGAAGAAGTCGAACTGGGCGGACCGGAACCTGAAGGTGGTGCCGGCGCCGCCGCCGAAGGAGAAGAAGGCGCCGGTGCCGAAGCAGCGCGTGCCGGACGCCGTGTGGAACGCGCGCAACGAGGGCGGCGGCAAGCTCCAGATGCTCCTCCAGCGCGCCCTCAACGGCGACCGCGACGCCATGGGCGGCGGCGCCTCCTTCGGCCGCACCGACGGCGGCGGCTACGGCGGCGCCATGTACTAGTCCCCGCCACGTTCCCGCCCGCGGCCGCCTCTGCCGCCCTGTACAGTAGAGCAGAGCTACGGTGAGAGGCCTCGCGCGCCCTCCCTCGGGCGACTCGCTCCCCCCCGTTGTGCACGCGAACGATAAGGGCGCCCTGTACACTCCGCGCCCAAAGCTCCCTAGCAAGCTGCGCTATTAGCCTGCATGTGCCGTCTCTTGGCCCAGAATGGGAACCTCGATCGGTTCTGCGCTCAAGTGAGTGAGCAGCTCGCAAGCGGGCGCGCCCTGCCGCAGTGCGGGCCTGCAAGCTCAAGTGTGATGCGCGCAGGTCCGACGGTCAGATCTAGAGGCAAATTAAATTAAAGGGCGTGGGCCGGTCTCAGCTGCGGCTATAGCTAGCGCTGGCCATGGTTCGTTCTTCGAGCTTCGTGATCTAAAGCTGCCAATTGCAAGGCCTGCATTCCAAATCGAATTGAAGTCCAACCTGTACACGAGCACGCTTCAAACCAACCTCATACGCGTACACGTGCAAGAGCTACCCGTGCTTCGGTATTCGATTTCGATTTTCGACGTCGCTTGCCTATCTGACTGAGCCCTTACGATTCGACCGGCGGCCCACTGCTAGCCAAACAGCTACTACGGCTAGTCCAGATGTCGTTGGTCGTGTCTGAAATGCAAGAGCTACCCTGCCCGGCGATCTCGAAGGCGGCCCGGCGGGCCTCGGCCTGGAGGACCTCGGCGCAGGCGGCGCGCCAGGGGCCGAGGAAGGCCTCCGCGCCCGCGATCTTCGCCGCCTCCGCCTCCCGCCACGGCTTCAGCCGCGCGTAGTGGATCACCTTCACCCGCCCCTCGTCCCTGCGCCGCAAGCCGAGCCGCGTCGCCAGCAGAGCGCGAGCGAGCTCAGCGGGTTTGTGCGTGCGCACCACAGCCGGCCGCGGGAGGACGCCATGCCGATCTCGCGGCTGAAGATGTACGGCATCTGGGGGGTACAGTCGCATGAGGGCGAACGGCGGGTAGGAGGGGCCAGCGCGAACGAAGTTGTAGGTGTAGGGGAGGACCGTGAACCGATGACGGTAGTACTGCGGCGGGGCGCCGTGAGGGGGAGGGGTACGCGGGTGTTCGCCACAGGCGGTACCTGGTTCAAGAGGGCCTGGTCGAGCGGCCCGATGTACGTTTCGTTCCGGGGCTCCCTGCAGCGGACATGGTTCAAAAAAGAAAGCTCAAAGGGGGTACAGAGGCGAATTCGAACCCACGCTTGCAATAGACGGGGACGAAGAGGTGCGTACGCTCCAGCCTGCAGGGGTACCGACGAGTCGGCCGCCGGGATGATACTGGACCCCGGAAGGCAAATACGCACTGAAATGTGTATCGGGAGGCCGCACGCGTCATAGCGTTCGCGTCCTCCATCGATGGTCTGCGGTGTGGTGGGGTGCCCGGGGCAAGGAAGGGCGTGGGTACCGGTTATCGCTAGCGCAGGGGGTACGGAGATACGTGTGGGGGTACGGGGCGCACTCGAGGACGAGCACGTCGCCATTTACGGTGACGCCGAGCTCCGTCATCTCCCACAGGGCGATGTCCGCCACGCCGCAGGGGGGTACGCAGGCGAAGAGCTGGTCCAGGGGGGCTATTGCCACCGCGTCGGACCCGATGTACACGACACGCCTGTACTCCACGAACTCCAGCACCCGTAGCTGGCGGGGGTACATGGTTACCGGAGGCAGGGGAGGGGTACAGGGTGCTGCGGACTTTGTTGAGGAAGAAAACGCTTTGTTGAGGGGGCCCGTACGGCCCGTCGGGGGACCTGTGCCCTGAAAACGGGTAGTCCTCCACACTCACGATTCGGTCGAACATCAGCTCGAGCCGTCGCACCTGTGGCGAAGCTCGGACGGGGGTACAGGCGCCGGCGGGGCGGGGGGTACCGAGGGCTCTGGGAGATGCAGCGCGACCATGCAGACGAGGGTCCGATTCGTGCCCGCCCGCCGGATCGAGTGGGCGAGGACCTGTTCGCAGGGCACACCCGGATCGGGAAGGGATGGGCGGCGACGGGGGGCACGCGGTGAACCAGGGCGGGTAGAACGAAGTCCTCCGTAGAGACGAGCGTGACGTAAGCGGTCTGGGAGGCGGGAACGCAGACGGAGAGGGCGTCGCAGTGCTCGGGATCGGCGGAGGCGTTGGCGGCGGGGTACACGAGGAGGAGGAGGAGGAGGAGGAGGAGGAGGAGGAGGAGGAGGAGGGGGCCTTGGGTCGTGCTTGGGGGAGGCGGCCGGCGACGGTGCCTAGGAGGGAGCGTGCTCGCGCATGCAGCCGGCAGCGCCGGAGGCCGCCCGCAGTCCGAGCGTTCGCACAGCGCGTCGCGCGGGCTTCGGGGCGACGCGGCCGTACGGCAACGGCGGCGGGCACAGGATCCGAGCCCGCTTCGATTAGGATCGGCCGGCACATCCATCTCGCGAGCGCTCGAGCGGCGGCCACGCGGATCGGCCGCGGCACCTGCGTCCGCGCTTAGCGCCGAGCTGAGCGGGTCGCGACGACATCTAAACGAAGGTACATAACGCGCTATCGGTAACCCGTAGCACGCACCGGACCGATTCGGCGAACTCGACACCTGAGCAACGCTGCGGAGGCGCCCAGGCGCCGACTCCGTAGCACTAACGCGTCGCCAGATCCGCCGAGTGCGTTCGCGAGCGCGTTCGAATCCGTCGCTGCCCGAGCTCTGCCCGATCTCGTACCCCGACAAACACTTCAAGTTATTCTGCAACTTCGCGCGCGCCGGCGCCGATATCGATGGCGAGTTATCAGCGAATCCCATCGCCGGAGCCGGCCGTGCCAGAGCCGGGTGTTACGCCGACGGGTCTGATGCGCTCGGCCTCAATCTCCCTCGGGCGAGCTCAATTGCCCCCGTCGCCGCCCGCGCTGCCAGCTCTGACTCACGTCTTCCTCCCAGGCGGAGGGGCTCGTTATCTGTGGGCGACGAGTGCGCGAAGGACCGCACAGCGTGCGCGAAGGCGCTCGCCGACCCCTATCTTCGCATGGCCGTGGAGCCCGTTGAGTCTTTGCTCTCTTCGCGCGCGCCCCTTCGGGGCTCGAATTGTTCTCTTCGCTCTTTGTTCTTGTGTTCAGAGCTCGAATTCCCTTGCCCGCAGTCGATGACTCCCGGCGAGGACGTGGCGCTCGAGCTGGAGGCGCGCGTTGCAGAGATCAAAGGCCTCTCCGATCTCGACCAGATCACGATCTCAGTTCATGAGTACGGGCCCGAGGTGCGTGCGCGCGAGTGCGCGCGCCGGCCTTGAATTCGAATAGCATTCTTCCGGGAGCGGATCCTGCGGCCGGCTGCAAGCGACACGGGCTCGAGCGTCGCAGGTGGAGGCGACGTACGAGGTGCAGCCCGAGGACCTGCCTGCCTTCTTCAAGAGGCCGCGCACCAAATCGAGCACCGTCCGATGGGTCGAGGTCCCTCCTGCCGCTCGCCATGCGGCGCACCGTCCCGCCGCAACGGGCGCCTGACCCCTCGGGACAGATGACGGGCGTCTCCACCTCGTCCGCGGTCACCCTCGGCAAGGCGTTCGCCCTGAACGAGCTCGAGATCGAGGCGCGCGTCTGTGGGGTGCGACCCGGATTTGATCTCATCGTGCGGGGGCGCGGGGGCAGGACATCTTGAGCAAGAACCAGCGGGCGAAGATCGACCTCTACACGGACAACATCTACATCACATTCAACTGCATCCGGGAGAGCAACGGCCCGACCGACGAGTCCCGCTTCCGCGTCGAGCAGGTGCGCGCGCGCGAGCGCTCAGGCCGCCCCTCGCTCTAGAGCAGACGCACGCCGGAGCGTCCCTTGAGCCAGCGCCAGCGCTCTAAGTGCTTCTGTCAGGTGAGCCTGCTGCTCACGCCGGACACCGTCGTCAGCGTCCGCGAGTGCAGCGCCAAGGTGCGCGCCGCCGCCTCGCGCCAGATCCATCCCCCTAGAGAAAAATTTAGAGGCGGAGTTAGCGTTACGAAGTTGTAATTAGCGTCGCGGGCTCCGAGTCCCTGCTGCTCATCTGAGAACGGCGCCCCGCGCAGAGCTTCGACATTTGGGAGGCGACGCGCCGCCAGATCGCCGACAGCCGCTCCAAGGCGCGCTGTCAGCCCTTCCTTCTCCCCCCCCCCCCCCCCCCCCCCCCCCCCTGCTCCTGTTGGTATTCTCTCGCGCCCCCCGCCGGGCGAGCCGGCCTGAGCCTGGGCCGGCGTTGAGCGTCGAGCGCGGCTGACGCTCTGGCGAGGGCGGGCAGGTGCGGCACCACGACGCGAGCTTCCTGGTCTACGCGCTGCTCGACGCCGCCGTCGACCGCTGCATCCACACCATCGGCCCGCCCTCTCTTGAGCCGCCCCTTCTAACCCGCAGCCCCCCTCCTCTCCTTATCCTGCTCCCCTCCCGCCGCCCTCGACCCCGCCACCCTCGCTCCCGGCCCTGGGCTTGGCCCCCGGGCCGGCTAGCCGCCGCGCCTCTGGCCGCGGCGCCCCTCGCCGCCTGGCGTGGTCGGCGGGCTCACGGGGGGCCGGGGGCAGGGCACTACGAGCGCGAGGTGGACGCCCTCGACGACGCCGTCCTCGAGTCCCCCTCCGTCCCCCCGCCCCCCCCTACCCCCCCCCCCCCCCCCCCCGAGGCCGGGGCGGCAGGTGGCGCTGATCCTCACGACGCACCGCATCCTCCGCGAGCTCCTCTACTTCAGGCGAGCCGCCGCCGCCCCGCCTCGGGGGGCCCTTGGGCGCGAGGCCTAGGTCGGGTCCGAATTCGTGGCTCGCCGA
The DNA here is from genome assembly GCA_004431415.1 of Cyanophora paradoxa. Classification (NCBI taxonomy): domain Eukaryota; class Glaucocystophyceae; order Cyanophorales; family Cyanophoraceae; genus Cyanophora; species Cyanophora paradoxa. The sequence continues at coordinate 10,761 of QPMI01000101.1, read as the reverse complement.
ATCCTCCACTCCCTCCTCGCCCCGCCCCGCCCCGCCCCGCCCCGCTCCGGCCCCAAGCCCGTCTAGACGGGGGCCCTCCCGCACTTGCCCTTGCGCGCGCCTGGGGCGGGGCGGTGAGGAGGGGGCAGGCGGACGCTGGCGCCGCTGCAGGACGTGGTGGACCGGCTGCGCACCGCCGAGCACAAGTGCGTCTCCCCGGCCGCCAAGGTGCGCCCCTCCCGACCGCCGCGCTGCTCCCCGGCGGCCTCCGAGGGGGCCGGGGCTGGGGGGCGGGGCGGGGGGCAGATGTTCCTGGCGGACGTGCGGGACCACCTCTACCAGGCCATGGACGTCCTCGAGAACTACCGGTCTGCCCCGCCCCTCTCTCTCATCCCCACCTCCGCTTGCTACACGCTGGGGGGCTTTTGAGAGGGGTGGAGGGGGCTCGAGGGGGCGGGGGCGGGGCCGCCTCCGCCGCGCGGGGCCGACGCGCGGGGCGGCAGGGAGTTCTCGCAGGCGGTGGCGGGCACCTGCGACTCGGTCCTCTCCCACCGCCTCAACGACGTCATGCGCGTCCTCACCGTCCGCGCCCCCCGCCCCCTGCCCCGCCCCTTCCAGGGCGCCCCCGCCCAGCGCGAGGGCCTCCCGCAGCCCCCGACCTAGAGGGCCCCTCCACCTCGAGGCCCCCCCCGCGCCCGCCTCACCACGCCGGGGGCGCGGGCGGCAGATCTTCTCCACCATGTTCATCCCCCTCACCTTCCTGGCCGGCGTCTACGGTGCCGCCCCGCGCGGCCTCCGGTCTAGCTCTGCGCCCCCTCCCGATCCGCCCCCCGACCTCCAGCTCGAGCCCCCGGCCGCGGGCGGCCCGCACCTGCCTTCGTTCACCCCCTGCGCCCCGGCCGGCCCATGGCCACGTGGGGAATTAATTTGGATAGATGGGCTCTTCCCCCCCCCCCCTCCTTCTCCTTCCCCCCCTCCTCCGGGGGCTCAAGCGGGGCTCACGGGGAGGCGGGCGCAGGGATGAACTTCCAGCACAACATGGTCGAGCTGGAGCAGCCGTGGGGGTGCCCCCCGCCCCGCCCCGCCCCCGGCCCCCGCCCGCCCTCCCTCCACCCCGCCCCCCGCTGACCTTCTCTCCTCTCCCTCCGCCGGCCGGCGCGGCGTGGGGCAGGTACCCGGCGTTCTGGGGCGTCTCGGCGGTGATCGCCCTCGCGGAGATCACCTTCTTCTACCGCCGCGGCTGGTTCCGCTGACCCCGCCCCTGGCCTCGGGCCCGGCCCCTCGTCCGCCCCGCCCCGCATCCAGCGCTAGCCACTCCGCCCTCGGCCCGCTCCCCTCCAGACCCAGCCGCTCTCGATCAATTTCCTGCCCGGCTCAGCATGTACGTGTGTAATTATAACTGCGCTGCTTCTAAGAACGGAGCATACGCACAAAGAGCGCGCTGCGTCACGCCAGCAAAATAGTGTGTATAGTACGGATATCGTAGTACGTGCGCTTTGCAAGAGAGACGAGGGCGACGCGGGCGAAGGGGGAAGGGGTACTAATATTAAGCTACAGCTGCAGCCGGCTCAAGTTCAATTTTGCAAGGCTTGATATTTTCGGAATTCCCGCGGCGCGGACCCTCCCCCCCCTCCCTCCCCTCCCCACCGTGGCACCCCCCCCCCCCCCCCCCCCCCACCCCACCCCTCGGCCCTTCGGGAGGCTAATCGGAGCGCGGTTATAACGTGCGTGCACGTCATTATTTCCTTGAGCTTCGATCCATTCATAACATTAGATCGTAGACGGGTGAGCGCTAGATATAGCCCAAGGGGCCTGCCGGCGCGTGCCGTGTCGGGGCCGCCGGGCCCGAGCTGGCGCGGCGGCTCGACTCGCGGCGAGCTCCTAGGCGTCGGCCAAGTCTGCGGCGAACTCGGCCTCCACGTCGAGCATCTGGGGCCGGGGCGCCGGCGCCGCGGGCGGGCGAGGTCCGCGCGTCAGTGCCGGCCGCAGTGAAGGGCCGCGACGGCAGCGGCGCCGGGCGGGGCGGGGCGGGGCGGGCGCACGGAGAGTTCGGCGTCGGCCTCGGCGAGGTCGAGGTCGAGCTCCACCTGCATATCCTCGTCCAGCTGCGAGTCTTTCTGCGACGCGCGGCCGCCGCCGGCCGCCGGCCCCGCGTCACGCATTCGAATTCGGCTTCGCGCGATCGAATATATTTTAATTATATGAATTCGAAATGCACGTGCGCACCACCGTGCAGGTCGTGCTGTACGTCTCCTTGTAGGACGCGCCGCCATTGGCTTTGAAGCACCTGCGCGAGCCGTTAGCGTTCGGGCGGCGGGCGCCTCAAGGCCATGCACGACTTGTACACGTGCGCGCGCGCACTTGGTGGAGCTCTGCGAGAATTGGCCAATGGTTACCGTCTCGCCCGTGCAGTCATTCGCCTTGAAGCACTCGCCCTTCGCCTGGTTCTCGCATGCCATGGCCGCATTGCTCTCCCCCTGGGAGGCAAGCGCCTTCCAAGCGAAGCCCTTGTTGGTGTCGTTGAAGCACCTGCGATTGCGTGCGCATGCGTATGAAAAAGCCGCATTTCCAAGAGCTCCCGAGACATATCAATGCGCACTCGTCTTTCGAGAAAGTGCCATCGAGGCGCTTGGAGTTGGAGCACCCATTGTCCTGAGGGGGGCCATCATCAGGCCTCGCGCGCGCGATATCGATCGAGCTGCGTGTCCGCGGCCGCAGCCAGTTGGTTCGCAGACGCGCACCGTGAAGCACTTGCCGATGCTCTGCGGCATCTTGTTTGCTTGAGGCGATAGAGGCGGGTGAAGTTTCGCAACTAGGGAGGCGCCGGCGTCGCTAGGCGATCGCTTTCGCTGGCAGCTGTCCCAGGCTCCCAGCCTCCTATAGCTACTAGGCTACTCGATTTCGAAAGGCCTCCTTCAAGGCTCCTTGAAGGCTTTTTTTGTCTAGAAAAAATGACGCGCGGCCCGTCACAATGCGCGGTATGCAGTACATCATGTACATGTACAAGACTATAGCTAGCTAGTAGCTCGTAGTACTACGGTAGCCTCGTACCCGTAGCCAGCAGTGATGGTATTCCGAATTTCTCCAAAAAAACAAACATTTCGGAAATATTTCGGAAATATCGGCCTTGGGGAAAGGAGAGGCCCTTAGGTCTGTTGGTATCTTGTCACAAATTTCAGAAAGCGAAATTCATATATTTGAAGACACCTACTACCCCATTTTTGACCCTGGGGAGCACGTTGGTGCGGCCTGTTTTCCTGTGAGAGGCCTCTAATGGGCAGTAACAGCACGTCGAAAAGCACAGAAAAGCATTTTCCCGGAAAAAATTGAAAGCGCAAATCACATTGGCCTTCCAAGTCGAAATTTGAAAATTATTAATTTGAAGAGGCCGCACCCCATTCGCCAGGAAATAGTTTCCAAATTAACGGAGAGCCACGTTGCCGGCCAGCAAATTTGTATGAGACAGGGTCGCAGTGTGCCACGATGTGGGATTTAAAAGTATTTGATGCGTTAGTTGAAAGATTATCAAAATAAACAATTTAGACAGAGCCTTATTACTGCGAATTACCTTCGAATGATTCATAGATAATTATTAACCACCTCCAATGTTGCAAAAAGCGCCGAAAGTCGTTTTCATTCAGCTGAGACGACCAATGGGCCCCTCGGGGCCTGTATAGCTCGGTACAATTGCGGCCGATTGGGCCCCGCATCGATATCTGTACCCTTGCGGCCCAATTCTGTACGCTCTCACTTGAGTGTGTACCCTTGCCTAGTGGACCCCCTGTTTCTCCTCCCCCCTCCCCCGTAACCGCGCGCGGTTGCGGGCGCCGGCCCCCGTTTAAAAACAAAGAGCTGCCACCCTCACGCCTTGAAGCCCCAAGACCCAAGGCCACTCCTGCTCCGCAGGGACTCGCTTGTTTAAATTTCGAATTCCGCCGGCCCCTCGCGAGCGCTAGGGCCCTTCGAATTCCGCTAATGCCTGACGCTCCCTGTAACCTTCTCATGCTTTCCTTGATGATAACTGTCCAGTTATGCCATGATGTGTCTTCCAGATCATCAGAACATGCGACGTCGACGTCGACATTCTAAAAGGGAAATTCACAGCTGGCAACGCGTGTACCGGCCGCGGGCCCCCTGCAGCTGTCATGATCAGCCCTGTTGCAAATTGGCGGCTGAGTGCCGGATCTGGACATCTATAGCTAAGATAGACTCTTCTCGTGTTATAGAACCTTTCTATCACGTTTTCTATCATTCTAATGCGTTGTTTCGCAGTGTTTCGCGCAGAATGTGGCAAAACGATGGTACCCCCCTCAAATAGAAACAACTTGGCAATTCAGTGATTCCTAATTAGGGGGGTCTCGAGCTCTCGGGAGTCGGGACCTTTTCGGAAACAATTTCGAAATTCGTTACATCTTCCAGAAAAAATGTCACTGGTAGCCAGTACTTGTTCGGATCTAACTTCGAATTCGGGATTCGGGAATATTGATTCAAATCTGGCGCTGGGCCGCCGCCGGCCCGCCGGCCCCCCGCGGGCCCGGGGCCGCGGCCCGCCCCGGCCGCGACTCATGATCATCAGAGCTCGAGTCATGATCATGACCCGATGATCATGACCCCGGGCCCCCAGCCTGCCCCAGGGGCCAGGCCCTGAGGACCCCATGGCCCAGGCCTCCGAGTCAGGCTCCGACAAACTAATCCAGCTGTGTGCACGTGCCCACGTATACAATGCCCCCCACCCTCCGCCTCTCGTCTTCACGCATGCGCACTCTCTCTCACCATCTCCGCCTCCTACCATCTCCTCCTCTACGACCGGACGGGGCACGGGCTCATGGGGTTCCGCGGCTAGCGTGGACTCCCCGTGAGCTTAGCGCCCCCCCGGTCGTGGAGGGAGGAGGGAAGAGGCAAGGTGCGTGCGCCCGGCGCGCCCTGCCTTACGCTTGCACACTGCCGCTCTCGGCAGGTCGCAAGGAGGGAGGGAGACGGAGGTAGAGGAGATGAGGCGGAGGCGGGAGGAGGCGGAGGCGGGAGGAGAAGGAGGCGGGAGGAGGAGGCGGCGGGAGGAGGATGAAGGACACGACCAATGCAGCGTCTGCTGCTCACGACCTTCAACGGCCTCGGCAGCCAAGGAAAGCCTTGAAGCTTACCCTCGGGGACAAGCGGTATCAAGTGGAACTGCGCGAGTACCTGCCGTAGGACCCCAATGACCGACCCCGGTCGAAGGTGTCCCAGGATTCTCCACTAGGCTACATTCAACACATCTTCACACGTAGCCTAGTTGCTAGGGGATCAGAAGGGCCTGACTTTATTGATGGTGACATCAATATGACCAGCGTTCTTGCAAAAAAAAAGGACCCCATGGCCCAGGCCGGCCGGGCCAGGCCCTGAGCCTCCGGGGGCCTGAGGGGCCGCCTCGGCGCCCGGGCCGGCGGGCAGGGTCGAAAATTGGTACCAATTGCAGGGAGCTCCAGGCTTGACGCAGTGAAGGAGCTCGATTTGCTTCAATCCGGATTCCGGACCCACGGCCGCGGACAAGACAGGATCCAACCTAACTTAGTAACAGGCTAAGGGCCTTCTTCTCCTGAAGGGCGATTCTGGGGGAGGGGCCTCGGAGGGGTCTCACAGCCTGACGTAGACGCTGGGCTGCATTCGACGTCGGCTTCAGAAGCTTCGCCCTTGGCGGGGGCGGGGGCGGCGCCCTCCCCCTCGGGACCCCACTCCCCGTCATCGCGCAGGGCGGCGAGGGCCTCCCCGAGGCGCCGCAGGAGGGGCCCCGGGCGGTACGGGAAGAGCCGCTTCCCCGCCAGCCGCGCCACCTGCGAGCGCCGCGTCAGCGAGCGCAGCCGCGAGCTGCCCCGCTGCCCGTCCCCCCGCACCGTCTCCCTCAGCTCGGAGAGGCAGGCGGCGAGGCCGGCGCGCCTCATCCCCTCCTCCTCCTCCTCCTCCTCCTCGCCCTCGCCCTCACCCTCGCCCTCGCCCTCGCTCGAGCTCTCGGGTCCGTATGCCGCCGCGAGGGCCGCCAGGCCCGACCCCTGCCCCGCATCTCCCGCCCCGGCCCCGGCCCCGGCCCCGGCCCCGGGCGCCGGGCCGTGGAGGCGGCGGCGGCTGCGGGCGCTGGGGCGGGCGGGAGGGGGCGGCGGGGCGGCGAGGTGGGCGAGGGCCTCGAGGAAGTAGGGGAGGAAGGCGGTCTCCCCGAGATCAAGAAGTCCAGCAGCAGCTGCCCGCTCGTCAGCGAGAGGCAGGGGGGGGGGGGGGGGGGGGGGGGGGCAGGGGGGGGGCAGGGGGGGGGGGGGGGGCGGCCCGCCTGCGCGTCCCCGGGGCCGGCGGCGAGGGCGGCGAGGGCGTCGCGGGGGTGCGGGCAGAGGCGCGGGGCGGCGGGCCAGGCGCGCAGGAGGCAGAAGAGGCCGTCGACGAGCGCCTCGTCGTGCGCCTCGCAGAGCGCCAGGAAGCGCCCCAGGCGGCCGCGCCCGCCGCCCCGCCCCCGCCCAGGGCCGCCCCGAGGGCGCGCGCCGCGAGGCGGGGCGGGCGGCGGCGAGGCGGAGGAGCAGGCGCGCGCCGAGGCGGCGGAGGGGCCCCTCGGCCGCCCCGGGCCGCCCCGCCTCCGGCACGAACGCCGACCCCTCCCCGTCCTCCTCGCCCCCGCCCCCGGCCCCCGCCCCGCTTCCTTCGCCCACGGCGCCAGCGCCTCCAGCAGCCGCTCGGCCGCCGCCTCGTCCGGCGCCGGGGCGGCCGCCGGCGCCGAGCGCGCGGCGGGGGCGGGGCCGGGGACGAGGAGGAGGAGGGTCTGGAGGGCCTGCGGCGGGGCGGGTCGCGTCGGTCGATGGCGGGGAGCGGGGAGGGAGGACGGGGCGCACGCGCAGGCGGCTCGGCACGAGCGCCGCCCGCTCCTCCCCCGACTCGCCCCCGCCGCCCCCGCCTGCCGCCGCCGCCAGGCACGAGAGCAGCTGCGCTCCAAGGTCGGGGGCCGCGAAGTGAGAGCGGCGGATCGGATGCGCTGCGGGGACCTGGGGGAGGCCGGCGAGGAGGGCGCGGGCGGGGCGGGCCGGGCCGGGGAGCGGGGCGGCGAGGGCGGGGGCCGCCGCCTCGCACTTGGCGAGGCCGCGCAGCAGCTGCAGGAGCCCGTGCCTCGCCACGGGGCCCTGCGAGGAGCCTCCTCGGGACCACGCGACCGAGGCGGCTCGAGCGCAGGGCGCGATCTATCTTTACTTCGCATTCCTTCCTCTTGGAGTCGGAGGGTCACGCGGGGGGAAGGGGCGGGGCGCACGAGTCCGGCGGCGGGCTGGAGGGCGTGAAGGAGGAGCGGCACGTCGCCGGCCGCGGCGCTGAAGGCCGTCCGCAGCGCCCCGTCAAAGTCCTCGGCGGGGGCGGGGCCGGGGACGGAGGGGGCGGACTCGCGGCAGCCGTCCTCGCCGCCCTCGAGGAGGCGGCGGGGCCGCTTGGGGGCCGGGGGCGAGGGGGAGGCCTCGGGCGGCTCCTGGGCCGCGGGGGGCTCCCCCGGGGGCCGAGGCGGCGGCCCTCCTTGAGGAGCGCCGCGAGCACCCCCGCCGCGTTCCCCACCCCGGCCTCCCGCCGCCCCGCCCCCTCCCCGGCCCCCGCCCCGCCCCGCAGCGCCCGCAGCAGGCCGGCCCACACCGCCGCCGCCACCGCCGCCCGCCCGCCGCCGGCGCCGGCGGGCGGGCCGAAGCCGGGGCCGGCGGGGCGAGGGCCTCGCGGAGAGCCCGGGCCGCGCGTAGGCGGCGAGGGGCGACGGGTCCGACAGGCCGGCGAGGCGGCGCCGCACGGCGGCGGCCGCGCCCGCAGCCGCCTCCAGCGCCCCGGGGGCCGCCCCGACCTCCAGAGACTCCTCTCCCGCCGCCAGCGCCGACACCCGCAATGGAAGCGACCCGCCCCCGCCGACGGCGACGGGGTACCGGAGGAACTGGACCATCTGATCCGGCGCGGGCTCGATTCCGGGAGGGGACGAGAGGAGGCGGCGGCACGCCGGGACGCGCGTCGCACCTGCCTGGTGTAGCCGGCGGCGCCGGGGCCGGTGGTGAACGAGGCGCTGGGGCCAGTGCGGACCTGGTGCAGGGCTCGCAAAGCACGCGGGGAGCTCAACCGGGTCGAATACAGACCTCGAGCCACATGAGAACGGCGTGGGCCGTGCCGTCCCGCGCCACGCTGCGCTCGCCGGCCAGAGACGAGAGACGCGTCTCGGTGCCCCGGCAAAAGAAGCAGCGGGGGCAGGTGTGGGGAAGGGGCACGGGAGGGTGGGGCTGGCGTGGAGGGCCCGCGGCTCCCCCGCGAAGTCGAGCTCCAGCAGGGGCACCGCCTCCCCCAGCGCCGCCCAGCGCTCCCCCTGCGAGCCAGGCCCGATTGGGATCGGAAGAGAGAGGGGAGGGGGAGGGAGATGCCTGGAGGGGTAGCTCGTCGTAGTCAGCGGAGCGGTACTCGAGCATGGGGTACAGGTCGAAGCCGGCGTGGGCGGCCGGGTCCAGAGCGTCGTACCCCCGGCGCAGCGACGGGCTCTCGATCGCCTGCGGGGGTTGTCGGGGGGTGCCATATCTGGGCTGCTGGAAGGGGTTTTGCCTGGCCCACGAGGAGGGCGCGGGAGGGGACGAGGGCGGCGCCCCTCTCGAGGAGCCCGCCCGCCCGCAGCGCCGCCACCCGCCTCCAGAATCGCACCGCGTGGGCGAAGCCGCACTGGCGCGCGCGCCCGTGAGAGAGTCTTGCAAGAGGGGGGTGCGGGGACGCGCCAGGGACCCCTCCGGGTGGAGGAGCGGGGCGTCGAGGGCCTCGGAGACCGCTGCGCCGAAGGGGGCGCCCCGCTCGAGCTCCCCTAGGGACTGGGCGACCTGGCGAGAGGCGCGAAGCGGTTCGAGGCGGCAGAGAGGGGCGGCGAGGAGGGGGCGCGGGGCGCCTGGACGGAATCCGAGAGGCCGTTGGCGGCGAGGGCGGCGGCGGCGGCGGCGGCGCGCCCGGCGGCGAGCTCGAGGCAGACGACGCCCGCCGCCCCGTGCCTGCCGCTGGCTCAGGCCGAGTCGAGGGGGGGAGGAAGGGACGGCGGGGTACCGGTGCGCGAGCATGGAGGGGAGCGCCGTCCCGCAGCCGAGCTCCAGTACCCTGCAAGGAGAATTAGCGGCGGGGGTGGAGGACGGGAAGGGGGTACGGCACCGTCGGCCGGGGGATACAGCGGCGATGCCGGCCTCGAGGGCGGCGCACCTGCGAAGGGGCGTGAGGGGCGAACGAAGGCTGCGGGGGTACGGAGCGGGCCTCGCGGGGTCGTTGAGAAGGGCGTAGTGGGCCCTGGAGAGCGGCCCGGGGCCCGGGGCGGGCGGCGCGGGCGGGGAGGGCGGCTCGCCCGCCGGCCGAAGATCGAAGCGCACCCTGCGGGAGGATCGGCGGGGCCAGGCGCCTGAGGGGGACAGCCCGCGCACCGGCGGCCCTCGGCGACTGCGCGGAGAACGTAGCGCGCCCCGCCGCGCAGGGGTACCGGCTCCGCGAAGACGTGGAAGGCCTGCGGGGCGCGCTCGGTCGGGGCCGGCGGGGGTACGAGGTCGTCTAGGGAGGCGCCTGGGTCCAGTGCCGGGGGCCGTCCCATTCCCCCCCGGGCGCCGGCTCCGTCGAGAGTTCGATGGGCGTTCCGTCCTCCTCCTCTGCACCCCGGGAGCGTGAGAGGGGGGGTATAGGATAATTCACGGGGGTGCGCCGGACCGCCGAGGCGCAGGTCGAACCAGTAGGCGATCGCGTCGCAGAGACCGTCCCGGTCGGCCCTGGGGGCGCCCGCACGGCCGCTGAGGGGTGCGCGGGCGCCGCGTGGGGGGGGGGGGTACGGGGCGGACCGGAGCTCGGCGGAGGCCTCGCGGGGCCCGTCGCCCGCCGAAGCGAAGTCGAAGCGGAGGAGGGCGCGGGCGGGGGGCCCCAGGAGCGCGTGCGAGCTCCCCCGCAGCGGCTCGAACTCGGGCTCTCCGGCCTGCGCGGGCGGCCGTGAGGAGCCGAGGGCGGGGGGCAGGGAGGGGGGGCGGGCCTCGCGGGGCCCAGGGGGAGAGGTCGAGGCCGCAGACGGGGCCGAGGGGGCGGGAGCGGCGGCGGAGGGTGGGCGACTCGACCGGGGCGGCGTGAAGGGCGGCCGAGCGGGGCACAAGGGTGCCGCCGGGCGCAGGAGGCGCCGCGCCGCGTCCCCCAGCGACCCCAGCGCCCCTTCCCCTGCAACGCGCGATGAGGCGGGGGCCGGGCGGGGGCGGGGGCGGGGCGCACCGACGAGGGCGGAGTCGAAGACCTCTGAGACGACGACGTCGGCGGGGGCCTCGAGGTCGAGCCCCGGCCCGACCCGCAGCGCCTCGCTCGCCCCGCGCAGCACGCGCACGCGCCCGCCCGCCCCGTGCGCCGCCGCCGCCCGCTCCGCCGCCCCGCACAGCGACGCCTCCTCCTCGACCGCATACACGAGCCGCGCGCCCGCCCTGCGCGCGCGCCTCGGGCTGAGAGGCCGCACCCAAGCACGCGATCTTCGGAACCGGCGGGCACCGCAGGGCCATGAGGGAGAGGAGGCCCGATCCGCAGCCGAGGTCCAGGACGACGTCACCGGGCCGCACGGCGCGCCGGATCGCCCGGTCGTACGCCTCGTTCCGCCGCGCGTCGTTGAGCATGTCTGCGCCGCGCGCGGCGCTCGTCTCATCGCGGGCGGCCAGCGCCGGGCAGGAGAAAGGGTCGACAAGTGAACGTGCACGCTCACCGAAGTGCCATCGGCTTACGCGCGCGTTGAGGAGGCGCTGCAGGGCGATCCGGGCGCGCTCGCTCTCCTCCCGCTCT